>RXID01010952.1:0-351870 GCA_005019695.1 Trichopus zeylanicus subsp. travancoricus
AGAAAGAAAGGATTTCTCGGAGCTGGTTCCAGACCCTCTTTCCCGTATGAGCATTCGGTACATGTATGAGTCCGTGGAAGAGGTCACCACTACTGAGGATCTCTCCCCTAATCAACGATGGGGCGTCTTAGGGTTCGCCGCGGTTCATTGCTGTGCTTACACACTAGGCTACCCTTCTCCGAAAGCTCCGCGGGACCACCTATCACTAGTCTTCGGCCGGAGAAGTTTATTGCACAAAAAGGCCGGGACGCTGGCTCCCGCAGAGGGGAGCCATTAAGATCATATTGGCATACTTTCCCAAAAAGAAAAAAGAGCTGGCCCCATTGAAGACGGGAGTGAGGTACAACAAGGACATTTCCGTCCACCTTCTCACGGAGCCGTACGTGGACGTTTCCGCTCATACAAAGAATGGAAGTGTGCATAAATCGACATCAAAATCAAATAAAATAGAGGAATTCGGTTTTTCAACTCATATCAGCACTAACATGCATGAGAAGAGCATCCCTTTCACAAAAACCTACGGATCCCGCCCCCCCTCCCCCCGTAAGTCACTTCAGCACCTTGTAATCTTTGAGAAGATCATGACGAGCCCTCTCCGTTAATGTTTTTGCAGATTCCGAAAGGGGATCAGGACGAGAATGAATCCGGGAATCCAAGACATATTCATGCGCAAGCAGAAGCTCTCCTCAGTTTCGGGGTTTTTTTAGAGAGAGAGGTGAGTCGAGGCGAGGGTAGCCTCCCGCTTCGCTTGACCGATTGATTCGGAGCCATCCACTGAACAAAACAAGAAGGAGCTGCTCTCGATGTGAGATCAGCAGCAAAGCAAATAAACTGTCATTTTCTGCCCCAGAACAGCAAGCAGCCCCCGGATAAGATCAGCCTAAAAACAAAGACAGACAATGGACTGGACACAAACAAACAAAAGAAAGAAGTGATGACCCTACCCGCACTTCTGTTCGTTTTCGCCTTGCCCCGATGATGCGCTCCTGGCTCGTGGAACTACACTACATACCATACCGGAAAAAAAGTCTTTCTATTACTTTGAGAAGAGAATCATTGGTTTGCTTATAAAAAAAACATGCGAGCGTAGTGGGAAATACGAGATATAGGAAAGCCGCTACATGTTCTCCCCTTGCCCTTGAACGATAGATAGAAGAAATACTTATCTTTTCTTCTCGGTCGATCGGTTCGCATCTCAATAGGTCTGCGGATATCTTTTCTTCTATACGATAAATCGCCATCTCGTAGCACCACCACGACAGCGATTCTCGATCTTATTCTGAGCCCCCCATGCCGTGACTTCGACTTTGAGAATGATGAATGAGTGGAAAGATCCTTTTCATAAGTTTCCTGTCTGATCCAACCAAAGAGTTGGTATCGTATAGATATCCTTCTGCACAACAAACGAAACGAAGGGTGCCGTTACAATACAAGAACAAGACAAAACTAAGAGTATGCTACTTACCTACCATACTGCTGTAGAGGAGGCCTTCAATCGAAAGAACAGTCTGAAATCACCCTTAAAGGAAACAGAATATAGTTTACCCAGGAATATGAGATGGCAAGCACGGACGACCAATTGAGTTGGATACGTGCACCCGAGATCGGAGCAAAGGAAGCTATGCCCGGGCATGCGTGGAAATAGAGATTGCTAAACCGTTGGTCCGAGGCCGCGCGTCGGCCCTGTCCGTCCGCGCCCACTCACTGGTCTCCGGCTTCCGCATCCGCTTGTCAGTCTCGGCCGTCTACTCCCACGCGCTGGCCTCGGGAGTTCGCTCTTGCCACCGGCCTCCGGAGTCGCCGCCTGCACGTCGGCCTCGGGCGTTCGCTCCTGCCACCGGCGTCCGCGCCCGCACACCGCCATCCTCGCCGCCGTCGCTGTCGTCGCGGCCGCCGTCGGTTGAGGCTCAGTTTACAAATATTTGGACTTTTTTATAATTAATAATATTTCATGGGTTTATTTGTAAATAGTTTGGGAGAAAGTAAATAATTTCGGAGTGTTATTTGCAAATATCCGAAAGTTAAATAATAAATAATAAATTTTTAGAGATTTAATTGTAAAAATAATGGATGGTAAAATCGAAATTTTTAGAGAAAATTTTAATTAAAATACAAAAAGTTTGATTAAATAATAATTAGGAGGGTAGATAAATATGTGAAAGGTATTGTGGATAATTCTGAAAAATGATGAAGGTGTAACGGATTACTCTAAATTAAAATTAAGGAAAAATTTCTAGATGAATCAGGGAAATTTTTTCAATTTGAGTAATTGGCCGCTTTGATTTGTGATATTCTAAAAAAATCTCTATGTATGTGCAATAGATTTCATTTTAATTCGTGTTAGTACTAATAAATTATAGTTTCTATTAAAATAGTATAACATATGTGTACGCAAATATTATAAATCATAATATAAGTAATAGTTTGAATATTTGATAATACTATACTTTTTTAGATTAAAACGCAACCTAATTAAACAAAAATATTAAAATAATCAAAACTAAACTAATATAATTAGAAATAAGGTAAAATGATCGTAACCAAACTAATATAAACAAAAATAAATTAAAATAATTAAAACTAAACCAATATAATTAGAAAATAACTATTATGATTAAAATTAATTATATATAACTGAAAAAATCATAGTAACTAATTTTTAAGTATATATTATTAATATAATATTGCTATAGTACTTCTAAAATATTTACATTTTATTATATTATTACTATTATATTTTATATATTATTATATTATTATACAATACTACAATAGTATTTCGTGGGTGTTTTATGCTAAGAGCGCCACCGGGGAGAGACTTTTAGGGATGTTAGAAGATTTGAGGGACCAATTAATCACGTAAAGAAATTTTAGAGTTCATAAAAAAATTTTGATATTTTAAATAAAGTTAAAATTTATCATTTTTTACATAAGAGAAGTCAGTATAATTCTCAAATCAATCTATTAAGTTATGTATTTGTCCTATAAATTTACATCAAACATATTTTTTTTCATCTTAATTTCGAAGCCAGCTTTCTGAATATTGAGAATTAAGAATTTTGGTTCTTATTGAACCGTTCCGCAATATAGTATTTGAGATCAAAGTATAAGTTAAACTTGTCAAATGCAGAGGAAAAGAGCCACGTGCAGTAGCAGCTGAGATCCGCAGCTTAATACGTATATATGAGTTCCATCCGATGTTCCATTGAAGCAAACACACCAGCCGTTCTCCGCACTATACGATCAAGAATATGGTACATCTCTCTCTCTCTCTCTCTCTCGATTTTTCGGCAGATTTTTTTTTTTACTTATTTTTCACTGTTCTTGATTAAATGTTCCCACTTACCTTGATTCGAGTATTTGCTAACGTAGTCATATGATTATTGCAGGAGAGCGCTCCTCCGCCTGATCGTCCTTCCCCCTCGTCCTCCTCCTCTTCTTCTTTGCAGCAGGATACCACTTACTTCCTCCTCTCTTTCGTTTCAGTGGCCATTTTCGTCTTCCTCCTCTTCCTCTTTCTCTTTTGGATTCGGAGAACCAGGAGGTACACGCTGAGAGTGGGCAACCGCGTTCCCCAAAAAAGGGAAATTGTTTCCCCAGGAACTCGTCTCTCCCGGCGGAGACAGCGACGAGGACGACGACAGCAGGCTCCAGAGAGACAGCTACTTGGAAGAGTACAAAACGGCGGTCGGCCAAGCCACCGGGAAAAAAAAAACAAATAGAAATCTACGGCTGCCAGAACAGTGTCCGATTTGGACTGCGGAATTCTGGTCGAGCGATTTCAGCAGTCCGAACTGCTGGATTTTAATTCCACGGTCCGGATTGTTCACCGTCACAGCAATTTAGCCCCTGCTCTTGGTGTGTCTGTTTCTCACTTTCAAGTTTTTTTTGGTAATTTTTTTTCTTTCAATTTTCTATTTTTCTTTTTTCTGTATTTTTGTGTGTGCATTTTTGCAAAAACTTCAATAAATTTCCAATCGAAGGCTAATCTTATGAACTTCTTCTATCATTTTTAAAGGATTAATCATCGATAACTAAGAACAATCTAAGTTAACTAAAATAGTTGCATATGAGGAGAGTGCAGATTCTATCAGTTAATTCTGAATAAATCCTTATGTTTTTGTGAAAAAACAACTGGCGGATCAGAGAACCATAAAAGATGAACCACATCTATCTGAGTTGACTGGTTGGTGAAACCCATGCAAGATAAACTCAAATGATATGTATACAAGTCCCATTATCGTTGTTTTAAAGTCATTTTTCTTATTTGTTTTGATTAAAATATTTGGTAACGTAGTCATACAAGTGCCGAAAGAGACAGATAGATAAATATAAATATATTATATTATATTTTTTTAATATTAAAATTAATTTTATCATAATTTAAAATTTAAAAAATTAATTATTTTTTAATAATAAATTAACTTGATAGGGTGTTTCTGCAGAATTAGATAAAGATTTAAATTATTATAATAGGGAGAGCTTTTTGTAAATAAGATTTATTTATGTAATTAAATTATTTAAATTATAATTAATTATATTTTGAGGGTTTTCTGTACATATAATTAAATTTTTTTACCAGTATAATTATAATAGGAAAGTAATTTATAGGATTTGCAAGGGGCTTAGTATAAATATTTTAATTATTAGCTATCTATCATTATTCTAAGCGCTTTCTATAAATTGTCAAATTAAAATTACAACTAATTAGTTACTTGCTATTAACTGATAATTAATTATAATTTAAGGGTCTATTCATAATCTAAATTTTCATTTTGGCATAACTTTTTTATTTGAACTCCAAATTCAAATATTCAGGATCCATTAGATTTGTATTTTTGAGTAGAATTTATTTTGAGCTCGAAATATCTAATATTAGTCTTCTATCATTTTAACTTTAGTTAAATAATTTTCTTAGATATTGTAGCTCTTATTTGATTGTTCATTTTAGTTAGCCACAGTTGTAGAGAAATTGATCTGAGAGGATTTAGATAGGATTACTTCATCCCAAAGAAAGACAAACTAATATTGGTGGGTGTAATGCTCTTATGAGTTTAGCTGGGTAATTAGATGTGATTATCATCGATCTCCGGTTATGTAGAAGACGTGTTTAGTATGGCGGGTGGACATTACTTACCACTATGTGTAGAGTGTAGGAACATGGCTCTTGGAGGTTTTTAAGAGTTTGCCTATCTTGAAAAGATTGTATTTCTTGAGATGATGTATTGCCATATTTTACTCCATGATAGTTATTTTTTTGGAGTATGTATTGCTCCTCGTATACATTATTGTTTGAATGTTGAAAATTGATTCCGGTTGTCGGTTGTTGACTCTAGCGAATAATTATTAGTTGTTGGTAGTTGATACTTATTCTCAATTGGTTGCCCGTTGTCCTTTACGATTTTTGATATTTCTTTTTGTTAGTTGTTTTTTTAGATTAAAATCCCTTATCCGTAGGTACTCCTTTTGAGATTTAATGATGTTATAATTCTTTCTCAATTATTGTTATTCACTAGTTAATTTAATGCATTGATTAGATTAAGGATACGGAGTTTATCTACTAATTGTGTTCATACTTATAAGGTTGTTGTTTATTGTGATTCGCAACTAAAGATTTACGGATTATCTTATGCTCAAATTATACAAAAAACGAGAAATAATATAATACAAAAGAAAAAAGATACAACAATATACGTGGTTTACGCAAAATTGATTTACGTCCACAAGAAGAACGAGAGAATCACTATTAACAGGTTTTACAAGAGTTTAAAAGAAAGATCCAACTCTTTTTTATCTAATTAAAATCTTTACTAAGTTTTAATAATATTTACACATTTAGAGAGAATCTCCAAAGGAGCATCACAAGAAACTACTAAGAAGCATTAAAAAGATCCAAACACGAGAAACAACACTCTCTTTTTTTCTCTTCTCTCTATTTTCTTTATTTCTCTCTGGTTTAATCTCAGCACCATACAATGCTTAAATATTATATATTATTAGAATATTTATATGTCTTTATTAAATATAATTTTTAATATTATATAATAATTAAAAAATCAAATATGATTTTAAATCTAATTTTTGATTCTTACTTTAACTTAAATTTTAATCCGAATCGAAAACATTTAAACTTAACAATTGTTAATCTTTTTCATATGCTAGTGAGGATGATTAATCAATGTTACAGAATAACATGCTGTATTAGGATTAAAAAAATGCCTTTTTTTAAGAGTTCGTTTTGATTTTTATTATAGGTGTTTAAGATTTTTGTTGGTTGCAGTCATAAAACCTTTAAATAAATTGTGATATTTATTTTTAAAAAATTATAACTTTTTTACTTATTTTAATAATTTAATAAATTGGCAAACCATCCAGCGCCTTCTTGTGCAACACAGAACCTACTTTTCTGAGCACCAAAGAAGCTTCTGCCATGACACCCAATTAATCAGTTAGTCGCTGCAGAAAACTCATGAGATCAGTCTTTTGTCTAATTCATAATTAGATGTTAATAATAACTTTATGAAATATTTTGTCACTAATGTTGTTTACTGAACCTAACACTTTGTATGAGAGCGTAATTTAACCCTGGAATCAAGTTTTGAATTCTTCTGTATTTTTTTTTTTTTTGAAGAGATGCAATTATTGTTCAACTCAGTATTGATATGGGTATTATTAAATCATGAAAATTGATAAATTCAATCAATCGGTGAACGATGACATACAATCACAAAATTTTTTCTCCACTTAATGATTATCTAAAATAATATTACTTGCTTTTACTTTTATTTATTTTATTTGAATGATCTTTACTAAAATATTTGTTTGCTTCTTGAGTTGGGCAGGCCGAATGGACCAACCAGTCTCCCGTTGCATGTAACGCTACAATAAATGCAACGAACAATATCCCTTCTTCCCCGTGCATGCATTCCACCTCGCGAGAACCCTTGCGATTCCGCCCCCAACCAACACAAACGCCCCTAGAACCACCATGGAAACACAAGGAGAAGCCCCCAAGCTCCACCTCGCAGTCTTCCCATGGCTCTCCTTCGGCCACCTCTCCCCCTTCCTTGAGTTCTCCAAGCGCCTCGCCCTCCTCGGCCACCGCGTCTCCTTCCTTTCCACCCCCAAAAACATCCACAGGTTCTCCCAAAACCCCTCCACCCTGTGCCCCAACCTCCACTTCGTTCCCCTTTCTCTCCCTTCAGTCCCCGGTCTCCCGCCGGCCATCGAATCCCCCTCTGACGACCCCCTCGGCTCCGCCCACCCCTTCTTGAACCAATCCTTCGACAGCCTCGGGGATCAGCTCGCCGCCTTCATGGACCAAGCCTCGCCTCCTCTGGACTGGATCCTGTACGACTACAATCCTTACTGGCTTCCCGCCATCGCCGACGAGCGCAACGTGCCCACCCTCTTCCTCTGCCCCCTCAACGCCGCTGTATTGGGCTTCCTCGGCCCACCTTCGTCGTTGACTGGCGGCGACAACTCCCCCGCGGGGCCCGAGGACCTCACCGTGAAACCCATCTGGGTGCCGTTTGATACCAAGGTGGCCTACAAGCCCTATGAGGCAAGGCAGATATTCGCTCGCATGTTCAAACCGAACAAGTCCGGCGTGTCAGAGAGCTTCCGCCTCGGGTCCTCGATTGCAGCCTGTGACGCCGTGGCTGTGAGGAGCGCCGTTGAGCTGGAGAGCGAGTGGCTTCCTCTTCTCGAACGGCTTTATGGCAAACCAGTGTTCCCCGCCGGATACTTCCCTTCGACGTTGCAAGTGAGCTCCGACGAATGGGACGAAACCTTTGCATGGCTTGACAAACAAGAGCAGAAATCAGTAGTTTACATAGCTTTCGGCAGCGAGCTTCAGCTGAGCAAAGCGGTAGTGAAGGAGCTAGCAAGAGGCATAGAGCTTGCCGGACTGCCGTTCATCTGGGCCTTCAGGGGTAAGCCGGATCTGCTTCCGGAGGGGTTCGAGAGCCGGACCGAGGGCCGGGGAAGGGTCTGCAAGGGCTGGGTGCCACAGCTGAGGTTTCTGGCGCATCCGGCGGTCGGAGGATTTGTGACGCACTGCGGGTGGAACTCGCTGGTGGAGGCGCTGCAGTTTGGGGTGACCCTGGTGATGTTACCGATGGCGTCTGACGAGGGTCTCAACGCAAGGCTGATGGAGGAGAAGCAGATGGGTGTGGAGGTGCCCAGGAGGGAGGAAGATGGCAGTTTTGATGGAGAGGGAGTTGCTGGAACTGTGAGGATGGTGATGGTGGAGAAGGAAGGAGAGCAGATTAGAGCTAGTGCCGAGGAGGTAGCGAGGGTTCTGGGGAAGAAGGAGGTACATGATGGGTACGTGGAGAAGCTGGTGAAGTATCTTGTGGAGCATCGGCGTGTGTAGAAATTATTGTCTATTTTTCTAATAGGACTGATTTTATAACAGCGTGATGTGATGAAACAGTTGATCATAAACCAAATCACCAAACCTTATATTCTAAGGAAAATTCCTATGCAGGAATTTTTTTTTCCTTCCTTTTTAATGCGACTCAATGTTCTTTTTCTTCCTAATAACCTCTGTGAAAATTCCCACCCTCGCCCGCCGGCTGCTTGCGCCAATCCACTCGTGCCCGTGTTGTCGCTCTGTGAAATAAAATTATCCTCCATGCAAATATGCTTGTGCGGAAATAATGGAGATGAACGACAATATAGTTAACAATAGTATAGTATATTTATTTTACACACTAAAAGTACTCATTCCACTATATATATATATATTCATTTTTCCACAAGTATGTATGCATTATACTACAGATATGTATTCAATTTTATACAAGTATGTACTCATTTTACTACACATATTAACTAAAAAATAAATACATATGAGCTAATTGATGAACACATTGTATTATAAGCTTAACCCATAATACAGAAAAATGATGTCCTCCAATCAATCAAATTACTTCCTTCAATTTCTTTTCAATAGTATCATAATATTAACTATTTCACATTATCCGAATAGCATTTCCACTACCCTCACATCATTCAGTATCATTTTCATTATTTTCACAGATTATAACTAAATATTCAGAAGGAGATTGAGGAAAAGCGCACGGAACAATCTCAGCAGTGGAACAAGAAAAGGAAAAGCTCAATGCAATGGAGGAAAATATTAAACAAGGTCAGACAAATCACGTAGCCAAAGTGAAGGATGGAGAAGCGCCTTGCAGCAAAGGTCAGAGAAAGTTCGTAGGCTGGGAGAACTTCATACCGGATGCGCAGGCTGGGAGAAGGCCATTTCGAAATAAGTTGAGCAGGTTGGGAGATACAACGATTTGTAGCCAGCGTCTGAACCTTCCTGCTAAGAGCAAAACGCGTCTGCCTGCCAGCCACTCTAAAAACTAAATATGACAAATTATCAAAATGGAAACAGTGAGATGACGCTACCCGCCAGAGAAAAATCCTGGTCCCTAACCCATGGCATTGGTAGCAAGATGAAACTGCCCACCAACTACAAACTCTAAAAACTAAATATGACAATTTATATCTGATTAGAAATGCAAATCCTACCAGTATCAAACAAATCAAGCCTTGAGAATCCTGGCATCCAGTTGATAACAAACATGATAACTGAGAATTAAGGCCAGATCCATTCTATAGCTCAACATTTAGTTGATTTTAGCTGCAATAGTGCAACAATACGAGGAAAATCTAGGCACGAAGGCATCACAGGTTCACAGGGTTTTCAGCTGGGCAACTAACATCTGCACATTCAAACTGAAATATGTTTCTACAACAGCTTTAGACATGTTCATAATCTCCATTGTCACAATTTAGAATCAAGCAGACTACACTTCCCTTGGCATTTCAACTCTAAACCAAATTCTCTACAGGGAAACATAGAATGCTTCTCCACCGCATTGGAGATCAAACATTGAGCTCTGAGATACAACAAAATTGATGGGTTCCAGTGAGCTCGTTGTACCTGCGATTGGATAAGAGAAAAGAAGATCATCCATCCTTCATATAAATAAATGCGATAGACAAGCAAACATAATGCCCAAAATTGTGCCGAACAGCACAGCTTGCATTGTGTTCCTAGAGGTATTGTGCTTTAATGTTTAGAAAATAATAAACGAGTTAACATCCAGAGCCTGACAAATAAAAATGAAAATGGCAAGATACAACTGATTACGGTGAACGTGCAAGTGGTTCAAGAAGGGATCACTTTGAGCTTTTAAGTTTTGCCAGATCAGAAAGCACATCTTTAATTGGCTTCTCATTCCTAAACCTGTTGGCCTGAAAAAGAGGATGGAAATAATGATGTAATATCGACTGATGAGAGATGAAGGATGGACCGTAGTTAAAATGGAAATAAGAATAATAGAACTGGTAAACAGCCGCATAGGCCTAACTGTTCTAATAAAATAGCTGCAACTAGAATACATGCTGAATTGATCTATACGGAGTGTTATAATTTACTCATACTATGGTCATGTCCAAACAGATCAATGTTTTCTTGTGATAAACAAGAAATAAAGATCAAATGCATCTTTTAGAATAGATACATATTGTTTTGTGCCATATGCAAGCATCTCCCTAAAGAATCTAACCCAAGCATACATCTCCCGACATTTTTTTATTATTTCAGCTGTAATAAATTGTTCAAGAAATCGACAAAAATTATGCCTTCAGCATCCAGAATACTGCATTTGAATTTTGATGATGCAAATAGGATAATAGGATGAATGGTTACGCTCCTCAGTGGCCTACATTCAGAGATATGGAATTCCGGGTGTAGCGAGCTGTTCCAAAGCACCACAATGATGAGCAACTATTGCACAAAGTTGTTGCTTTAACTGATGAAATCATCAAAAACTCAATGCCAAAAGGCAGGGGAGGAAACAGATACAGGAATTTCTTCTTGTGGATGGAAGGTTTACTGCTAGTTCTTGTTTGGCAGGTGGGTTCGATGTTGTTAAATAGATGGAAGGATCATTCAAGCAAGATGCTAGCCAATCAGTTTAAGATGGTGGAACTGACAGATTATGGCAGCTATCAAGACCTTCTTCTTCTCTCCTGATCTGACTCCAGTGCTGCAGTTAATTCAATGGTCAACCACGCTGACTGATTCACATTATGAACACTTGATCAAGAATTTCTGCCAAGAGCTCAATTTTAAAAGCTCTCCTTTTGATCTCATACATAGGCCCCAAGGTATTTGTGGGTAGTGTAGATTGGCTTTCTAGGCAGGTTTCTTGTAAGGATTTGCACGCATTTTGGGAATCTATTTCCTTTAGAGCTCCAGGTTGCTTTTAGTTGTACCCAGTTTTTATTTCAATACCCCAAGCATGACCTCATCTTCCATAAAAGACTTGAGAACCTTATAAAACAAGCTCAAAGGCTCCTTAGAAAAAAAAGAAAAGAAAAGAAAAAAGCTCAAAGGCTCAAATTTGACTGGTGGCAACAGAAAAACATGCAACAGTCTTCACCTCAAGTAAGATCCATCAATTGAAAGTTTTCTCCAAAGAAGAAAATGTTGGCAGCACAATAAACATGTGAAGTGCAAAAATTACAAGAAAGCCCTTACTTGGTGAAATAAATGGAAATCAAACTGGAAGATTTAGGTCACATAGGTTGAGGTGTTAATCCACAATTAGGCTAGATTTGCATGAGGTATGCATAAAAGAACCTTTTTTGCTAAGAAAGATTTATATACCCAATGAAGAAAAAGGTAACCAAATATAAATATCTAAGAAATGAAAACGTTACTTCCATCTCCCAAATACAAGAGTTAGTATCAACACATCAGTTTACCTTCAAAGATGGTATAAGTGCATAAACCTCATCAATAGACTCTGGTAAAATGTTGGCAATCAAGCAAATCTGCTTCAAGAGCAAGGCTCAAGTTTTGTGATGGTTATAGGTCACAAAAAACAAAGAGTAGAAGAACAAACCTCGCCATCTGTAACCCCATACATCTTCAGGATGCTAAAGTTGGTGTTATGGTCAAACAGCAATTATAAAATGAACAAAAAAAAGATCAATTTTAGTTAAAGTAGAACAAGATTGTATCAAATTTAAAGGCCAAACCCATGTCCAAGGATACTCTAAGGCTTGTCGCACAGACTGGACATTTGTGTAATAGTTGCCATTTTTGGAGTACCCCAGTCCTTTGTCAAATGATCTACAAAAAGTTCATAACAGAAAAAAAAACAGTAAGAGACTTAAACTTCAGCTGGTTGTAAATCATACATGAATAACTTTCAACTGCCAAAACTTGCTTACTCTGGCATTTTTATCTCTGGATCATTTGATAACACTGTGAGATGGTCATGGACTCCTTGTAAAATTTCTGCTGCCTCACAATCCATCAGCATTCTAGCATTTTTAGGAAGTTCTGCAGAAGAAGAACATCAAATGTACTTACAAATGCATCCATTTCTTAAAGGTACCAATCAAGCAAAGTAAGATAAAGTCAAACCAACACAATCAAGTCAGATCCTCACAAGTACCAAGACCATAATCAGTAATTACAGAAGTAAACCATCGGAGTGCTTCCTTTTGAGGGAATGTTTTAGTTCCTAAACATCAAGGTTTATCATAACAAAAAGGCCTCCTGCTAGTTATTTAAGTTTCCTGATTCCCAACTTCCTCTGGAGAATAGCAACTCTAGCTACTTGCTATTATTCTGTTTGTTAAAACACAACTAATAATGCCAAACAATTTTCAGAATGGAAATCAAGGTGGGGCCATCAAGCTCAAAGCAAACACACAAACCTCACTTCCGAGTCATAGTACACCCACAACAAATACAAGAAAAAGGAAGAAAAGTTAAGCAAGGGTGACGTGAAAACATGCATAGAACAAGGACAGGTTTACATGTAAATATGAATGATATCCAAATCCTTGATGCAAGTAAAGAGATTAAAAAGAAAAGTGACATTCAAAAACACAACTAGAGCACCAAAACATAGACTAGCAGTAAACCACAAGCCTTGGTACAGCAATAAAAGAAGAAGACAATATAGCCAAGATTTCAAGTATTCAAGCATACACACTTACAAATTACAACAACAAAATCATATAAGAAAGCAATTTTGTGATTGCTAACTACAGTCTGGGTGACCCTGGGATATTAATCATATAGAAATCTTTTGCAACATCAGAGGCACACTCATCGATGTAACACCATGTTGCAATTGTAACAATATAAAGGCCACAGCAAACAGGAAAAAAGGTTCAAGTTTCAGCTCGGCTTCCATTATTGGAGGTTTTACAGGGGTAGCACGTGGCAGGCTTCCCTTTCCTTCAGACTTGCCAGTCTTATAGTCCTTTCCTCCTGAGCCCCAATCCCCTGAAAGTAGCGCAGGAAAAAAAGTTAATTTCTTAACGACGATAGATCAAACTGCAAGATGAAGTATATTAGAGCTATTAGCCATAAATTTACCATTCAGAGTGTCAATGACATGCAGTTAATAAGACAATATAATCATCTACAGATCTGAAGGGAATGAATTTCAAACCTGTTGCAATTGGAGAATCAGACGTAGTCTTCTCACCTGACTTGATATTATCAAATGACGTTTTCTTAATGGTAAATCCTAATTGCTATGTAAGAAACTAAATTAACATATCAAGTATTAGTTTGGCGGTTGTATTAACTTTTTGTATGTAAGAAACTTTAATGGTAAATCCTAATTGCTAAAAAAATAAAAACTAAATGACGATAATTTAGTCTTTTACATTAATTTAACCATTAAAATTAAATTAAATTAAAATATTTTTAAATATTTTAATTGAGTTGATTTTTTACAAAATTATACTGTAAAATGATTGATTTGTTTACTAATAATGATAAAATAGATTATTTTTCGTAAATTGATCATATCACATATAGTTTCTTGTTAAACACTCTAATTATTATGATATAATTAATATGCTGATTGTTGACCTATTTTTCTAGTTCTTGTAGTTGAATTGGCAATATCATAAATTTCAAGTAGCCATTCTTTAATCCCATTTAGATCAATGGGGACGAACTTATCACAAATAATTTCATAATTGCATCCGGCGATAGGAGGATTTGTGACGCACTGCGGGTGGAACTCGCTGGTGGAGGCGCTGCAGTTTGGTTTGGATTGGTTCAGGTTTAAGGTTTAAGTTGGTTTCATTTGGATGGAGTTGATTTTGCTTTTGGGTTTAGTTTGGTTTAAAGTATTTTTGGTTTTGGTTTCGATTTATTATAGTTCTATATTTTGAATTCCATCAAGGGTGTTTCTGCATAATTAGATAAAGATTTAAATTATTATAATAGGGAGAGCTTTTTGTAAATATTTTTTACATTTTGAATATTTTGTAGTGCATAAATTTTAAAAGACAATTTTCTCTCCATTCGGTGCAATATATCTACGAGAATATTTTTATAAAATATTCTCAAATAGAAGATCATTGTAGAATTTAGGGTTTCGTTTGATTCAAAATCAAAATTAGGATCATTCTGTTCCTAATTGGCTTAATATCCAAATATCAAAAAGATAGCCTCACTAATTTTATTTTATTTTTTAAAAAAAATCAAATTGCAATACTATCTTTACCCTTATTTATTCAAATCTCAATAAATAATATATTTAAAGGTATAATGGTTTAAAAATATTTTACACAATTTTCTAATCATACTAATATCCAACCACCAAAAATTTAATCAGACTATCTTTTTGTACTTTATTTTTAACCTTGAGTCTAATCTTGACTTTGATTTTGGATCAAATATAATTTAGAGGAATATATTCATAACAAGATTAATTAGATTATGTCCTATAAATCTAACATTATTGATACATTATATTAAATCCAATCATTTCTTGTGCTTTTACTTTTAGGAGCATGATTTCTATTAATAGTGTAGAAATCTAACACTATTGATTATCTCCGATAAACAAAATTTCTATTAATTTTCATAGTGTAGAAATCAACATTGGACATTCCTAGATAGAGCAAGAGAAAAAAAATTTGATATTTCAAAAAAGACTCGTATCAATTGTAGTTCACATATTAATTGGATTTGATTATGGATGATATCAGTTAAGAAAGAAAAACTTACAAATTATTTGGCGATCTTATGTAGGGAAGCCTTGAGGTGGTTTCATGGCAGCATATTTCTCCTTCGAGCTGTCCAACCAATATTTGTAGAGCAGATCAATCAAAGTGCTTTCCTGTTATGTTTTTCAAGACATTTATTTTGTTAGAATTAAAATGCAACTCTTGAAAACAAAGAAAATTTTACACATACCCAAAAGACTAAGTGTCAAGATCTTTACCAAAACAATAAGAAGAAAAGCAATCAGAAATTCGATCCTCTCACAAATTTTGATGACTAAAATTAGTACTTCAAATACTTATGTGTGTGTATATATATATATAGACATCTGATAACGTGAATTGTACAAGTAGTTGGATCTTCGAGTTTACTTTTATTCTTTCCCTCTTGAAAGATTTCTTGGATTCTCAGGATGACTACAAGTTTCTCATCTTGCAAGCATTTGGGATGCTTGATCATGATCAAAGCCTCTGCGTAGTATCACTTGATTCCCAGGTAATCCAATGGAATTCGAAGTTAGGGCACGCAATGCACTTTATACTTCATAAAAGGAAAAAAGATGTTTTGTTTATTAAAAAAATACACTTTTCTCGATTACTTGTATCATCTGTTTTACTATTTCATTTCATCATATAAAGATTCCACCTAAACAATAAAAATTTTGCGTTTTCTTGGTAACGCGAATAATTTATTTCCTTACAAAATGAATTTCAACGGTTGTTTTGAAAAGATTTTGGGCCTTTAGCTTTTAATAGAAAATAATAATACTCTAATAAGTCGACTCAATAACTTATTAATAAAATAAAGAGATTCTTATAATGTTATTTCTCAGATCCCTCGCCGACATCTTCTCCTAATGTTTTTCATTTGCCTCCTCCATCTCGCCAACGAACACCGCTTAAGCATCCAGGACCATCCCAGCTAGGATGAACTCAGACATCTGTCTTCCCTCCTTGGTTTTTGTGAAGTAATGCCAACCATGGCTGTCTACTGGTCTATCTGCATCAGCAATTCATGCCCACAGTTCTAGGTATACTACTGTGCTTCTTCATATGAGGTACATGGCTATTCGCTGTGGTAATTCTTGTATTTGACCTTTGCAAACCAATCCTCGCGAGGTTGTGGATGATTCTCTCATCCATTTAAAGGTGTGTTGTATTGTTTCCAAGATGTTGCTTGGAGAAACAAATTTGCGCTTAACTAATGTTTTGTAATATATTGATGTAGCAAGATGATGCAAAGTCAGTTTGTCTGGAGGTCTAATGCTCCAGAGCAGTAGTTGATAATTTCTGTCAAATTCTGTAAACTATTTTTATTACGAGTGTTTGATCTTGGATTTCTATTTATACCTCTTTTTATATCCAATTCCAGCCTTATCATCTTCAATTATGTGTGCAACTATTCCGTCATTAATCAAACACGAGATTAGCACCGTAAAGACGTTGTTTGAAGCCAGCCCGTCGCCTGGCCCCATGGTTCATATCCATTCTCGTTCGGTTTTCATCTTATGTTCACCGACGATTCATGCGATGCATATGTTATGCGACTGAATCCGAACTCCGGCGTCTACTTCATATGTTATGTTCCTAATACTCCACGTCACCCAATCTCCAAACGAGTCCTATAAATTGCACCATTCTTCGTTTTACTTCTTCCTGTCTTCTCTTCGATATCTCGATTCTCGACGTCAATGGCTGGAATTGCATTCGGCCGCTTCGACGACTCCTTCAGCATAGCCTCTCTGAGGGCATACTTGGCCGAGTTCATCTCCACGCTGCTCTTCGTCTTCGCCGGCGTTGGCTCCGCCATCGCGTACAGTGAGTGAACATTTCCTTCTGGAAAATGTGAAAAATTCACATATCAAATGTCAACCTAGTCGTGACATGCTACCGTTGTTTGGACTATTTAGACAAAGTCACTTCGGATGCGGCCTTGGATCCGTCGGGGCTCATCGCGGTGGCCGTGTGCCACGGGTTCTCGTTGTTCGTGGCGGTCTCGGTCGGGGCTAACATCTCCGGCGGGCACGTCAACCCGGCGGTAACCTTCGGGCTGGCGCTCGGCGGCCAGATCACTCTACTGACCGGCATCTTCTACTGGATCGCTCAGCTGCTTGGGGCCATCGTTGGGTCTCTCCTCATCAAGGTCGTCACTGGCTTGGTAAGTTCGAATTCAACGAACCATCAAAGCCAAGACACGGATAGAGAGCTTGCTCTTAGTCTTTACTATGCCTGAGTTTCATACTATTTTTTGAAAAGAATAATCTTCTTAAAAAAAAATATTTTTTCTTCAAATTTTGTAACGATGAATATCCATTCGATAATGCTGCGTTTTCAAAAAAAAAAAAAGCATCACTCGCTACTCGGTGGCATATGATAGCTTAACTTTATTTCCATTATTGTGTATAAATCTCACTCGAAAGAACCAGATGACTGTACATATCATGCTTCGTAGGACCCACAATTTGCATGCCTAAATCAACATAAATTTATTATTTATTCCGACTTATCTTGATTTATCCGGAAAATTTGATGTGTTGCACAATCTATGGCTGCAGACGACACCGACCCATGGGCTGGCAGCGGGAGTGGGAGCTGCCGAGGGAGTAGTGATGGAGATCATCATCACCTTCGCTCTAGTATACACCGTGTACGCGACGGCGGCCGACCCGAAGAAGGGTTCCGTCGGCACCATCGCCCCGATCGCCATCGGTTTCATCGTCGGCGCCAACATCCTGGCTGCCGGACCATTCTCCGGCGGGTCCATGAACCCTGCCCGGTCCTTCGGGCCTGCGGTCGCCAGCGGTGACTTCACGGACAACTGGATCTACTGGGTTGGGCCGCTCGTTGGTGGTGGTCTCGCTGGCCTAGTCTACAGGTATGCTTTCATGTGCTCTGACCATGAAGCCCTGCCGAACTAAGTTCTCGGTCCGGCCTGGTCCGGCCCAACGAGGCTTTTCTCCTTGCGGGTTGAGCGGACAGTTTTATGTTGGCGTAACTTGGCTTCGTGGTTCCTTGGCTGTGGTTTGGCTTTTGTTGTATCATGCAGTTCTATCGTCCTAAGGCTTATTTGATCCTTCTACTCTTTTTTTGCTAATTTATAAAATAAATTTTGCCAACAAGGCATGATGTGCATTGCTCTGCTCGATTAGTTCCTTTTTTTTTTTTTTTCAAAAGCAAATTATGAATAAAATTAGAAGAAAATTACAACATGCCCTCTAAACTCTGGAGATGATAAATGGGAGATGGCAAGACTTACAAGACTCCAGCCAAAATAATTTTGGGAGGCAATACCTGAACATCAATAGGAATTAAGGGAAAATATTTTGAAAGTAAGTAAAAGTTAAATCCATATTTGTTGGTTGTCCCACTTGCATGTTGCTCTATATCTTCCGGTGAATCCAGTCTAGTAGTACTCCCCCATGAACCTGCGTTTACAACAATGCAACCATAGTTTGCAGGGGGCTTCGGGTCCCTCATCATCGATGCTGCCGGAGAGAATGGTGATGAAGCAAGACATCTTGGCATTTACGAACTGCATGGAAATGTTGGCAGCTTCCTCACTTCCGTGCAAGCAAGAGTTTAAATTGAATAAAGAGGTATTTTACTTGTTCATAAAAAAAAAAGCACATATGCCCTTGACCCTAGATGGCCCCTTTATGTACTGGTGGACTGTTCACGGGAGCACGTCCCAAGCTCCGCCGTCAGGCAGAGCCCCTTCACCTCCGGGGTTGGTGGCGACACCACCAAAATCTACCAATAATCTCTGCAAGAACAAGAGCCGCTCTTGAAGCAATGAAACCTATTTCGGTCACGAACTACAATCTGTCGGCCAGAGATCTCAGACATCAGCTTCAGTGCTGCATGACAATCACTGCAAACTCGAAGATTCTTCATGACCCTAATTGGAGTCCCCGCCGGCGTACTCATCAGCCCAAAAACCACTGCCAACTTCTCACTGTGCCTACAGAGAACACGCTCCTTCTCAGCCTCTTCCATGTCAAGCACCACCACCGACGTGTCAGGGATATACCCCCGACGCTTCAGCTTCCCCAGCAACTCATCCCACTTCTTGTAAATCTCCTCAATCTGAGGGTGCTTGCTCTCCCCTGCAACAAACTCATGGATGACACCATGCAATGTGATTGTGCTCCAACCCGGAGTTTTCTTCAGCCCTCGATCTCTCATTAAACACCGAACTCTTGCCGCATCCTCAAAACGCCCAGCAACAGCATAGACGTTTGACAGGACAACATAATATCCATCATTGAGCGGGTCTAGCTTAGCAAGGTGTTTGATCGCTTCCTCACCCATTTGGATGTTTCTGTGCACTCTTGCACCTCCAAGAAGAGCCCCCCATACAACACCATTAGGCTTTATGGGCATCGTCTTGATGAAGTCATGCGCTTCTTCAAGCCGACCAGCACGACTGAGGAGATCCACCATGCATCCGTAGTGCTCGATCTCTGGAACTATGTTGTAGACCTCGGTCATGCAAGCAAAGAACCTCTGGCCTTCTTCTAACAGTCCCATGTGGCTACACGCGTGAAGAAGCCCTACAAAGGTGACACCATTGGGCTGGACGTCAGCTTCCTCCATCTTTATGAACAGTTCCAAAGCCTCTCCCCCTTGACCATGCATCGCATGCCCTTGTATCATTGCCGACCATGATACCACTGTCCTCTCCTCCATTTCATCAAACACTCTTCTTGCAATCTCCACACATCCGCATTTTATGTACATGTCAATCAAGGTGTTACAAACCCGAATGTTCTTACGAAACCCGCACCGGTCAGCATACGCATGCATCCTCTCCCCAAGATCCAACGCGCCAAGATCAGCACAAGCTGCAAGCACTGCAACAACCGTGACTTCATTCGCACAGAAACCTACCGCCTCCATCTCCTGGAACAGCCGCACTGCCTCCTTCGGATTCCCATGCTGGACATACCCCGCAATAAGCGCAGTCCAGGACCGAACACTTCTCTCCGGCATTAACTCAAACAGCTCGCGAGCAATCTCCATCACACCTCTCTTCGTATACTGCGTGATAATAATATTCCAAGTGACGACATCCCTGACCCGCATTCTTGCAAACAACTCGCGAGCATCGATCAATATCCCACAACATGCATACATATGGATCAATGTGTTGGAAAGAAAGACATCCTCTTTAAAACCGAGCTTCTCGACGAGCGCATGGACGGATTTGCCGGTGACGAGCGCGGAGGGCAGGTCGGAGCATGCCTTCAGGACGAAGGAGCAGGTGAAGGCGTCGGGGAGTACGTCATAGGCGCGGAGACGGGAGAAGAGGCGGAGAGCGTCTATGGGCGGAAGCGCGTTGAGGCAGGAATTCCAGAGGACGACCTCGGGGACATCAGAGAAGTGGCGGAAGACTGACCGGGCATAGGCGAAGGCAGAGGGGGAGGAGAGGGCGCAGAGGGAGGCGATGGCGTGGAGGGGGACGGCAGCAGTGAGCGGCGTGCAGGACTTGGTGAGGCGGGCGTGGAGTTGCCTGAGGTGGGAGGAAGTGGAGATGGTGGCATTTTGGTGGGTTTGGGGAGGGAGAAAGAGGAGGGGAGCGAGAGTGGCGGAATGCATTACTTTCGTTTGTTAAAATGCCCCCGTGAAGGGCGACGAGTATAGTACCCAACTACCTGGCGGGACAATTTGCAAGGGGAGCGAGAGGCCAAAGGAATTCCTTGTGTTTGTTAAAATGCCTCTGCGAAGGGCGACATAGTCAAATTGCCAGGCGAGGCAATTTGCAAGTCAACTCCATTAAATTTTTAAATTTTAACGTAAGCTCTTCACGATTAATGAAAATACGACATAAATCCCAAATAGAATACAACAAGACACAAGAAAACAAGCCTTCGTGCATGATAAAATTAATATTTATTACTCGAGTTTCAAAAAACAATCTAAAATACAAAATCAGTGCAGTGAACCCTATCTAGGCTACATCAGCAGCAAAATCTTGCTCCTTGCTCCAAACACAAGTTGAATATCCCTGTCAAAAATGTATAAATGCTGATGCTTCGCTCCTGATGCAAGGATTAAGCACTCTCTGGACTGGACCCATGAGAACAAAGCAATTGCCTTCTGGATGTTGTAATCCGCTTTTGGTGTTGCATTATCGGTCTGTTGCTTCAGTCGCTTGCTTCTTGAACTTTTTTCGGAAGGCATCCCTTTTCTTCTCTCTGCATTGTTAACAAAGAAAACAATATTAGAAACAATTGCTAACTAGTAAAAGAATTCGAGAAAAGAGAACATAATTAACCACGGCATCACTAAAGATGGATTTCATCAGTTACAGTCAAGTACATCATTTCAAATTTCTTTACACTGAAAATTACACGTAATATGTTCAAACAATCACGACAGATTGAGAAGTTTGAGAAAATTGTTACATAGGAGTAAAGACATAAGTTGTAGAAGAATTACCATCAGATAGAAACATAAGCGGAAATGGAATAAGATGTTCAAACTAGAAAAGCAAAATAATGGCCAAAATAAGTGACAACAATTAAATCAGTAGATATAAATCAACACGCATAGGAATAGGATTTACCTAGCTTCAGAAACCTCCTCCCTGGACAGAAACTTCCTTTTCCGCTTCTCTTTAGGCTTCACATTTCCTGTTGTTTTGTTACCACTTTTGAAACTACCATTTTCTTTTGTTGCAACTTTTTTTGGGAGTATATGATCCTTAGTCTTATATTTCTTGTTCTTCCTTGCCCTGGCTATTGTGGGGAGTGATTCCTCCGTTGTTTTCTCTGTGATATGTTTCAAACTACCATTTGGTTTTAACATTGCTTCACTCTGCATTTCATTCTGCTCAGAATTTTCATTGTGAGCATCATTCGCATCATTAGTTTGGGCAGCTTGTTCCACCTTTTCTGATGGTTCAGATGGTTCAGGAGCTGGCTTTGAATTGCTGATTTTCTTCAACTGCATTGCATATTTGTAAACAGAAAATATTTATATCATAACTAGACCAAGATTTTTGACAATGGAGCTTCATTCAACCAAATAAGAAAGTAGTTGACCATTCAAATGCCTGAAAAGATTGAACAAAAAAAAAATAACTAAATAAAAAAAGGAGAAAAAAGCCAGCTGGCTTCTCAATGTGCTTGAAAGCAACTTCCAAAGTACACAGGTTTTCTGATTGATGGGTACATATCAGAACACACTCCCTACAGTGCTTCAGCTCAAGTTGTAGCAACAAGCAGTGCCGTAGCCAAAGGGTTGCACAACCTCCTAACTGCCTAAGCATCAAGGCCAAAGGGCTAAACAGATTTACTTTTGTGGTAGTCAAAACTATTGTATTTAGAATATTAGCTATAAGTTTCTAACGTTATCAACTTCTAAATACACATTACCAAGAAGAAATGAGGTAGAAAGGCCTTTGCCTGAAATTGAACCCCAAAGTTGAGCACAGGTTAATTATTTTCCAGAGTTTTGAATAGCACATCAGGGCCGTCAAAAATCAAGTAAACAAGGTGAAGTAAGTTCTAACCCCCTAAAAAGAAAAGTTCAGGCCCAGCTAGTAGACAACCCTATACAGCATGACATGAACATAATTAAGAATCATCAAGCAATGCTACACCATATATCTAGCAGATAGAAGGCAACTAGAACATTTTTAAGTTCCTGTAATGAGACAAGCATATCTAGGAATGCCTCCGGATTAACATGAGAACATAAATGTTTACCTTGGCAACAAAAAAACCATCCATGTTGTTCACATGGGGGTAAAATCGCCTTGTCTTTTCTAATGAAGGGTGAAAACGGTGTTCCCTGAATCGAATCAACCTAGAACGAAAGACAGAGAATCAGTCTAACCACAGCAGTTGTGACAGGAAAAATTTATGAGTAAGGATTCCACACCCTGGGCGCCCAAAGTCCAAACCGCACGGCACAAGTTGTACATCTCGTTTCTTGAGTACATAGTCTATAACTGCTTCATTCTGAAAAAGCAAGACACAAAAAATAAATATAATCTACTTCCAATATTAGGTGACTTCAATTTTGTAGAAATATCTCATACAAACCTCGGTGACCATTATGGAACATGTAGAGTAAACTATGTATCCCCCTGATTTTGAGTTAGCATCGACCAAGTCAATTGCTGCTAAAATCAATTGCTGCAAGAGAAGTTGATGCACTTAATGCCATAAGAAGTAATATAACATATCAAACAACATGCATCATGAAGAACACAAATCACTAAGAATGCATAGCACATGCATAGGTTCAATGAATTTCAATGAACTACACTGTTATTGAGCCAAAATAGCATTCAACTATTGTTGCACAGGTCAACACTATAAATATTTCCCTTGCTAACCATAGAATTATATGCATAGCATTTCAATGCAAGATTGTCGTCAACTTTGCTGCTTAATGAATCATGTCTATCAACAAGCATAAAAAACCAATAAATGAAAACAATCAAAATGGCATGAAAATTGGGAATACAAAGGAATTTCCACTTTCAGAACTCTCAGAGGGTAAATTATTATTTAATAGCTTTTTTCAAACTATTGCCAAATAAAATATTACTAGAAGTAGTCTTATTATACAATAATGATTTTCCTTCACACAACACTCCCATTAAAATGCAAAACATGTACACGTACCTTTTGTACAAATGCACAATTTTGTATATCTTCGATACTCTTGGAGGTTTTGACAGATGCATCTTCAGATATTACCTTCAAAAAAATGTAAAGTCAACCATTTTGACCAGAGAATTTCAAAAAAGGAAATTTTTTATGTGAAGTAAGCATGTAAGACCAACCACATTTACTTACCCCAGTTCCACTGCACGGAGCATCCAACAGCACCCTATCCACAGAATTTATACCAAGGACCTTAGGTAGCTGTCCTCAAATTCAAGGGGAAAAAGAAGTGCATTAGTAGAATGCATGGCTCCAGTTACATAAAACAATATATTACTAACAGATCACTGCCCATTACTAGAAATTATTCCTAAATTTCTTACTGTCTGTAAATATTTTGTTTTTAGTTTTGGAATCAGCACCAAAAAATGGCTAATAACTCATATACATACATATGTTTAAACAAAGGCAAGAGGCTTCTGACAATGGCCAAGACTGAGAAGCAACATCATAAAATTTTCACAAGGGAACAAAAGTGAAACACAGAACAAAAACTGAAGCACAGGTGATAGTGATGTTTCTTTGGGAGAAATAAGAGGGCAGTTTGATGAGTGAATAAAATAGACTATACCAATTGGTACAATAGAAACATCACCATTTCATTTCTCGAACAAGCAAAAGGATCTGACAATAGTAGGGTATGGAAACTAAAATAGCAGGCAGAACACCCATTAAAAAATAAAAGCCAAGACATTCAAAGGCACCATGAATCAGAAAATTACACTTCAGGTTGAATAGAAGATGAACTAAAAAAACCAACCTCTTTACCATCATAGTTGCACACAACAGTATTTGTCACCCCCAAACGATGTATGTTGGCAGTCAACGAATTAAGTCGCTGAGCTTTAAGCTCATTAGCATAAATAATTCCTACACAAATAAAACCTTTTCAGTTCAAAGTGGTGTATCAGCACATGATCAATAGTCCAGATGCTTCAGCAATACACAAGAAGTCTCAGGAAAGAAAATGTGCAGATTCTACTAATTTTTAAATCCTAATATCTTGCAAAAATCCAATGCAGTTCAAGAAAGAAGCTAATCAGCATATGGTCAATAGTCCAGATGCTTCAGCAATACACGAGAATTTGCAGGAAAGAAAATGAGCAGATTCTGCTAATTTTTAGATCCTAATATCTTGCAAAAATCCAATGCATTCAACTTCAAATATTCTCTTCCACCGGAACTAATTAAATTTTTAAAAGCGAACAGATGAAAAAAAATAGTGACGAACCAGTATTCTTCATAAGGGCAGCGATGTATGTTGTTTTACCTCCTGGAGCAGCTCTGCAAAAAGATGAAGCCATATTGGTACACATAGGACATACAAGAGTATCTGAGAATCTAGTATGGGTTAAAAAAATTTTGTGATAGAAAAAATTTAAGAATTATTGGTACATGTCCATTTTGCAATGTTAATTAGTTAAATTACAGGACCATTATGGGGGCTCACTGAACAGCCAAAGCCTTTGGGTACAGATTCCTGGGCAGTGGAACAAATGTTTTTGTCATCTGCACACCCATTTAAATAGCACAAACAAATTTCTTGATTGTCCCCTACTTCATCAGAATTGGCACATGCCATCCTAAGGAGGACATAGGGCCTCCAATGCTCCACACAAGTAGAACAGTAGAGTTTGTCAAGATCAAGAAAGGGTATATAAAGGAACAAAAAAATAGCCGTCCAAATAAATAGGGTTTTACATACTTCAAAGTGAAATTAACGAATAAGGAGTGTGCCATCCAACAAGAACTTGAAGAGAATGTTCCATTGGAGTGAAAAATCATCAGTACAGTGCAATCAGATTTGCCAACAGGCAACTTTGATGTGCTATCTCCTTTTGAGCCCCAAACAAGTTCCTTAATAAATAACATTAAGGTTTAAGGTACACTAACATATGGGGATAGTGTCGATACACACCATTATCAAAATAGTCTCAAAATTTTAGAGAGTAGAACTAATGGCATGGTAATAACTTTATGATTGCCATCAAAGATTTAATGTACACTATAACTTATTTGGAAATAATATTAGACTTTGAACCCTCAATCAACAGTTTTTCTTAATCTTTGTCAGCAATAAATTAATAACATGGCTGCTTGTCCATTTAAGCATTAAAATAAGAACTCAATGTGGAAGTAATTCAAGGTTGAACAAAATCATAAGAAACATTACAAAACAAAGTAGCAGATGATCTTACGCCATGTCCACAATACGCTCTTTTTCCTGGGGAGCAAGTGCCATAACTGGTAAAAAGGAGCTTGCACCTTGAAGCTGGATGGATGATGAGAAAAAAATATGTTAACCATGCAAGTCAAGAAAGTCCAAAGAGAATTGATAGGTAAATATAACGAAGAACAAATAGCAATAGATACCATGTAGTGGCCAGCCATAATTTCTGGCGTTGCGCCAATAGGAACTTGTGAGTCATACACCACTAGTCCAACCTGCCATTTGTACATGATATATTGTGTTTACAAACTAAAATCCAAATTAATTTCACAACTGAAAAGATTTCATGGAAAATTACCTTCGACCATTTCCCTATGGGATCAAGATTGACTCCTTTATTTATCAAAATATTAGCCAGATCACGTCTACGAGTCTACAAAAACCAGCAAAAAGCAGTTGACTTTTAGCCATGCACATTAAACAAACACTGCATACCAGCCAAAAGGCATTAAGAAACTTTGCATTGGGTTGCTAAGGCAAAAAAGAAGTGTCAAAAAAGTCAAGTAATTAATGAGCTCCAGAAGTAGGCATATACCGATCAACATGGATTGATATGAATTACCCATCTTGTTTGGGCTACTGGATTTATGTTCTTAATTTCCTGGTGTGGATATTGGCAAGAATTGATTGAAACTTTAGCATGGGCTCATGAACGCACACCTTTGGCTAATTTGATTCAATGGAGAGCTAAGCATTTGGCTCTTTCCATTGTCCAAGCAAGATTGATTGGATTAGCCCACTTTTCCATAGGTTATATATTTACTTATGCAGCTTTCTTGATTGCATCTACATCTCGAAAATTTGGTTAATTTAGTTATTTATTTTTTTATGTACTGTATCAGCAACAATCTCATTTCTTTCAATGGAGAGCGAGGGAGATTGACCTTCTTATATTTTTTTTACATCTAGGACCCGAACTCTATCATTGATAATAATAGGAACTGAACATTACGGCAAAAAAAGCTTTGGTCCATTAGGGGAAGAAACAGCAGAAACTGGAACAGAAATACCCCATTGGGCAATCTAAATTTCAAGAGACAAATCTATAAAGCTAACTAGATGCAGCACATTGATACCTTCAGTGTGTTTGTCCGCAAGCATATAGGTCGCTTCTTCTCAAAAGCTTCCAAAAGCTCAACAAGTTCCACAACAGGAAATAACTATCAAGAGAGTTTAAAAACACAAAATAAAGCAATTGTTGAGAAAAACACTTAAGACCATATCAGAAAGAAAAAAGTACCACCATAGAAGGTTTTGACATACATCGATAAACGCCTGAATCAGGAAATCATTGTAACCATAATAAGAAATCAAATCAGCCTTGAGCTGCGCCAAGTACTCCTTTCGTGTGGCTCCTTCTTGTCTCAGGGTCTTGAAATTTGTGAGCACGCGAACAACTAAATAAAAAAAAATATATCATCCAAGAAAAACCTACGAAGTGTGCAATGTCTCCTAAAAACAAAGGAAGCAAGCTCACTGTCTTTGATCCTCCGCTGGAGATTGGGCAGATTAGGTGGCAGATGAGCTTCCTCTTCCAACTCCTGGAAAACAAAAATGTGAACTTGATGCCTGCTGCTTCAAGCTGAAACGAAATAACACCAACAGCAGCGAAATTTGGACCTTTTTAGTGGGCAATATAAATTCATCGGACTCCTCCCGTATATTGAGCTTCAACTCCGCCTCAGCATCCTCCGCCTCCCTCGCCCTTGCTTCCTCTATCGCTTTCGACTTCGCCTCCAACTCATCCTCCTCCGGTCCCTCTACACAAAACCCAAACGAAATACCAACTTTATCCACCAAAACATCAAAAGAAACAAAAAGAACACAAAAAAGGTCAAAATTCGAGACCTTCATCACTCTCTCCAAGGAAATCATCCCCGAGAGGCTCATCATCGTCGGAAACATCCGATCGAGATTCGTCATGGTCGTCGTCATCCGAGCTGCTACCAAAGACATCATCGTCGGAGTTTACAGCGTCTTCCGGTGCATCGAGATCTAGGTCTTCTTCCTTCTCCTCCGGCGGGCTAGGGCTTCTGGGCTTCCCGCGATTCCGGTTCTTGCTAGCCGCCATGGAGGAGGAGAAGCTTGGTTGAAGAAGGAGAACGGGATTGGAACCCCAATACCTGGTTTCTAGGGTTTATGCCCCGATGGGCCTAATAAGCCTAAAAATAGGCGGGCCGAACTGGAGCCTAATTCCGGTTAATGGCCCATTCTGTTTGGAAGCCCAGCTCAGATATAGCTCGAAGCTTGCACACGAATTTTTGTCCAAAAATTCATCAGAATAAATAAAATAATTTTTTGTCCAAAATTCATAACCCATTTTAGGCAAAATCATGTTTATTGTGGTGAAAATCCCACTGCACTTTCGGTCACCGCTATAAATAAAAAATCGCAAATAAAAGTATAAAAAAATAAATTTTTTTTGATAAATCTGAAATTAAATATAAATCTTTCATCGTTAATTATTATTTATTATTTCTAATTTGATAATATCACTGTTTAAAATTAAAATCAAAATTTTATAAACTGATTAAAAATAGGATGCAATAAGAGTAGTTTTGATCATTTCAATTTTTTTTTTAATAATTTTAAATTTTTTATGGTTTAAAAAATATTATTTTTGAAAAAAAATGAATAAATTTCGTTGGATTTCGGCCGAAAACGATATATTTGAATCTTAGTACGAATGAAACGGACCAAACGCGACACACCGAACTAATCTTTTGGCTTTGAACATTGTGGTCCATTTAAAAATTAAAAAATTATCGCTATTCTTTTTTCCTTTTCTTTTTCAAAAGAATCTTATGAATCCCCCGATGGAGAATCCGAAAATAATTTCATAAATGCCATGAATATTATCCAGAAAAACCTTATAAAATTCGCTGAGAGTTCCATGCGGAGGGAAGCAGGCATGAGAAATCAGAAACAGGGCAGCAAACAGCATCAATTCACCGTGCAAAAAGAACAACAATTCTTCTGCGTTTTCGCTCTTATTTCCCTTACGAAGACATAGTCCAAAAATCACTGCCAAAATTACGACAAAGACCTCATCTTTATTTCACTCTTCCAATTTTTTTTTTAAAGGAGAAAAAAAAAAAAAAGAAGACGACAAGAAGCTGGACCAATCTGACCACAACAAGTTCATGCACACGAAATCGGTGCCCACTCACCAAAAACTTTTATTAAAGCTAGTTAAAAATTCATATTTTTCAATACCACCAGCCTAGAATGGTGCACTTGATCACAAATTTAAATTTAAATTAATAAATCATCTTTATAAATTATTTTTTTAAAAAAATAAATTTAAAATACGAAAAATTGATTATTTTTAATGATACAAAAAAATTAATATTAATTTTGTAGTAAAAAAATATTTGATAGCACTAGTCATGATAACTATATTAACCACGATTTAACCTCAACATAATATGGTGTTATGGTTAAATTTGGAACTGAGATTGAAAGCAATCTTAATTATGTAAATTAGTTTGTATTTTAATTGTAGCGGTTCTCTCTCTTTTTTTTTTCTTAAATTTATTTTTTTACGTTGGTCGATCACCGTAAATATTATGGGCGGAAGCCGAAACGGAAACTTACACCGGACTTTAGGCGGCCCAAGATGCTTCCTCGGTATTTGCTTCCAGTCTTCGCTTTACTTAGGACAATAATGCCAGCTTTCAAACCCAGAGCCTTGCCGTATCCTCCCGCCAGCTCCGGGGAAAGATCTTGACTTATCCTCCGCGCGTATCCGACCATCTGCCGAAACCAGACCCTTGGATCCAGATCCAACGATTGCAACTCTAATTATTGAATCTTAGTTTACTCTCTACCACCGACGTCTTGTCAGAAAATAATAGTGCGCCTGAATCTCTCTCTATATAGTTCACACCTTCAATAATTCATCGACATTCGTCGGCAACCACAGACCTCGAAGTCCAACTCCTCGGCCGCTGCCGATGGGCTCCGAGCACGAAGCCTCGCGGGACTCGAAGCTCTCGCTGTTCGATCAAGCCAATCCAAAGAAGATAATGGAGATAGACAAGGCTGAGGTGGAGGTGGTGGACGATAACCCGATACCGCAGGTCCGGATGACTGTGCCGATCACCGACGACCCCACTTTGCCCGCCCTGACGTTCCGCACGTGGGTCCTCGGGCTGGCCTCGTGCGCCATACTGGCGTTCCTGAACCAGTTCTTCGGGTACCGGCAGAACGCGCTGTACATCTCGTCGGTGTCGGCGCAGATCGCCGTCATGCCTCTCGGCCGGCTGATGGCGGCGTGGCTGCCGAAGCGGCCGGTGAGGGTGCCTTTCACGAGCTGGTCGTTTTCGCTGAACCCGGGGGCTTTCAATCTGAAGGAGCATGTGCTGATCACCATTTTCGCGAATTCGGGATCGAATTCCGTCTACGCTGTGAATATCATCACCATCGTGAAAGCTTTCTACAAGTGGAGCTTGAACCCGCTGGCAGCAATGCTGCTCACGCAGACTACGCAGGTCAGTGCTTTTTTGCTCCTATACCCTTGTAAACTTATGAAATTCTCACCGACGCGCGGCAAACTACACTGTTCTTTTATCTATTGCTTTGAACTTTCAAGGAATCATGTGAAAAAATATTGGGCAAAAACGCACAATTTGGTGATTTTGAGGGGGGAGTGAGCAAAAATTTCTCAGATTTGGGCCAAAATCTAAACACAATCTCGTTTGAACTGAGATCATCTTCCGCACATCGACAAAATTTGAGTTTGGATCCTTTGTGATTTGCGTCTTTGTTGGTAGTGGCCAACCCGGAAGTATAAGGCATAAGCTAAAGTTGTCCATATTTAAGTCATATATAACATATTCTTTTGAATTTTTTTTTACTCCAAAGCAAGAATATGCAAAAAATATTGCTAATCGTGTCTAATTAAAGCTAACAATAATTGAAAACTACTTAATTGTCTTTCCATCTTACACTGAGAAGCATAGTGAACATAAAGAGAGAAGGGTGATTAAGCAATTTTTCATTTTAATGTGACTTAGCCACGTGTTATTAACAATATTTTGAATGAATTTTCATTTTAAGAAGAGTCATATGTAAATATCAAAACATCATGGATAAATATGCAATACGTGTCTGATTATCTGAAAAAGCGGGTAAAATCGGAAGAACAAAAAAAGATGTTCTATATATAAAAATTCCTCTCATTCCTAAAAAATCTTCTTCATTGATTTTTCCTTTTTTTTTTTTTGGTAATTTTCTTCATTGATTTGCTCCTCAGATGATGGGCTATGGCTGGGCTGGTGTATTCAGGAAATTCCTGGTGGACTCCCCATACATGTGGTGGCCTTCAAACTTGGTTCAAGTCTCCCTCTTCAGGTCTCCATCTTGATCTTTCTGCATATCTACACACAGCACAAAAATCTCTGCTTAATTTCTTCTCTAAATCCAAACTCAAAACTTGAACTCAGAGCGCTTCATGAAGCGGACAAGAGGCCCAAAGGAGGCCTGACCAGGTTGCAGTTCTTCCTCATGGTTTTCATCACCAGCTTCGCCTACTACATTGTCCCCAATTATCTCTTCCCCTCCATCACCGCCCTCTCCTTCGTCTGCTGGATCTGGAAGAACTCCGTCACCGCCCAGCAGATCGGCTCCGGTATCTACGGCCTCGGCCTCGGCTCTTTCGCCCTCGACTGGTCCACCGTTGCCGGCTTCCTCGGTAGCCCCCTTGCCACCCCGGGGTTCGCCATCATCAACGTCATGGCCGGCTTTGCTCTGGTCCTCTACGTCCTCATCCCCATGGCCTACTGGACCAACACCTACAATGCCAAGAGGTTTCCCATCTTCTCTGCTCATGTGTTCGCCGCCAATGGCAGCAGCTACAATGTCAATGCTGTATTGGATCGGAAGACCTTATCTTTCAGCCAGGAAGGGTATGATAGTATCGGCCAAGTCAATCTCAGCATCTTCTTTGTGCTCACCTACGGCTTGAGCTTCGCCACCCTCGCCGCCACTCTTTCTCATGTTGCCCTTTTTCATGGAAAGTACGTAGTTTCAAGTTTCAACCTTCATCAGCTTTCTAGACCATTATTGAAAGTTGAGTTGATTGATCTTCTTTATCATGCACTCTTGGATGATATCAGGACTATTTGGAAACAAACGAAGGCGGCATTCTCCGATCAATTCGGCGACATACACACAAGGATAATGAAGAAGAACTACGACGAAGTTCCGCAGTGGTGGTTCTATACAATCCTGTCATTGACGCTCGCTCTCTCCATCTTCTCTGTTGAGGGCTTCAGCAAACAGCTCCAGCTTCCTTACTGGGGTGTGCTACTTGCTGGTGGTCTGGCCCTTCTCTTTACCCTCCCCATTGGCATCATCACAGCTACAACAAACCAAGTAAGCCTCTCTTGATACCTGACATTAGTATTACATCTCATTTGTACAAAGGATAGGACCCTCACCCTAACTTGGTTCATGTTTGTTCATTAGCAACCAGGGTTGAATGTGATCACGGAGTTGATCATTGGTTACATTTACCCTGGTAAACCACTGGCCAATGTGTCCTTCAAGACCTATGGCTACATAAGCATGTCTCAGGCTATCATGTTCCTTCAAGACTTCAAGCTTGGACACTACATGAAGATCCCACCCAAGTCCATGTTTATTGTTCAGATGGTCGGGACTATCGTGGCTTCGTCGGTCTACTTTGGCACAGCGTGGTGGCTGCTGGAGACAATACACAACATCTGCGACCCAACGAAGTTACCAGAGGGCAGCCCGTGGACGTGCCCCGGCGACAGCGTCTTCTACAGCGCCTCCATCATCTGGGGCGTCGTTGCACCGAAGCGGATGTTCGGCCCCCTCGGGCTCTACGAGAAGATGAATTACTTCTTCCTCGTCGGGCTCCTCGCCCCGTTACCTGTCTGGGCCCTCGCCCGAATGTTCCCTGAAAAGAAGTGGATCAAGCTCATTAACATGCCCATCATCCTCGGCGCCACCAGCGCAATGCCGCCGGCGAGGGCAGTGAACTACTTAATGTGGGGCGCCGTGGGGGTATTCTTCAACTTCGTGGTGTACAGGAGGTTCAAGGGGTGGTGGGCGCGGCACAACTACGTGCTCTCGGCGGCGCTTGACGCCGGAGTGGCGTTCATGGCTATACTGACGTACTTCACGGTGCAGATCAGGAACATAGAAGGGATACAGTGGTGGGGGCTGGAGCTCGATGACCACTGTAACTTGGCTAGCTGCCCTACTGCACCGGGGATTACTGTGCCTGGCTGCCCTGTGTTTCAGTAAATTATAAAGGTTTCAGGGTTTGTTTGGTGAATTGGTTGGACTCTGTTGTAAAAAGCTGTTATGTTTGGGTTGTTAAAGATACAAATTTGTATGAAAAGAACATGTCTTGATCAGCGTGTTTGCTATGACGATCTATTTTTACGTCCACGATGATTTTTCTTCCACAGGGATTTCACTCGAGCATGGCCCCGGCATATGATTTTCTATGCCCGCTTGGGCTGAATGTGAATTTGCTTCGTGTTACGCTTTCTGTCTTTAAAGGCCCAGCAATCGTTTGTCATAGTCCATCAAAGCTTCACCTGATTCCGTGGCAAATGGAAAATACAAGCAAAAGCCCCTCACAACCTTTCCACAAAGAAAATCGAAGAATCTTACTTGCCATTATTTACCAATATGACCACTTCGAACTTTGCTTCCTCGGTGGATCGCGCAATGTGTATTGGCTAATTACTAAATGATATATCCCCCAAATTTAAAATCACTAGCAATTTCATCATTTGACAAATAATTTAATTTCCGAGTCAATTTTATTTTTTTAAAAAAATACATAATATAATGTTTTGTAAGCTATTTAACCATTGGACCAAAATTTTAAATTTCAAAAATTTTAAAAATAGTAACAATTATTTAAAATTATCGAGATAATAAAAAAAATATCAATTTTAATAGATATATCTCAAAATTAAAACTTAAAACTTTAGTTTGGACCACTCCCAAAAAGTTTTGGAATGTGATTCACCGTGTCCTGGCTCAGCCAAGCGAAACCCTATATCGCCCAATCATAGCATCTTCCACTCATCAAAACACTTTCTAGAATATTCCACCCAATACAGCCTATCTCTACTAGCTTAAGGTTAAAGGTGCCTCAACCAGATTCCAATAATTTACCCAAATAATAATTCCCCATGCATTTTTGGCATATATTCCATAATGATTTTCAACTACATCTCATTTTCCATAAATGTTCGCCGAAATCTTCAAATAAATAATTAATTTTGAAGACTACTATGCACTTTTACCCCCTATCTTCTTATATTGTACGGCTACACATCATAATTTTTTCTCCAAAATCTGCAAAAAAAATGGACTACGAAAAAAATCAACAAAAGATGATCATCATCTCCATCAAACATATCTACAGCAGTTGTATATATTATATAAACACACAGGGAAAAAACAAATTTAAGGAAAAACACGGAAGATGCCGCCACACCGAATCAAAGTGTACTAACGTGAACAGCTAGCCAATCCAGAGGCAGAGAGGCGGAGCTAGAACGCCGGCCAGGGCTCGTCGGCGGGGAGGAGGCGGGACCGGCAAAGCGGGCAGGTGACGTGATGGTACTCCAGCCATCGTTCGATGCAAGCCCGATGGAAAACGTGGCCGCATGGGAGCCGATCCACCTCCGACTCCGGCTCGAACCGGGCAAGGCAGACCCGGCAGTCTCTGCCCCGCCTCCGCCCGAATTGGACGGGCTTCGACTGGCTGCGGAACCGCTCCCGTGCGCTCGGCTCCACCGACGAGGGCGGGAACTCGTCTGCGCTATCGGATCCGGGATCCGAGGGCGGCGGCGGGCGGAGGCGGAGGGCACGGAGGGCGGCGAAGGCGATGGATTTGAGGATGGAGATCGTGAAGGCCGTGTTGACGAGGACGAGTGTGAGGACGCCCTCCGATGGGGTGGGGAGGCTCGACAGGCCCATCTTGGCCGTCCGATAGGCGAGATCCGGCGGCGATCTCAGGGCCGGGACGCGACCAGAGGTGGATTCCGGCGCTGAATTGGGGATTTTTGCGGTGAAGGATGGGAAGAAGGCGAAGGAGAAGAGACCATGGGATCGGATCCGAGAAGGGGGCTGAGATTTGGGTGTCGCTTCACCGCTACCGGTATTTATAGCTGGTGGCTTTTATACAACGGGACTGTGGCATGAGACTATGTGCCTGGCTAGGGCATAACCCTGGTTAAGCCCCACCAATAACCTTGGTTAACCAGTTAAAGCAAAATTAACTTTTTTAACAAAATGTTTAATCAGTGAGTAGCAATTTTACAATATTAATTAATCTAAAACGATTAAAAGCCACTTAATTGCCATAATGAGCTTGTCCGCCCAAAAATCTTCTTCTCGGTCAAAGCGAGCTTCCCTTCTGAGCGTGATTAGTTTAGCACAAACTAATTTCCGTTACCTGTTCGACACGACACCGATGAATGTCTCGGGAGATAAAGATGGCTCCGATCATAGATTGCTTGCGCTTGTCGAAGTTCGGAGCTGTCGTCTTTCGGGCATGTCCGGTTTAGTTACAATTAAGGTGTATTGTCCCTTGAATTGTACGTGGAGGGCTCTGTTGCACTGCGTGGGTGTGGCGTCTCTGTCCGTCGTCCTCATCGACCGGAATTGCATAAAAGATCTATCGGCATAAACGTTTCCAGAACAAGGAATTATTTCTGTATTTTGAAAAATCAATGCGAGGCTTTCCTCGAAAGAGAAGGGGGTTTAGAATGTGTAGTTTTCACTAGACAATGTTCGTTTTTTAATTTTCAATTCGGAGTTTTTTTGTGAGATCGCGACAAACATAGAATGTTTAATCACCTGATTATTTCTGTAATTAAGTGATTTTATGAGAGTATGTGTTTCTTTTTCATTGGGTCGTGGGAAACCATTGACTTGGAGTCATATGAAGTGACTCGCGGAGAGCAAAAGAATTAGAGGACACTTGTCCGAGAGACATTCTGCCCTCCTGGACATGGCCAGTCTTTTCAATTGGCCCATACTCCTGCCCGCTATAATTGAGGATTGGTGCCACTGTCCTACGAGGCTGCCACTTATATGGCTCCGCTGGACCTTTCCACATGTCCCAGTAGCCAGACTACATTTGTGCTTTCGTGTTGTAACCATCCAGCTATTGTTTTGTTAAAAATCAGTACCAATATTAAAATTAATAAATTTTTTTTATAAATTAAAATTAATTTTATAATAATTTAAATTTTTTAAATATATATTTAATTATTTATAATAATTTTAATTTAATAACGATATAAAATAAATAATATTAATTTTATAAATAAAAAAAAATCTGAAACATGATCTCAAATTAAACAGTATTGAAGAATTCAGTCCATTTTGAATTAATCAAACCCTACATTTTTTTTCACAACTGAAGCATGGCCTATTTTGCTATAATTTTTCTATAATGCCATCGAAAACAATCTCTGTAATAGTTAAAAGATCGGAGATCGTTTTCGCATCGAGCCGAACCGTTAGATGTCCAGATGAAATGACGTAGTTCTATTTGAAAAGAAGTACGGACAGCGGGACATGGTACGAAATCTCATGTTTCTCTCGTGTGTGTCCTCGTTCTTCTCCCCATGAACACTCCGGAGAGCCACAGGGCGTGCCTTTCTGTGTTAGGTACGGCGATGGTGGGCGTGTGCCTTCTTGTGGCTTGGCATGATAATCTCGGCGCTACATTGTCTGTTGGTGCAAATATCGGTATCGTTTGGACATTACCCCCCTGAGAATTTGATGCGATGTGATTTAACCATTTTTTTGTAAGACATATATTGTATATATTTTAAGAAACATTTTTTCGAGAATTCGTTTTTTTTTTTTTTGGTATAAAACCACTTCCCTTAGCAATTTATTAAATTATCGGCTTTAACGAAAAACGGAACTAATTTATCGTATGGATGTTCAAATTTTCTATTTGCTGAAAGCTGTGCGAAATCATTTTTAATTATTTGTGAGTACTTATATAGTATAAATTATTCTACTCTATAGAATAAATAGCGTTAGATTAAAATTGACTGAAAAATAAATGCGAAGCTGTAGATCTTTGTCTTCTATCAAGCAAAACAAATCATGAATCGTAGCATTATTTACATAATACATTGCTCAAAATTATTTGATTCACTACATATTCAACGACACACTAAATTTTACTTATTGACGTAATAATGCGTTTTAATTGGCGTGACAAAAACATGTTAGTTAGGCATGGGCCATATGAACAGGGCCCCAAGGGTTAACCCACTCCCGCGATAGTGCCGGCCCGTTTTTCAGGCCCAAAATTAACCGGATTTGGTCCTCGTCAACAAACCGACCCAAACGAACCGACACGGCCGCCTACTTCTCCGCTCGCTGCCTTCCTTAAGCCCGACCGTCCCCGCTCCGTCTCTTTCCTCTCATTTCCGGCGACCAAAGCCTCTAATCGCAGCCATGTTCGCGGCGCCGCCCCCCCCTCCCGCGACGCGCTCCTCCCAGCCCCTCGTTCTTCTCCCTCGTCTTCCTCCTCGCTCCCTCGCGCGGCGATCAGGGTCGGTTCCTTTCCTTGATTTCGCTGCCATCTTTTCGCCTTTTTGCAGAATTTTATTCCCTTCTTTTCATGGAGATCATTCGTATGAATGGCTTGCTCGTTTTTTTCCTAGGGTTTCGATGATTCCTTCAGCGCAGACGGGTTTGGCTAGGGTGCCTAGGCTCAGAATACCGTCGGAAGCATTGCAAGGTACGCTAACGAGCTGTTCGGATTTCGTCCCTAGATCTCGGTAGTCCGCTTTATATCTAGGTTTTATATGGTCGTTTTTTGATGATAAAAATTGTATTAGCTTTCCGTAATCCTGAGGATAATGTTCCCGCAAGAGTTCACAGAACTGAATTTAGAAAATCCTGCAACCAAACGTCAGCTTCTCTGATGCTGATAGGATTAGTTAATTGATGTACAAAGAATTTATCTGACCTAAAAAGGCAAATAAGTTTTCACGAATTGTAATCTTCGCCAGCCGCCTAGTAATTCATGGCAAGATGTTAATAGTTTTCTTAGAAATCGTTCACAAAGAGTTTTCTTCTTGGTTCTTATTTGTATTTGAGTTGTGACCCACAAATAGATTTCGTTTCAAGATCAATCAAGCTACATGCACAATTGAATCCTGAAACCACACTATCTCTCAGTAAGAAATTTGTGCCCCTATCTGCCCAGAAATGCTTGCTTGCACAGCCATTCTACCTAGTTTATACAGTTTTCCAGAGATAACTAACCAGCTGATATCATCATCCAATTGGGTCCCATTTCCAATTGCTTGTTGAAGGAGCAGGGACACTGATATCAAATAGATCAATAGAGTGATATGGAATGGATTAGCTAAAATCAGCCGACCACGATGTGGAAGCCACCTTGCTTTCCAGGTGGCTGATATCCAACCAAGTTTCCATCATAGACAAATGTCCTAGTTTAATTGTAATCCCTATATTCGTTTATCCTAGCCATGCTTAATAAATGAGGGCTGCTGCCTATGAAAGAGAACCTCTGCTGTTGTGAAAATCAGTTTGCAACTCCGAGGCTAATATATTTAGCATAAGTTTGAGTAATATATTCTGTGGGATCCAATTGAATTCCTGAAATGATAGTTTTTTTTTCTTTTTTTGGTAAGTATGATATGTTGTCATTTGCATATTGAAAATTGATGTTTTCTCTTCAGTTTGCCTGTATAACCTTCTCTTGTGCTCACACTCATGTGATTCAATACCAGTACGACAAAAAAATATAGCGATTAGTGGTCACCTTGTCTGGGATCTTTAATATGGTATCTTTAGGTTTATTACTTTATGATGTTGCAAGGGAAGAATGATCAGCAGTGGCAGCAGCCATCTGATCCATCCACTTCTCACCAAAATGTATAGCTCCAAAAGCTTTAACAAGGAACTCTGACCTTGCATAATTGTAAGTTTTTTAAAAAATCATATTTCAGTACTACCCAACTTTGTCCTGTTTCATGGAATACATGACCTTTTGGCTCTAACCACACATTCAAGGGCATTCTGTACCTTAAAAAAATGCTGCATGGGAATGCAAGATAGGTATGGATATGGTTATCGATTTTGTCATAGATCCTTCCCAGCTATTTTTCTTCTGCATTGCATTTGGCCATGGATTTTGCTGTCACATTTTCAACCTTATGTATGGGATTCCCTTGACCTAGCTAAAAGGTAGTTCTGCTGATGCCATACTGCATAGTGCAAGGGCTTTGCTAATAGTATCAACATCCACAATTAAACCATGCATCTATTTTGCTACTATTAAGATCAAAAATTGATTTTCTGAGGCATAGAACATCATTTGCTTTTTATTGAGTTCCAAATAGAAACTGATTTTTGGCTTACTGTATGTCACAATTTGCTAATATAAATTTTTTTTATCCATCATCTTTGAACTAATTCCCAGTGTAGGATTGATGTTTCCAAAAAGGTATATAAGACAGTTCGACAGTTTGTCTGATGTACCATTTTCTGGGTGCAGGTGCACATTCAGGCAGTTACATGGGAGTATCATGCACTAGACAGGAACTGTCTCAACAAAGACGAAGTATTTCACATTCTAGTAGAGTCGCCTCTGCTGCAATATTCTGTGCTGCTGCTTTGGTTTGTGTTTTTTCTGGCAATCATTTTTCTTTTGTCAATTCAGATGCTATTGTATAGAACCCCATGCAACTTTTAGTTCAAAACGAATCATGAACTCTGAAATCAAAGAATTTTGAGCAGGGCACCTGAAAGAGTTGCTTATATTCTGGAATTCATACCGCCAGGAAGAAACAAGTTTGATATGCATCTTATACCGAGTAACGTTATTGTGTGTTAGGTGAAAGGTAGTATGTAGTTATGAATGCCTTACCGATAAACATATTGTATGTACATAATAGCGAGAAATACTGACAGATAGGGTTTTGGTACTTAGGCTAGTATGCATTGTTACTTAACTGCTGCTCCTTGCAGCAGTAAGACCAATGGCATGACCGGATACATGCAATAACAGAGCTGTCGACTTCCAACTCGCTCTCTCTTATTCAGAAAAACAGAGAATGAGAAAGGCGACACAACGGTTCTGTTTATTCCATTTTTCTCCTTATATCTGAGTTGTCATGTGGATGCCTTATGTCTTCCATTGGTGGGACACAGCACTCCAGGTTGCCGGGCCTTCAAAAAATACAAATAAGAAATCTTCCTCTTGTCTAAGTACTATAAATATTGCCCATCCCAGCATATGAGAGCAAATTGAATTATCAGGGCAGCTTTGCTGATGGAAATACCTGTTTTTCCTAAAATCACCAATCAATTGTATTATCATTGTTTTCAGTTGGGTTATGATACTGTGAAATTTGTTCTCCACATGCTTTGATATGCTATGAGATGGATTTTGATGTTTTCTGCTACAGAATTCGAGATGTGCAGCAGAGCAAACACAAACTGTTCAACGCCCATCATCAACTATAACAATTGCTCCAAATCAAGGTAAAGTTCATAGAGAAAAAACTTATCCTGGCTCAACAAATGGTTAATCATCTAAGAGTGAATAAATCTGAGCTATTTGTCCCACCAAAAAAAAATGGTTGAGCCATTTGGATTATTTGTTTAATACTTTCCAATTTTGATTCTCAAACGAAAACTGTGTGATTGATGGGTGTAGGCAAGGAGATGTCCCAGGACAAGTCCCCCAAACTGGATGATGGTGGTTCTGGCTTCCCTCCCTTCAATTTTGGTGGCGGTGGCGGTGGCGGCGGAGGTGGAGGCTACAGCTCCTCTGGTGGATTCTACCTATTTGCTTTTCTTGTCTTTCTAGGCTACCTGAAGGATCTTGAGGAAGAGAAGGATGCTCGAGAAAAGAGAGAGAAAGTGCTTGCTAATAGCTAACTCATTCATTAAACAAGGTAGTACGCTCCTTTTCATGGCTAGTTTTTTTAGTTGTGGGGGTTGTTTGGGATATTTTTGGTAGGTAGATTGAAGATTCGAAACTAGTAGCAACATCAAATGCCCTTTGATTCTTTTCGATGTGTAGAGATTACATTTACAGGAGAACAGTGAGCTGTTACTACCAGTATATGATGATTTTTATCCTCATTTATTTGTATGCGTTGCCCTCTTGAGATAAAAGGGAAAAAGATATGAACAAAAAAGTGTATTATGCTTGAAATCAGTATTCACCTGCATTATCGACGACATCATGGAAGTGGACTTGTGATGTGGCTGTTGTTGGTTAGAATGGAATTCTCTTCAGGGAATGTTGCTCTTTGCTCATATGTTCCTTTTTTTCAGCTTTTATTGTTCATATTTCTCAGGGGGCTGACCCTGTAGCAGATTGGGCAGTCAATTTTTGACAGCAAATAGATGGGGAGAGTTGATCATCTGGCACGGGATTTGTTTTCCTCGGGAGCTTTGTGGATTTGCTAGAATTTATGTTTCTGTAGCTGTGCTTTCCAGAGACAAATTTTTTTATTTTTTTGAGAAATTTCAGACACACAAATTGAGCTACTTGTATTTGATGTTTACTAAAAAGGAAGGAATTGAAACATTTTACTGATCAGCAACTACAACTCTTTTTGGTTCAGAGAGAAGTTGGATTCGAAGCACATGATTTATCTTAAATATTTTGAGTTTTACTTCTGAGAAAAATGATCAAGATCTTAAATTCGATTCATCACCCAATCGAATGTGTCGAAAATCAGTTCATCTTGTTTGTAAACCGTCATTTCTGACTCGGCAATTCATGATGCGCAAAAACGTAATAATTTCGAGTAATTACAATGTTTTCGAAGATCCCCTTCGAAATTTCAAATTTGACCGAAGTCCCAAAAGCCGTAGGACAAAGCCCTTCTCACATTCTCACGTTTCATCGAACACCTCAGGGACGAGGTTGGCGGCAGAAGCCACGATGAGCTCAATGGCCTCCGGCCGATATCTCCACCTTCTCCTCCGCCGAGCTCACGTGCCACTCTCCCGAGCAATCTCCTCGACCCGCCGCCTCGACAGCCTCGGATGGTTTGACAAGATCAAGGGCATCATCACCGGGAAGCCCGCGGACCCATCCAAGGCATCCTTCTCGCTCACAGGTGTGCCTTTTGATCTTGATCACCTTCTTTTTTGATCCGTTCTTGGTTCTGATTTGTGGAGGTTTTGTTAGAGTTCGCCGACCAGATGGACAAGGCGCGGAGGCTGGGTTCCTTCAAGAATTTCCAGGCTGGGCGGTGCAGCGAGGCGACCGTTTCCGACTCGTTCAAGAAGCAAGCAGCGATACTGCGATATCTCGGAGGCATTGATCCCACTGGAGAGGTTGGTGGAACTGACATTCTTATGTAAATTAGAACTTGCATTCTTAATCATCAAACAAACGATATTCAGGTTCTCTTTGAACAAATTTCAATATGCAGATGTATGTTTATGGATTTGGAAACGTGTTGAATTGGTTCTACTTTAAAGGTTTAGAGTGTTACTGATTAATCTTAGATTCGTTGCCCTCAAGAGTGATTGATTGAAGCTTACATTGTTTGGAAAATTTAATTATAATGCTTGATCCCAAATTTTGATTTGCAAAGCATGGCCGTTTTATTCTTGGTCTTCGTATGAGAGATGATACTTTGTGACCCCCTGATCATACACTTATTGACTTGCAATCACATTAAAGATGGAGGGATGTCACGGAATGTTGCCTTTGTTGCTGAAAATTTGTACATCTTCCATTGGGAACTGAAGTTCTTTAATTGACGGTGCTTATCTCTCTTATGTTGTTATCTCCATTAACTGCCTCACGTTAAGTGAAATTCTTGGTAATGCCGTATGTTTATGAATGGTCAATTAATTTTGATCATTTTCAAAGCATGTTCCATATGTTCTTGCATAATTGCCCTTCTAAATCTAAACACTATGGGTCTTGTTGTTGTAGAATATCCAACCAAGCCACAAACAGGATGCGATGAAGCACTGTAATTGCACAATTGCTGAGGTTGAGCACATATTGGCAAAGTACTCATGGGCCAAAGAAGCACAGCACAAGATTGAGAAATTGAAGGAAGAAGGGAAACCTACTCCAAAGAGCTTTAGTGAGGTCATTCTCGTCAGAAATATATTATTTATGCTAGGGGTTGCTTAATTCATGTGGTTTTGTGAGAAAAAAATTAAAATTCTTTTGCATGATCATTAACCTGTTTTTTTTTTCTTTTGTTCTTAACTTTTTAATGCACTGAATTTGGTAGAACAATTAGTAAGACATGTGAGAATTAACTTAACAAAACGTCCTTGGAAACATGATTCTGGAGGTTCTTATGTGCTCCTTTAACACCATTTAATAGTTCAGGAGCATAGATTGCAAGTGATGCGAAGTGAATCTAACCATCTATAATAGAAGTTTTGCCCTTTGAATTTGATACTGTTTTACATACTCACATATGATAGTAGCAGAAAATTCTCTAGATTTTCAAAAGAGAACGGAAAGTAAGAATGAAAGCACATGTAGCCTAATGACATTCCTTTTTTTTGTTATTTGTCATAACTGTACCATTCATCATGTCTATTTGATGGGGAAATCAGATTGCCCAAAGGGATAAAGGGTGCATTGACTGATTTTGCATAAACTACAGACATCTAACAGAGAATGTCAATAAAGGATCTTGGTTAACAGAAATCTGTTGTGTAGCAATTTAATGAATCTCTAGTGTGGAAGTATTCTGAATCTCCTGTTAAACGAAAATAACATGCAATTATGCTCGGTCATACTTTTCATGAAATTCAAGTTCATTCTTTTGGTATCCATATTCATGTATGCAAAATTTAAGTTCCTAACAACACAAACGTATCACGGAAATAGAAAATGGTGAAATGACTAGAATCTATCATTATCCTAGGTCCAATGTCTGGGGAAGAAGTTTGTTGTTGATTCATTATTTTATCATTGTTTTGTAGGTGCAAAAACTGATGGGGTCAACACCATTGGATGTTGGAAGGTCTAATTTAGCAAAAAGTGGGCAAATAAGTAGGAATGCATTTTGTCCTTGTGGTTCTGGGAAGAGATACAAAAGGTAAGATGGTGCTTAAGTTGTGCAATGCAAATTGAGCTCCTGTTTTGCTTTTCATGCCTGCAATAATTTAAAAGCTTAAGCAAACAAAGTTAAGTTGAAACCTTAAAGCAATTTCCGGACTAAGATTATAGTTATAGTATGACAGCAAATAGATCGACAAAAGAAAAGATAATTGAATTCATGCTTCAATATCTGATGTTTATAGTTTTCCTTCTTGTTTGAATTCAGATTTCTCATGAATCCATATTAATGTCTTGGTGTTGCTTCTCCTTCTGATCTACAAGTTGCTTTTGCCTGTAGTTTATTTTACTAGTTTGAATCTGCGCACGATGAAACCTCTAGCTTTGGCCAATGTTGCTTTTATGGCCTGAAATGCAGCATGTGAAATTATATAATGTAAGGGGAGACTTTAAAATAATATTGCTTTTAATGTTAATGCAGCAACTGCAGTCAATCAGGTAGTCATGAACATTTGCAAAATTAGGACTGTGATTCACCACTGTCATATTTCTGAGCTCCTGCTTTTGTTCATTATACTCTTGAATTTAATTGTGCATCTTTCAAGACAATACTATATACCAGTTTTCGCAGTTGTAATTAATTTCTAATTTGTTGAAATATATGAAGGTGCTGTGGGCAAACTTGAGGTGTAAAACAAATTCTCATGATCCTTTCCCTCGTAATTTATGGTGAGATACTGAGATGATTTAACTTTCACCCCAGGTCTAATTTGTGCTTTTGATGTTTCTGATTTTATTTCATCTACTTTGAGGAACACAATTTAATATTTGGATCAAATCCAATTTTGCGCCATTTGAGGTCACAATTCATCAGTCCTCTTAGTTCTGCATTTCCCTCATTTTGTTTTCAAGCAGGAAGCTGCTATGGATTGACTGGATATATCAGAGCTTGCCAAGATCGGTTTCACATTCAGAGTGTTGTGATGTTCTCGTTTGAGTTCTCTCTCTTTCTCTCTCTCTCTCCTTATCTTTTGCTGTGTATTGCAGGTTGCATCAAATGCAAGGATCAAACTGTATACTAGAGTTAACCACGTGCTATGCATGTGATAAAATCTTTTTTCTCTTTATCTTGATAAAAAAATTGGAAAGAAACTCTTTCCTTCGCCTTCCTATGTCCCAACTAAATTTTGTTTTCTTGTTTTCTAATGTTTTTTAATATTTATTTCGGTTTTATAGCCATAAGAGATTCTTTTACTGCAGAGAGAGGCAGATTATAGTATGATGTAGATTTTACATTAATTAGTATACTATGTGCAAATTATCGCCACTAGAGATTATTATGTTAATCACAAATTTTTCCAAATGCATTTCAATTTTTTTACTGGACAATCAAAGTGGGATTTTTTTGGTAAATAAGGCCCATGATTTATAGCTCCACGCAAGTGTCACTTGCATGCATGCGTAAGGTTTGCTTATGGACTGTTTGATTGCTTAGATGTATATGGAAGTATGGATAAATTACTGCTTTATATTTTTGATTTATTTTAAAAAGTGGTTGAAATTGATTTAATTATATCATTTGATTGAATGAAAGTTATTTTGAGAGAGTAATTATTAACATGTAAAATATTATTTATTTAATTTTTTAAAAATAAAAAAATGCAGAAATTTTTTTTTGAGCAAATTTGGAATTTATCATTTTGATAACTTTGAAAGAATAAGGTATAAAAAGGTACAATTGTAGTAGTTTGTATTATTTAAAATTTTTTTTAAAAAATATATTATTATTATTATATGTGATGTTATTAACTTTATTATAATTTAAAATATTACTGCATATATTTTCACAAGTCATTTCAAAAAAAATATGGAACTAAAATTTAATTTATTTTTCATGTCATGATGAGAAATAAATTCACTTTCCAAAAATTATTTTTAAATTATTAAGTATTAAAAGCATGTAATTTCGATTTTAATCACTTTACCTCATTTTCTAACAATCGAACAAGTTTTTAACCGATCGAACAAAATCAAATCACCAGACCAGACGTGCCCACTAAACCGAATCACAGCGAGACGAATCTTGATGCGGCAACCCAACCGTTTCCCAGCTGTTAAATCAGTCTCGTCTTCTTTGCAGAGCGCGTCCGGAGATTTCTGTCTCGGTGCCCCGAGCGAACTCACCGCGCGCTAGCTTGCGGCGGAGGCTTCGGCGGCTATGGCGGAGAAAGGGGGCAAGGGCTTCCCGATGCGGAGGGGCAGGATGACCAAGACCGTTATAGCAAAAAAAGGTGATCTAGGGTTTGCCTTTCACCCCAAATCCCCTTTTTCCTCCGTTTCGTTGTAATGCTCATGCTGAATTGGGTTAAAACTAGCTTCTTCGAATATTTCTAGTTTTTCCTCTTCGTTGATTTGCCATTAATGCAGCATTTCTCTATTTGATGCTTGGTTATTGTTGAGATTATTTGAAATAGGATTTTGGCAAGAGTTGTGCGTTATTAGGAAGTTTGAGGCGATGAAGAAGGATTGAGGATTTCTCCGACATGGTTTCTTTTTTATATATAGGATTATGAAATTCTGCCCTGTCTTCCAATTTAACTGTAATAATGTGTATCTCGGTTTCCTTTGTACAGTGTCTCTAATTGGGTTTCTAGGATGCCATTATAGGGTTCTTCAAAATTTAGGTATTTAGATTTTTTCTCTCACTTATGTAAGGTTGTCTTAGGGGAAACGTAGTAGTTAGTTTTTGTTATCAGTTTTTCTCTCTCTTCTTTTGTGCAAGTCAAGTTTTTCAGATAGTTGTATGCTCAATTTGAGGCAAATGTGACTGATGTAATTGAAATGATAGATAATTTTACCATGTATTGAATCTCGGTTGTATGTTTATTATTTTATCAGTCATAGCAAACTGAGCGCCTCAGAGACAAATAAATTAAGCAGGAGCAACATCAAAGGTGTTAATATGTTTTGATTAATAATATTCTTCTTGTACATTACCTAGTTTTCAATGTATTATAAGAATATTCATTCCATGGCAGTGTTTTACAATTGCTTCCATTTCACTGCACAAATTGAAGAAAATTTTTTTCATTTCATTTTCCCCTTCTTTCCTGTGTTGTCAATGAATATAATCTTGTTTGTTATTTTCATTGTCCATAATCACTTTTCAATGCTTGAGATGCAACATGTGCCTATTTTATGTACATATGGTGCAGTGACAACTTCGTTGGTGCAACACAGTTAATTAGTCGTATTTTTGTGACAGGTGATGGGTGTAATGTTCTGGAAAAGTCATGATTTGAATGACTATGATATGCACTTGCTTTGTTTTAATTGGCAGTGCAAACTTTTTAGAGCACTTAATCTTACTAGAACATGTTTCTGCAGGGACACTGAAGGAGAGGGATGGTGCAACCTTAATGGAAGGCCATATCAAAATAGACTCTTCGGACTCAGATTCTGAAGGTTACTATAACTTCTGTTCTTTGCTCTTGTTGTATATTGTAATAAAGGTTCTTAGTCAATTTTCTTTTGAACTTGTTCCTTGTATGATTCCAGGAATGAGTGCAACATGTTATTCTGACGTTGGCACTCACTGTTCTAATTCCCTTCTTGTGGCCTCACTACTATTATAATGTAGATTTGGGCACACGCTTAGTCTGGAAATGTTCTAGCAACATCCTATGTGTTCAAGAAGTTATAGTTTCTTTAGTGAAGTGTCTATTCTATCGAAAATCAATTAAATTTGCAATTTTTTAAATAGTTTAATGACATTTTCCCCTTCATATAATCTGATGCTGCTAGTGGCTTATCAACTCAATTGCTTATAGGACCACAAGTGTAAGAAACAGTAGTCATCAAACTATTAAAAGCATATATATCTGCACTAGTACAGTAGATGCATATCTTGAAAATGCTAGAAATAGTCTCACATTGTCCTTCCAATGTAGGTTTTCTTGATGAAAAGAGCCAGACTTCCTCAAAGGGGAGTGGAAAATCTGGTAAGAAAACGTCATTTGATAATATCAAGTCAGGTGAGAAGACTACGTCTGATTCTCCAATTGCAACAGGTTTGAAATTCATTCGCTTCAGATCTGTAGATGATTATATTGTCTTATTAACTGCATGTCATTGACACTCTGAATGGTAAATTTATGGCTAATAGCTCTAATATACTTCATCTTGCAGTTTGATCTATCGTCGTTAAGAAATTAACTTTTTTTCCTGCGCTACTTTCAGGGGATTGGGGCTCAGGAGGAAAGGACTATAAGACTGGCAAGTCTGAAGGAAAGGGAAGCCTGCCACGTGCTACCCCTGTAAAACCTCCAATAATGGAAGCCGAGCTGAAACTTGAACTGGGTTAGTTGCTTGTTTGACCCTTTTTTCCTGTTTGCTGTGGCCTTTATATTGTTACAATTGCAACATGGTGTTACATCGATGAGTATGCCTCTGATGTTGCAAAAGATTTCTATATGATTAATATCCCAGGGTCACCCAGACTGTAGTTAGCAATCACAAAATTGCTTTCTTATATGATTTTGTTGTTGTAATTTGTAAGTGTGTATGCTTGAATACTTGAAATCTTGGCTATATTGTCTTCTTCTTTTATTGCTGTACCAAGGCTTGTGGTTTACTGCTAGTCTATGTTTTGGTGCTCTAGTTGTGTTTTTGAATGTCACTTTTCTTTTTAATCTCTTTACTTGCATCAAGGATTTGGATATCATTCATATTTACATGTAAACCTGTCCTTGTTCTATGCATGTTTTCACGTCACCCTTGCTTAACTTTTCTTCCTTTTTCTTGTATTTGTTGTGGGTGTACTATGACTCGGAAGTGAGGTTTGTGTGTTTGCTTTGAGCTTGATGGCCCCACCTTGATTTCCATTCTGAAAATTGTTTGGCATTATTAGTTGTGTTTTAACAAACAGAATAATAGCAAGTAGCTAGAGTTGCTATTCTCCAGAGGAAGTTGGGAATCAGGAAACTTAAATAACTAGCAGGAGGCCTTTTTGTTATGATAAACCTTGATGTTTAGGAACTAAAACATTCCCTCAAAAGGAAGCACTCCGATGGTTTACTTCTGTAATTACTGATTATGGTCTTGGTACTTGTGAGGATCTGACTTGATTGTGTTGGTTTGACTTTATCTTACTTTGCTTGATTGGTACCTTTAAGAAATGGATGCATTTGTAAGTACATTTGATGTTCTTCTTCTGCAGAACTTCCTAAAAATGCTAGAATGCTGATGGATTGTGAGGCAGCAGAAATTTTACAAGGAGTCCATGACCATCTCACAGTGTTATCAAATGATCCAGAGATAAAAATGCCAGAGTAAGCAAGTTTTGGCAGTTGAAAGTTATTCATGTATGATTTACAACCAGCTGAAGTTTAAGTCTCTTACTGTTTTTTTTTCTGTTATGAACTTTTTGTAGATCATTTGACAAAGGACTGGGGTACTCCAAAAATGGCAACTATTACACAAATGTCCAGTCTGTGCGACAAGCCTTAGAGTATCCTTGGACATGGGTTTGGCCTTTAAATTTGATACAATCTTGTTCTACTTTAACTAAAATTGATCTTTTTTTTGTTCATTTTATAATTGCTGTTTGACCATAACACCAACTTTAGCATCCTGAAGATGTATGGGGTTACAGATGGCGAGGTTTGTTCTTCTACTCTTTGTTTTTTGTGACCTATAACCATCACAAAACTTGAGCCTTGCTCTTGAAGCAGATTTGCTTGATTGCCAACATTTTACCAGAGTCTATTGATGAGGTTTATGCACTTATACCATCTTTGAAGGTAAACTGATGTGTTGATACTAACTCTTGTATTTGGGAGATGGAAGTAACGTTTTCATTTCTTAGATATTTATATTTGGTTACCTTTTTCTTCATTGGGTATATAAATCTTTCTTAGCAAAAAAGGTTCTTTTATGCATACCTCATGCAAATCTAGCCTAATTGTGGATTAACACCTCAACCTATGTGACCTAAATCTTCCAGTTTGATTTCCATTTATTTCACCAAGTAAGGGCTTTCTTGTAATTTTTGCACTTCACATGTTTATTGTGCTGCCAACATTTTCTTCTTTGGAGAAAACTTTCAATTGATGGATCTTACTTGAGGTGAAGACTGTTGCATGTTTTTCTGTTGCCACCAGTCAAATTTGAGCCATTTGAGCTTTTTTCTTTTCTTTTCTTTTTTTTCTAAGGAGCCTTTGAGCTTGTTTTATAAGGTTCTCAAGTCTTTTATGGAAGATGAGGTCATGCTTGGGGTATTGAAATAAAAACTGGGTACAACTAAAAGCAACCTGGAGCTCTAAAGGAAATAGATTCCCAAAATGCGTGCAAATCCTTACAAGAAACCTGCCTAGAAAGCCAATCTACACTACCCACAAATACCTTGGGGCCTATGTATGAGATCAAAAGGAGAGCTTTTAAAATTGAGCTCTTGGCAGAAATTCTTGATCAAGTGTTCATAATGTGAATCAGTCAGCGTGGTTGACCATTGAATTAACTGCAGCACTGGAGTCAGATCAGGAGAGAAGAAGAAGGTCTTGATAGCTGCCATAATCTGTCAGTTCCACCATCTTAAACTGATTGGCTAGCATCTTGCTTGAATGATCCTTCCATCTATTTAACAACATCGAACCCACCTGCCAAACAAGAACTAGCAGTAAACCTTCCATCCACAAGAAGAAATTCCTGTATCTGTTTCCTCCCCTGCCTTTTGGCATTGAGTTTTTGATGATTTCATCAGTTAAAGCAACAACTTTGTGCAATAGTTGCTCATCATTGTGGTGCTTTGGAACAGCTCGCTACACCCGGAATTCCATATCTCTGAATGTAGGCCACTGAGGAGCGTAACCATTCATCCTATTATCCTATTTGCATCATCAAAATTCAAATGCAGTATTCTGGATGCTGAAGGCATAATTTTTGTCGATTTCTTGAACAATTTATTACAGCTGAAATAATTAAAAATGTCGGGAGATGTATGCTTGGGTTAGATTCTTTAGGGAGATGCTTGCATATGGCACAAAACAATATGTATCTATTCTAAAAGATGCATTTGATCTTTATTTCTTGTTTATCACAAGAAAACATTGATCTGTTTGGACATGACCATAGTATGAGTAAATTATAACACTCCGTATAGATCAATTCAGCATGTATTCTAGTTGCAGCTATTTTATTAGAACAGTTAGGCCTATGCGGCTGTTTACCAGTTCTATTATTCTTATTTCCATTTTAACTACGGTCCATCCTTCATCTCTCATCAGTCGATATTACATCATTATTTCCATCCTCTTTTTCAGGCCAACAGGTTTAGGAATGAGAAGCCAATTAAAGATGTGCTTTCTGATCTGGCAAAACTTAAAAGCTCAAAGTGATCCCTTCTTGAACCACTTGCACGTTCACCGTAATCAGTTGTATCTTGCCATTTTCATTTTTATTTGTCAGGCTCTGGATGTTAACTCGTTTATTATTTTCTAAACATTAAAGCACAATACCTCTAGGAACACAATGCAAGCTGTGCTGTTCGGCACAATTTTGGGCATTATGTTTGCTTGTCTATCGCATTTATTTATATGAAGGATGGATGATCTTCTTTTCTCTTATCCAATCGCAGGTACAACGAGCTCACTGGAACCCATCAATTTTGTTGTATCTCAGAGCTCAATGTTTGATCTCCAATGCGGTGGAGAAGCATTCTATGTTTCCCTGTAGAGAATTTGGTTTAGAGTTGAAATGCCAAGGGAAGTGTAGTCTGCTTGATTCTAAATTGTGACAATGGAGATTATGAACATGTCTAAAGCTTTTGTAGAAACATATTTCAGTTTGAATGTGCAGATGTTAGTTGCCCAGCTGAAAACCCTGTGAACCTGTGATGCCTTCGTGCCTAGATTTTCCTCGTATTGTTGCACTATTGCAGCTAAAATCAACTAAATGTTGAGCTATAGAATGGATCTGGCCTTAATTCTCAGTTATCATGTTTGTTATCAACTGGATGCCAGGATTCTCAAGGCTTGATTTGTTTGATACTGGTAGGATTTGCATTTCTAATCAGATATAAATTGTCATATTTAGTTTTTAGAGTTTGTAGTTGGTGGGCAGTTTCATCTTGCTACCAATGCCATGGGTTAGGGACCAGGATTTTTCTCTGGCGGGTAGCGTCATCTCACTGTTTCCATTTTGATAATTTGTCATATTTAGTTTTTAGAGTGGCTGGCAGGCAGACGCGTTTTGCTCTTAGCAGGAAGGTTCAGACGCTGGCTACAAATCGTTGTATCTCCCAACCTGCTCAACTTATTTCGAAATGGCCTTCTCCCAGCCTGCGCATCCGGTATGAAGTTCTCCCAGCCTACATACTTTCTCTGACCTTTGCTGCAAGGCGCTTCTCCATCCTTCACTTTGGCTACGTGATTTGTCTGACCTTGTTTAATATTTTCCTCCATTGCATTGAGCTTTTCCTTCTCTTGTTCCACTGCTGAGATTGTTCACTTTGGCAGAGCAGCGGGCGGCAGAGACTGGACGGCGATCTTCTCTCCGGCGGGGCAACGACGGCGCGGGGGGCGGGGGGCAGCGGCTGCGCGGGGGAACGGCAGAGCGGCGGCGCGGGAGCAGAGCAGTGGGCGCAGAGCAGGGTTAGGGCTACAGTGCAATGGCGCGGAATTATCTGAAAATTTCGGGGGTTTTTTTATAAATTAGAATAATTTCGAGGTATTATTTATAAATATTCGAAAGTTAAATAATAAATAATATGTTTTTAGGAATTTAATTGTAAAAATAATGGAGGGTAGGATCGTAATTTTTGAAAAAAAATAATTAAATAATAATTATTTTTGGGGTTATAAGTAAATATTTTGAAAAGGAAGTAGTACTAGTAATTCTGAAAATTAGGGGTATATGTAATTAACTCTAATTACGAGAGTGTGCGTAATTTATTATCCCAAGAAGAGGTGTGATCAAGATTTCCTCGCACAATCTGGCAAATGCAATTATGAAATTATTTGTGATAAGTTCGTCCCCATTGATCTAAATGGGATTAAAGAATGGCTACTTGAAATTTATGATATTGCCAATTCAACTACAAGAACTAGAAAAATAGGTCAACAATCAGCATATTAATTATATCATAATAATTAGAGTGTTTAACAAGAAACTATTTGTGATATGATCAATTTACGAAAAATAATCTATTTTATCATTATTAGTAAACAAATCAATCATTTTATAGTATAATTTTGTAAAAAATCAACTCAATTAAAATATTTAAAAATATTTTAATTTAATTTAATTTTAATGGTTAAATTAATGTAAAAGACTAAATTATCGTCATTTAGTTTTTATTTTTTTAGCAATTAGGATTTACCATTAAAGTTTCTTACATACAAAAAGTTAATACAACCGCCAAACTAATACTTGATATGTTAATTTAGTTTTTATTTAAACATCCAATCTACAATTATTGGATAACCGATATCAGATTTTAGATTTTGAGTTCCATAATATTGAACAATCACTTAGAAAATTTGAAATAAAAGAAGTAATTTTTATATTAATTTAAGGAAAAATTACCTACAATACCCTATCATTAGCCCTAATTACCTATAATCCTTCGTAATTTCCGAAATTATCCGCACTCCCTTCCTTTTCAAAATATTTACCTACATCCCTTAATTGTTATTTAATCAAAATTTTCTCAAAAAATTTCGATTTTACCCTTGGTTATTTTTACAATTAAACTCCTAAAAAATTATTATTTATTATTTAACACTCCGAAATTCTTCTGTTTTATAGAGAAGACCCCCAAATTCGGATTTTTATAAATAACACTCCGAAATATTGCCAATTCAACTACAAGAACTAGAAAAATAGGTCAACAATCAGCATATTAGTTATATCATAATAATTAGAGTGTTTAACAAGAAACTATTTGTGATATCATCAAACTGGATGAGATTTCTCAGTCAGCAATGAAGTTCCCGAGAAGCTTCGTAGACGACAATGATGGTCCATTTTGTTGAATGACTTGAGAAAACAAACGAACTCTAATTATTGACTCGAGGAAGCTCGCTGCGGTTGGGATCCCTCATCGTCCATCACCTCGTTTTGGTAAAGTTGTCTTTCGTTTCTTCTTTGATTGTACGCCAATATTTCTTTCTTATGATTGTTCTTCATTTTCTGCAGCTTGAACTTCGCCGAAACCGGAGCATGCTTCCGAGAAGGAAAGAGCAGAAGCAATCTTGAAGACTTGCATCTGTAAGATGTTTTATCCAGATCCAATGACTTAAGTCCGTAATCAAAAGATCAATTTGTTTTATCAATTCTATTTAAGAATGTTCCGTATTGATTTTTCCGACACTCGAGCTTCCTGAAATTTCTGCAGCATGAACTTCAATGAAATCACTAGCTTCAGTTAAATGATTGTAATGACATAAACAGGCTGCAGAACTCATAATCAGCACATAATTTCCTGTAGTTTATTCTTGATTAAACTATAGAGCGTGATTTACCCCATGTATGGAACAATTAATTTGCTCCAATGAATTGATTGAGATTATGTTTGGGGTTATAGTTCTGTAACACCCTGTTGTGTCCCATATTAGACCAGATATAAAATGAACAATATACATAATTAAAGTTTATAGAACACTAAAGTGAAAGTTTATTACAACACAGTTAACACAATTCAAATAGAAAAGTAATTTCATAGTATAGGAAGTACCACACCTTTAAATGGATGAGAGAATCATCCACAACCTCGCGACGATTGGTTTGCAAAGGTCAAATACAGAAGTACCACAGCGAATAGCCATGTACCTCATATGAAGAACCACAGTAGTATATCTAGAACTGTGGACATGAATTGCTGATGCAGATAGACCGGTAGACAGCCATGGTTGGCATTACTTCACAAAAACCGAGGAGGGAAAACAGCTGTGGAGTTCATCCTAGCTGGGATGGTCCTGGATGCTTAAGCGGTGTTTGTTGGCGAGATGGAGGAGGCAAATGAAAAACATTAGGAGAAGATGCCGGAGAGCGATTTGAGAAATAATATTATAAGAATCTCTTTATTTTATTAATAAATTATTGAGTCGACTCATTAAAGTATTAATTATTTTCTATTAAAAACTAAAGGCCCAAAATCTTTTCAAAATGACAGTTGAAGTTCATTTTGTAAAGAACTAAATTATTCACGTTACCAAGAAAATACAAAATTTTTATTGTTTAGGTGAAATTTTTATACGATGAAATGAAATAGTAAAACTGATGATACAAGTAATCGAGAAAAGTGTATTTTCTTCATAAACAAAACATCTTTTTTTCTTTTATGAAGTATAAAGTGCATTGCGTGCCCCAACTTTGAATTCCATTGGATTACCTGGGAATCTGGGAATCAAGTGATGCTACGCAAAGGCTTTGATCGCGATCAAGCATCCCAAATGCTTGCAAGATGAGACAATTGTAGTCATCCTGAGAATTCAAGAAATCTTTCGAGAGGGAAAGAATAAAAGTAAACTTGAAGATCCAACTACTTGTACAATTCACGTTATCAGATGTATATATATATATATATATATACATACACACACAAGTATTTGAAGCACTAATTTTAGTCATCAAAATCTGCGAGAGGATCAAATTTCTGATTGCTTTTCTTCTTATTGTTTTGGTAAAGATCTTGACACTTAGTTTTTTGGGCATGTGTAAAATTTTCTTTGTTTTTAAGAGTTGCATTTTAATTCTAACAAAATAAATGTCTTGAAAAACATAACAGGAAAGCACTTTGATTGATCTACTCTACAAATATTGGTTGGACAGCTCGAAGGAGAAATATGCTGCCATGAAACCACCTCAAGGCTTCCCTACATATGATCGCCAAATAATTCGTAAGTTTTTTTTTCCTTAACCGGTATCATCCATAATCAAATCCAATTAATACATGAACTACAATTGATATGAGTCTTTTTCGAAATATCAAAATTTTTTCTCTTGCTCTATTTAGGAATGTTCAATGTTGATTTCTACACTATGAAAATTAATAGAAATCGTGTTTATCAGAGATAATCAATAGTGTTAGATTTCTACACTATTAATAGAAATCATGCTCCTAAAAGTACAAGAAATAGTTTGATTAAATTTTTGGTGGTTGGATATTAGTATGATTAGAAAATTGTATAAAACATTTTTAAACCATTATACCCTTATATATATTATTTATTGAGATTTGAATAAATAAAGGTAAAGATAGTATTGTAATTTGATTTTTTTAAAACAAAGTAAAATTAGTCGGACGATTTTTTTGATATTTGGATATTAAGCCAATTAGGAACAGAATGATCCTAATTTTGATCCCGAACCAAACGGAACCCTAAATTCTACAATGATTTTCTATTTGAAAATATTTTATAAAGATACTCTCATAGATATACTGCACCGAATGGAGACAAAATTGTCTTTTAAAATTTATGCCCTACAAAATATTCAAAATATAAAAAATATTTGAAATAAATGGCAAAGATGGATGAAACCCAAAAATAGAGGTATTTATACAAATCAAGAAAATTTGGCAAAGTTATAGATTGAAATTTCCATCTTTCACAAAAATTCTACACAAAAGATCTATGTAGAAATTCCATACATTGTGATTCTAAACATTAGCAATAATTAAATATGCTAATGATAAATTGGATACCAATTTAGATTATTTAAATGTAGTTTAAAGTTCGTTCGTTAATTTACCAAACATTGATCTTTTGTATGCAGTTGTTCTTATCACTCTCTTTTTGGTTGAAATCATGTTATCCTCATCCAGGATTTAGCAATCAATCAAAATTTATCTTCCATTTAATATTTCATATTTTTTATGCTTTGATTTCTGACGAAATGTTAAGATTATGTTTAGCCTCGCAGTTTTGTCTTGATTGTTGATTTCCTAGTATAAATATAGAATAGAATCAATTCAAACTTTGCTTGATAAATATATAATAATTGCATTTTAGGAATTGGTGGCAATAGAAAATATGGCAGAAGGTGCAGTGCTCCTCGTCATCACTAAAATAAGTTGTGTCCTAGCAACGAGTGCAATTAAAAGTTTGAATACTTTATTCACAGAAGAAGCAAAGCTTTTGATAGAAGCAGACAGTAGCATTAAAAGAATCAACAGTGAGGTTAAAGTTATGTATGTCGTCTTCGCTCAAGCAGAATCTCAAAAGGGCATCAACAAAATCTTGGGTGCTTGGTTGGATGAAGTTAGAACGTTGGCTTATGAAATCGAAGATATCATCGATGAATATGCATACTTGATTGGCAGACCGCAAGTTGGATTTCGAAAATTATTTCGAAAATCCAAAAACCTCATTTTGTGGCACAAAATTGCAACAAAATTAAAAGAAATAGAGGGTCGCCTTCAAAATCTTTCAAACATAAAAGGCCGCTACGATATTAAATTGACAGGCGAAAGCAGTTCTTTTAATTATGCAAGAGAAAGACAAAAAAATCAAGCAAATTCTTTGTACTACATGGAGGAAGAGGACATTGTTGGGCTTGGGACAGAAAAGCAAATGATATTACAATGGCTAACAGGTGGAACATTAGCTCGATCAGTAATTACAGTTTGCGGCATGGGCGGCTCAGGAAAAACCACTCTAGTTCGCAATATTTATAAAAGTCGAGTGACAGAGAAGGAATTTCAAAGTTTTGCATGGGTCTCTGTATCTCAAAATTTTCTTGTTGATGACATATTAAGAAAAATTTTGAGGGAATTGACCAAAAAAGATAATATTAGTTCTACCCAAGTGACAGAAGAGTTGACAGAAAAAGATAAAATTAAAGAAATGGATTATGCAGAACTAAAGGAAAAAATACATGAAGAATTACGAGAAAGAAAATACTTGGTGGTTCTTGATGATGTATGGAGCAGAGATGTATGGGTTTTACTGTAGATCCTATCCAAACAGTATAGTATGTCTGCTGGTGTGTGGACCATGACTATTGTGTATGAGACTTGGTAATACTGAAGTTGGATCTGTGTCTGAGCATTTATATGTTTTCTTATGCAAATGGATTTGAAGGTTTGCCTATTTCTTCTCCCCATGTGCTGGTGGTATTTCAAAAATTGTGATATCTATTAATCATGTTTTCAACAGCTTTGGTTCCTTAGATCTTTTGTGCTGTCGAATAATCTGCTAGAATTATTTCCAAACATAGCTTGAAACTGGCCATCTAACATCTAGAATTTGAATAGGAATGTTACCTTAAGAAGTTGTTGTCTGACACCAAACTTATCTGAAGACATTTGATGCAGTCATTATATTCATTAATTCTTACTGGAGCTATTTTATGCATTGTATTTGCGTGGTGTTATTCTGATCCAAAGTTTATGTTTCACAGGTTGATATAGACCTCATCCAGTGAGATGTTAAGAACTTAAGATGGAGAGGTAGGTGCAGTTCTAGTTCTTATTGTTCCTGTCTTAGTGGGGTGATTTTGGCAAATATATGCTCTCTTTTGCTTGAAGTATTGAAATTTTTTCTTTCGCTTTTGGTAATTGCAAGAGGGAACCTGATGGCTGAATACTTGAGTAGTTTGACACCTATCTGGTGTTCAAGACTTCTAGCATCAATAAATCTTCCATAAATTCAAGAAAAATCCCCTGTACGGTGCTGTGCAAGCCTACATATATACAATGAGAAAGGGTTTTATTGATAAGTTATATGTGCCTCATAAAGTTAATTTGCAGTGAACTTAACGTTTCAAGTCCAACCCTGGTTGTGCTGTATGAAGCTCATTGGTGATTGATGGCTAAAAGTATTGCACCCTGACATACACACACATGTAAAGGGGTCTACAACATTGTCTTAATAAATAATGAAAACTGCTGCAGATTTTCCCACTGCATCTATCCATTTATTTTGGAATGTGAAATATGCAGGTAAATTGGTAGACACTCTGGTGATGGATCCTCCCTTTGGAACTCGAAAGAAAGGATCTGACATGGAGTTTCTCTCCATGGCTTTGAAAGTAATAAGGGACCATTTTTTTTCTTTAACTGAAGTCCGCCAGGATTACTAATTTCTTAGTGATTTACAATTGTTGTTAGGTGGCCTCCCAAGCTGTCTACTCCTTGCACAAAACTTCTACCAGAGATGTAAGTTTTCTTTCCTTGTACAATCTATTGGTTATCCAACCATGTAAAATTTCCAGTTTTTATAGAGATAAGATGATTATATGCAGTTCTGGTTGCTGTCCATTATACATAGAATACACCCCTAATGTTTTAGAAGCTGCAGTCAAGTGACCAGCATTTTCTCTACCACCTTTGGTTCTACCTGTTTCTTGAGTATCAGCAATACTTTTTTTTTTGTTCATTCGAGTATGACAATAATATGACAAATATTGGACAATAATATGACAAATATTGGCAAATAAAACTTTACTCTAGCACATTTGGTCTGACATTGGTCTACATCCTTTCGAAGATATTATCTTGTATTTTTTGGAAAGATTTCTATGCTACAATCATTTTTCTAATCTTACTTTGAATTCATTGTTTCACCAGATTTTGAGTCCCTTTTAGAGGATGATCTAGTCTAATTTTCATTTTATTTGTGGATGATATAGCAATTTCAACTCAAGAGGATATGCATTCTGCCAGTAATATTTCTCTACAGCCTATGTGGAGAAACTGCATAAATGAACAGCATGGGAACAGTGCTTTTGGCATCCTTTAATTTGTGTTCTAATGCTGGCTTGTTTGCTGTTTTATTTTTTGTGACAACCTGAACTAAAATTATCAAATTGGCAGCGTTCTTTTGTTTGACATAATACACCCCAAACCTTCTTTTTTGCTGCATAAAGCATTTATAAGCCAAATAAAATGAACTTGCATGAGAAGTTTCTTATTTGTGTTACTCCCCATGAGTGACAAAGAACTGTTTGTAGAACTGCCCTGTTGCCCAAATGGCGGGTACCATGACTACATGTGTGATGCTTTGAGGATTTTACTGTTTGTTGATCTGGTATTTTATGCGATGATTGACATTCTTTTATGCACATCCCTTTCTCTTTCCTTTTGGTGTTACACAGCACATCAGGAGAGCAGCCTCAATTACAATGCTGAAAAGCGCAGAAGTCTTGTGTGAGGTTGGACGTCTTAATACCTTGAGTAGGGGCTTGGATACCTGATTCCTGAAATTCAATGTTTAGTTAATTGTGTAGCACTGAATCTTGGCTTGGCTTTACTGAACCCAAAATATCTAGATGTGTTGCAAAAGCTAATAGAACCTAGATTTCAGATTCGAGGTTTTGAAAGTCCCAGTCCTTAAATAGGCGGCTCTTTTTCAACTATTTGGATTTGTAACCAACAAAATAATTTACTTGCCAAAACTACACCTACCAATTTTAACCATTAAGTTTTCACCACTGGGTTATGGAGATCCTACAGCCAAAGGTGTCATATCATGCATCCTAGCATAACAGAGATGTCAACTTCATTTTAACAAACGAGTACATTTTCTAGGATAAACACATTCTGTGGAAGTTCAGATATAATGACATTGTTGGTTCTTTCCAGCTACACTGTGATGTGCCAAAGCTCTACAATTTCCACAAAAAGAAAGAAGTTGATATTGCTGTTGATCTATGGCGCTTTGTTCCTTGATTTTGTGGAGGAATTTTAGACAGCAAAGCCAATTGTTAGCAGGAAGTACCAACTAAGAACATCAACATCCACATTCGGAACAGACTGATCAAAGCTCGAATTTGCACTTTTCTTCTAACATCGGGACACATGCTTTACCTGATGTCTTTTACATGACTGCAAGATCGTTTATTTTGAACATCGCCTGTTGTGCCATTTACTTAGTACACATTAAGCATGTATTACCTTTCAGGTATAAGATGGCCATCCGAGAACGATGAGTAACTCTGCAAAATGGTACTACATTAATTTCTTTTCCTCTGTATTGTAACATTTGTCATCTAATTTTATTCCTTCGTGTGCTGAAACTATCTATATGACAGACGAATTTTGTAAGACTTAAATTAAATTTTTTTAAAATTTTTTTTTTGCATAGCAGCCCCTTTTGTCAAAAAAATGGAAATGAAAATTAAAAAAAATTATAAAATCATTTGCTAGGGTCAACCAGATCATTAGTTTATTTGGAAGGAGAAGCCAACCTTATTTGACAGAAGTTTCAGATCACAGTGTTTGTCATCTTGGCAATGGAAATGACTTTATACTTTCAATACCAAATGTTTTCTATATGTTCTTTACTACTTTAATAGTTTAGTATGTCCATGCCTTACGCATTAACAATTGAAAATTAGAAGCATAGTTTTGATTCGGAAGCGCAAGCTTTGACTAATAATTTAATCCTCTTTCCTTAGAGAAAATTCAACAGTTAATCCAGTTGGATCATGATGTTGACCAGGATGTTGGTTTCAATTGGTGGAATCAGACTGATCATTAGCTTAATGACACTGGAGGATTTTTTATACCGTTCAACTGCAAATGAATCTAAAGAAAACTTTAAGAACTGAATTATATTAGATTAATCAAAAGGACAACTTATTTCCCTTGCTAAGCCAAATAAAGACCCAATTTTGATTTTTTTTTCATGAAATCCACATCTTTAGCTTGAGGTCTCCCGATTCTAAGCAATCTAAAATTTTAATTGAGATAGACTAAAATAATATTCAAATTTTAAATAATTTATTTTGAATAAATAGATCTAAATTTTATTTCATAGTCGGATAGATCATTACAAACTTGAACTTAGGTGTAAACTCTAATTTTAACCAATTTAAAACTTGAATTAGGAGAAATAATCTTATAACTTGATCTCGTAAATATTTAAAAAATATATATTCTGCGAGGCAGCAATACTAATCTCGATAAATATCAGTAAAAGTTGGAATTTAAATTTAATTTCACTCGGAATTTTGTTGTAGAAAAAGTAATTGGCTTACATGAAAATAATACCAGTTCAAATAAGACAATCTATATAATGTTAAATTTTAAAATAAAAAAATGCAATAAATAAAGCAATAAAATGAAGAGGATGATTCGTGTTGAGAAGTAGGGAATCATAATCCGAAACGTGTCGTGAGCTCCCCAGGAAAACAAGATCTTGCATGTGTTTGATCCGAGAAAGATTTGTTTATTTCAGACCCCGAGGACCAGCTCACGAGGGAGCAACCAAATCTTAGCAGTTCCTTCTTCTTTGGAACCAATCTCTGAAAAAATTGCTCGCCTCTTTCGACTCCCCATGAAATCCATGTGCCTTGACAATTTTTCTCCACTCTAAATCGAAAAAAAAAAATCAATTATTTCCATTCGAGTTCAACCCGAAAATTCAAGAGTTTAGTCGCATAAGATTCGATTCGGAATCAGAATTAGAATTAAAATTAAAATTAATAAATTATTTTTATAAATTAATTTTATGAGAAATTTAAAACTCAAAAAGTTATTTAATTATTTAATAATAATTTAATTTAATAAAAATATAAAATAAATAATATTAATTTTATAATAATTTTTTTTTAAAAAAATATTAATTTTGATTTTGATTTCAAATCGAACGGTGCCGGCATTTAGTCTTCCTACGACAACTTTGTTTTGGTGATGCTGACAAGCAATTGCCTCTCTCTTTGTTCGACAATTGATCCATCTCCACAATCATTTCCCAAATTGAAAACAAAATTTAATCCTACAGATTTCTTTTGTTTTCAGCAAAGCCTTAATACTAGAAAGATATTCTAAAGATTTCTCTGCTTTCATGTTTGCCCACCAAATCTAAAGACTGTCACAGTCAATAACCCCCAAATCTAAACATTGATTTATTAGGGCTCCGTTTGGTAAGAGATTCGTAGTTTAAATTTTTACCGCCAAACTTAGATTCCAACACGATCGTACCGACTTAGAAATGAACGTTAAAATCTACACATAAATGGTATGCATAAAGAAAGATACACATGTCTAAGATACCAAAACATGCCCACATGACAAGATCTTGAGAGCTGGCAATGAAGCCTCATGGTTGATACTTGATATGGCAAATCTACCTCTGGCTTCGCTCTAAATCAGAAAATATTAACCAGGATCTTTCTATGGATTCTTAACTTGCGGCCACACGATCACATATCTCATTGCAGAATCATTTATATACCGCGTGAGTTACTTTGAGAATTATTTTATGGCTGCAATCTTGTAGATCATGTTTGACAAATCAGACCAAGAGGCCATTTTTTTAGGTCACTTGGTTCACACGGCTTGCTTGAGGCAAAGAACAGCTTAGGAAACCTAAAGAAAAGAAATATCATCTTAAAAATCCCTATCAATCCAATCCAGCAGTGCAGTAATTGCTTTTGAAAGTCATGGCTATATATATATATGTATGTCTCTTTTCTCTCTCAACTCTAGTTATGAATGGTCAAATAGCTCTGGTTAGGGTTTGGTGCTTTGGTTGAAGAGGAGATGGGGAGGTCTGGTTCGTCAAGGAAGGGGAAGAAAAGCATCTCAGACAAGCCAAAGCACCCTCAGAGAGGACTTGGTGTGGCTCAGTTGGAGAGGATTAGACTTCATAATCAAATGATGTCTGGTTGTCTTCCTTCTATCCATTTTTCGCATCCCAATAGCTTCAACAAGGTCTTTCTTCTTCTCTCTCTTTTCTTCCTCTTCTTCTTTTTTTTTTTTTTTTTTTTTTTTTTTTTTTGTAGTTTTTTTGTGACCTTTTATAGTTTTTTCCAAGCAGGAGAATGTGAGAGGAGACACGACATTCTCATCATCTTCATCTTCTTGCTATACAACCATAGCAACATCTTCTCTTTGTGGCCTTCATCCAAGGATCACGGTTTGCTTTTTTCCTGAGTTAAAAAAAGATATATTATTACGGAAATGAAAAGACACAAGAAGAAAAGCAGTGACTTGTTGATTCCATTGTTAACACATGGAATCGAGCACTGGCGAATAATTTGAAACTGTCAAAATTCGTACAAAAATCTTTGTCTTAATTTTCATGATTTAGGTTTTCCGTGGTTTCAGATGGGCTTTGGAGATGGCAGACCAGACATGACATTCAATGACTTCCAATATCGTGAAACAGCAAGGTATCTCTTTGTGCAAACCATATCTACATGTTTCCATAATGATCATGTTAAACTTTATATTATGCTTCCTCTAATTTTTTCAAATTACAAAAATTAGATCTTCTCAAACTCAAAGTTTTGCACAAGGGCCTGTGACTCTTCCTCTTTTCCAGCAAACCACGGAGGTATATTCTTGAAGAAAATAAAAAAAATCTTCTGTTCTTCATGAATATTTGTTTTTCTTTTACACAAAAATCTCTGAAAATAGCATGTTTTCTTAGGATTTCAGCCAAAGGAGGAGACAACAAGCACAACACTGGAGAAATTCGACGAGCTTGGGTAGCCAGAACTCAGATTCTTGTGGCACGAAAGATCTAGATTTAGAGCTTAGATTATCATTATAGATCATTGCAGAAAAGATTTGTTTCAATAAGAGTGTGTTAAAGAGTTTTTGATACTAATGGAAGTTTGACAAGAATCAGGAAGACGATACAGATCCTTTAAACTTGATGATGATAAACAAAGTTACACTCCATTTTTCGGTTATTATCCATCGTGTCCTTCTTTGAGTTTGCAGAATTGATTTCTATTTGTATGACAAATTTCTGCATTTACTTCGACATGAGAGATCTTTTAAGTTGCTTCTGCGTATAAAATTAAATCAATATATATTATGAGAAACATTTATGGGATATTAATGGAGAAAATTGCGGAATGTGTCGGGAAAGTCGAAAAAGGTTGGAATTCAGGGAAAATCTGAAGGAGCTCAACATTATGGAAGAAGTGCTTGGGCGAACAATTTGCACACTGAAAATTTCACCAAGTACGGAGAGATTACTTGTGTATGTAGGAAAAATGATTATCACAATTAGCAGAATTAGCAGAGAGATTATGACGGTCTAATCTCGATAATCACGTTCCCTAATCCCTCTCCAATAATTTTATATATTTCTCCATACAACATTCATGTGGTTGGCTTTCGTGATAAAAAAGTGACAAACAAGCATAAAATGCTCCAAACAAGCCTAATGGATCCAAAAGGCACATGACGGACATTAAACAACGAAAATGGCATGTAAAATTCATTATGCATGTTGTGAAATCTGTTCTGCTTATTATATTTGTCCTTAAATCATTAATGTGTTAGGCACTAAACATAATGTTTGTTTGACGTTAAGAATAATTTGGAGAATAATTAAGTCTGAACTTTGAATACTGGTCTGAGTTGGTAGGATTTAATCACGAAATTTCTTGAGTTAGATGATTTAATCACAATTATAGTTTTTGTTGGTTGTTTGAATGTCATTTTTAAAGGAATTGAATCTAATTTTTTAAATCGGATTTTTGCAAATACACCCTCTATAATTTGTGGTATTTGTGGACGAGCCGTTGCATTGTCACTGCGTACTTATAAAGAACCCCTTCTCTGACTTCGGTTTCTGTTCAGTTTGGTCATGTTCAATATCGAGAGAATAATATGACTGCAGACTGCGTGGCAAAATTTTGATAGAAAACGACAGTCGATGGGCTATTTTTGTGAGTAAGATTTCTTTGAGATATTATTGGCTATTTACCAAAAAAAAAAATCTAACTAGCATAATTTCATGTGATCTTACGTTTAACACTAATCGCGATGCATTCAATGGACGGGCGTGATCCTCCCATGCATTTCCATGCAAGACATGCTTCCCTTGGAGCAAATCCTACTCTCGGCCGCTGGCTTCCCCCCAAGAACCGGTCTACGACGGCGGGAAGACCACCAAAACCACCTTCCCATTGAAGCTATAAACGCCCACCGCCCATTGTTTGGCAAACCGCGAGATACAGAGAAGCCACCGCCGAAGGCGCTATCCCTCTATAACTCCAAGCCGGAGGGGCCGGGTGTCCCAATCTCCATCCGGGGGTCACCCTCTCCTCCTCACCCAACCATGGAGCCCTTGCTGAAAGCCACCCTCTTTTTCCTCCCCTTCCTCCTCGCCGCCACCTCCGTCCAGCCCTTCCTCCTCGATCTCCTCCCCATCTTCCGACCCCCGGACTTCTCTGACGCCTTGAAGTCAGCCAATGCCCAGTCCAAGAAGGTAGCCGCCGTCGAAGGCGGCGGCGGGTACTGGCAGATCATCAAGGAAAACTCCGGCGTCTCCGCCATGCACCTCATTGTCATGCCCAACGACAAGGTTGTCTACTTCGACTCCAGCGTCACCGGCCCGTCGCAGATGCCGTTGCCCAAGGGCCAGTGCCGCCACGACCACAACACCAATAAGCTCGATTGCTTCGCCCACGCCGCTGAGATCGGCTTGAGGACCTACGAGACTCGCCCTCTCAAGGTCAGTTCTGAAATAATCACGGCATACCATGTATTTGCAACGGAATAATTTTATATATATCTCCTTCAGACCGTCACGGATACATGGTGCTCATCCGGAGCTCTGGATGCTGAAGGCAATCTCGTGCAAGCCGGTGGCTGGAATGACGGAGGAAATGCTGTGAGGATGCTTTCGCCTTGCGAAGACTGTAACTTTGTGGAGAACACCAGAGCTCTTGCAGTGCAGCGATGGTGATCTTATGTATCCTTCAACGAGTTCTTCCATATAGGAAGTAGTGTTGACACTTAACATTATTGCGGTGATCAGGTATGGTTCACAACAAGTACTTCCCGACGGGCGGTTCATTGTCGTCGGCGGGCGCAAAGAGCATAACTACGAGTACCTCCCGGCAATGGGACAGAGCAACAACGTCAAGTACGAGCTGCCCCTCCTCCGTGAGACCAGCGACGACATTGAGAACAACCTCTATCCCATCATCCACCTCTCCACGGACGGCAACCTCTTCATCTTCGCCAACAACCGATCCATCCTTCTCGACCCTCGTACCAACAAGGTCATTCGGGAGTTCCCAGTCCTCAAGGGTGGCGCCCGTAATTACCCTGCCACCGGCCTTTCCGTCCTCCTTCCCATCGACCTCAACCGCCGCGGCCGCGGTCGCGGCCACAAGCCCACCCACGTCGATGTCCTCATCTGTGGCGGGGCGCCCCACAACTCCGGCAAGCTCGCTGAGGCAAAGAAGCGCGTCTTCCTTCCCGCCCTCCGCAGCTGCGGCCGCCTCACCATCACCAAACCCGAGCCAGCCTGGAAGCTGGAGGTCATGCCCACGCCAAGAGTCATGGGCAACATGCTGCTTCTCCCCACTGGCGACGTTCTCATCGTAGGCGGAGCCAAGCGCGGCTGCGCCGGCTGGTTTACGGCCACTGAGCCCAACTTCCAGACGCTCCTCTACCGCCCGACGGTCCCTCGCAAGGACCGGTTCGTCGAGCTCACGCCCAGTACAATCCCCAGAATGTACCACTCTACCGCCGCATTGCTCCCCGACGGCAGCGTGTTCGTCGCCGGCAGCAACCCGAACCCCGGCTACAACCTCACTGTGACCGACAGGATCCCCTTCGTGACTGAACTCAGAATGGAGAAGTACTACCCGGCCTACATGGACTCCAGCCTCGACCAACACCGCCCGGAGATCGACAAAATGAAGGTGCCGTCAACGATCAAGTACGGGGAGATTTTCTCTTTGGAGTTCGAGATCGAGAGCGAGGAGGAGATCACGGAGAGAAGCGACCTGATGGTGACCATGTACCCGCCAGCATTTTCCACGCACTCAGTGACGATGAACCAGAGACTGCTGATCTTGAAGCGGAGGGGTGTGGAGTCGGTTGGGCTCGACACGTATAAGGTGACACTCGTGGCGCCGCCGAGGCCTGAGCTGGCTCCGGCGGGGTACTACATGATGTATGTGGTGAACCGCGGGGTGCCCAGCCGTGCTGTCTGGGTGAAGCTCATGAACTAACTGGTTGAATTTGGTCGAAGGTGCACTTGATGATCTGCTCGGCTTTGGTGGTGTGTTTCTGTAGTGGAACACATGTAACAAACAATACTTATTTTCTTCTCTCGCTATATAGAATGAAGTTCCGATAATTAGAATTCTTTTCCAACTAATCCTTTTCTCTAGGGACTTCTACGAAAAACCCACTCACAATTTACAAATTTACAAATAACATTCCCTTCCAAAACTCTTTTATAAAAGACTATATTTGTTGTGAAATACAAACTCATCTCATGCGTTCAAAACTTTTGTGCTTTCTATTTATTATAAACTGATTCAACTTGGTTTTTGTTGTGGACAATGAGATTGAAGTAAATTTATTTTGTGAGATTTAAAGGTATCGTTTGTTAATGGACTAACAAAAAATTAATCCAGTCAAGTATTTTTTTATTAAAAAATAATATTAATTATTTTATATTATTATTAAATTAAATTATTATTTAAAACATACTAGTTTACAAAAGTAATTTATTAATCTTAATTTATTATTAAACACACACTAAAAAGGTTTTTGAAAACGTAATTATCCATATCTTATATATTAAATTGTTTGACAATTTATATAATCAAAATATTTTCATGATAAGATTTGGACAGACTTAACATTAAAATTAGTGGCAATTGAGAGGGGAAATCTGCATTTTGTTCAAACCTTCTAACTTAGAAAAATAATATTATCTTTGGAGTTGAATAAAAAAAATGTTATTATCATTTTTTTTAATTTTATGCCAAGATAACTCATAGTTGAAGTACATCCAAATGCATCTTAATTACAATATACTGAACATAGATTAAGACCTAGAATACCTTTTCATTGTGGTGAATTTTTTTAAGAATAAAAATTCTGCGTAATTACAGAATATTCTGAAACACTATATTTAAGCATTTCTGGATTTAACACAAGGGGGTCTTTGATAAAACGTTAAAACATCTGGAGTTTCATGCAATTGTTCTCATTTTGCAAGGAAAAATGAAATTGTGACAACTTACAGGGGGTTATACGAAAGAATCCCAACTATGTTCGCCTGCCAATCTTTCACCACGGCCATCAACCCAATCTGGGCTGCGGCAATTGCCACGTGGCAAGCTAAATCGGTAATTTTATCCTAGAGAAAGTCAGCCAAAAGGACGAAAACGAAATTCCGAAACTACCCCGCTTCTCTCTTCGCTTTCATTTTTTTTTTTGTTTTTTTCTATGGTCTCCGGATCAACTGGCCCTTGTCTCGCATCTCTCCACCACTCGTCGATAATCTCTCCTCTCCGCCGAAACCCTAGCTGTTTATGAGCGCTTGATTCGAGCCGCGGCATGGAGCGGATCGTCGGCGGGAAGTACAAGCTCGGGCGCAAGATCGGCAGTGGATCCTTCGGCGAGATCTACCTCGGTGAGTCCCAATTCCGCTGCATCGATCGGTGGAATGCCTTGATTGGAGATTTTTTTTCTGACGAATTTTTACTGATCCGATTCAGCTACGCATGTGGATACGTTCGAGATCGTCGCCGTCAAGATCGTAAGTTCATGGCGATCTTTGCTTTATTTTTTATTAGATTAGATCTCGATTTTGTTTGCGGACCGGATGAATCAAGTAGGAAGAAAATTTATTTGTTATATTTATGCGGTTTTTTGGTTTGAATTCTGTTCTAGGGTTGTAGCTCGGCTGCGATTCAGTTGAAAATTGTCTATAATTGCTGTAGATTTATTTGGACTTCAATTATCATGTAGATAAGCAGCGCTTTCAAGTAAAAAAATTGCAGTTTTTCTGTTTTCTGGCTCTGTCCTAGATGTGGATGCTAATTCTGCGTTTTCTATATTCAGGAGAACACAAAGACAAAGCATCCACAGTTGCTTTATGAGGCCAAGCTCTATAACGTTCTCCAGGGTGGAAGTATGTCATGATTTTGACTTTAAACATTGATCCTTTTTTTGTTTACACAAATATGTGGTTTTATTTGCTGGTTCTTATAATCCATGCAGGTGGAATTGCGAACATAAAATGGTGTGGCGTTGATGGTGACGACAATGTTCTTATTCTTGATTTGCTTGGACCGAGCCTCGAAGACCTATTCGTCTATTGTGGAAGGAAATTCTCATTGAAGACAGTGCTAATGTTGGCTGATCAGATGGTAATATAGATAAACTTGTGAGTTATCTAGTATTAAGTACAATATAGATGCTTTTGGCTTAGTAGTTTACTACAGATCATCGTGCTCCATGATCAAAAATAGGTTATGACCAAAAAATTTTTGTTTAGTGTTTTATGCAACAGATACACAGAAGAAAAGAGGACTGCTGGCCTTTTTCTTCCAAATAAGAAAATTTCAAGGAAAAACATTCATTGATTAGAACATGAAATTTTGCCTATCGTAATTTTTCACTTCTAGCTTCTTGTTATAGTTATAACAATTTGTCTAGCTAAATTGATGGTTGCAGGTTACAAGGATAGAGTATGTGCACTCGAAAGGTTACTTGCATAGAGATATTAAGCCGGACAACTTTCTTATGGGTCTTGGTCGAAAAGCAAATCAGGTAGAGTCTTTGCTTTTGTTTGCATTGATTCAGGGGCAAAATCCTCTTATTCTCTTCTGAAAATTTATTAAATTTATGTGGATTATTTAGGTGTACATAATTGATTTTGGGTTAGCAAAAAGGTACAGAGACTCCACTACCAATCGACACATTCCATATAGGTATGTGCATTGCTTGCTAACTGAATTTGATCAACATGCTTTTCATTTGTCATGATCAATTTTGTCTTCTGTTATTTTCTCCACGGCATGTCTAATTGTCTCCATTCAAGTACTTTTTCAACTTTTCTTCCGAATAAGTTTGCCTGTTGACCTTTGTTCTGTTCTAATTCTAGATGTGATATCTGAAGCATAGCACTTGTATGTTGGCATACAAGAAATATGCTTATATTAGTTTCTGGTCTTATGCTCTCCAGTGAAGTATGCTTAAATAAACTTGATCCTTGTGCCATTGAAGGAGTGGGGCTTTTTGATATTTTATTGCACAAATTTGCAGAGAGAACTGATTTGCTGTATGACCATGAGTTTCATGCACTGTTGGGCTTATTATTATTTTTAGCTATTAGTTTTCACATGACTAATGGATTTTCTCTTCTAATTTAGAGAGAACAAAAATTTGACAGGCACCGCTCGTTATGCAAGTTGTAACACTCACCTTGGTGTCGGTAAGTGGCCACATATCTACTCTCATTTTCGTGAGGAATTTCCATTTCATTTGACCTTAATTTCTTTTGCTTATTTGATGTTAGAGCAAAGTCGGCGTGATGATTTGGAATCTCTTGGTTATGTTCTTCTGTATTTTTTGAGAGGAAGGTAAATTTCCTGTGCGCAGTATGAAATGGATCGTTAAATTATGCTTTTCAATTGTTTTAGTTTTAAAGCTCAGTGAAAAAAATCGGTTGATATGCTTTTTGCTAGTTCTTAGTCTTTTGCAGTTATTTTGACTAACATGGTAGATTTAAATGATCAATACGTTGTGTGATCTCTTTATTCGAACATTTGAAAGAGAGTTTTATCCTGAAAGTTGTTTATAATTTGCTATGTATATTGTTGTCTGAACACTCTATTAGGTTTTCTGGCTGTGAAGTTGCACAAGACGTATTTTACAGCTGCTGCCTAAGATTTTCATTTAGGCATCAGTTCTAAGAATTTAGCTATTTGAGTGGCATTTCTTATCATCTTCTGTTTGCTAATTGTGCTGTGCTTGTCTGCAGCCTTCCATGGCAGGGCCTGAAAGCTGCTACAAAGAAGCAGAAGTATGATAAAATATGTGAGAAGAAGCTTTCAACTCCAATTGAAGTATGTAACTCCTAATATTTGAGCTCTTATGTGTTTCTGAATATCCATTTTGACTTGCTGCTTACTACTTTTTGTCTAATACCAGGTCCTCTGTAAATCTCATCCGGTGGAGTTTGCTTCTTACTTCCATTATTGCCATTCTTTAACATTTGACCAACGCCCTGATTATGGATTTCTGAGGCGCCTGTTCCGTGACTTGTTTACTCGTGAAGGTATTCCTGCACAAATGAATTTTTCTTTTTTCTTTTTGGGCACTTCTAATGTCTGATAGATATATTCCAACTCTGTTTTATTTGTTTTTTGCTTGTAGAGATTACTGTGCAAGTTATTTTGTATATGACAATGAGTTGGAATGTTTTACCCTAATTTATTCTCTCCTTAATGCAGGGTATGAGTTCGATTATATTTTTGATTGGACCATTTTGAAATTTCAACAAACTCAAAGATCAAAGCCTCAGTCTCAACCACAGCCTCGGTTTTCGGTGTGTATATTGTCCTGTTGATTTTTGCGAGCACCCACTAAACCATTATCCCTTAAAAGTTTCTGAACATCCGATGCATCAGATGCCCTTTTGAACTCTTGCTAGGTATATAGTGCATTTATTGTGTACTAATGCAAGCATTATGTATAATGCAGCCAGCTTCTGGAGCTCGGGCAATTCCCATGGATGTTGACAAGCGTCAAGGTCACATCTAGTTGCATCTTGTGTATGCTGATATACATCACTGTCATCGTTTATAGTTTCCTATGTTTCTTATAGTTGATTGTTCCCACTTCAGCTCAGTTTAGGACTCAAGTATTGTTGTGTTGTCCCAAGTTAGCCATGCTCCTTTGGAGGCTTTGGGTGGAATTAACATATAAGCATTATCCTGTGAATATAACCTTGCGCAATTCTAGTTTTGTTACAAATGAGCCATAACTCTCTCCAAGACTAATGTGAATGGTGATATGACTCTTGAGTAATTTGGATCTGAGTTTGGTGTTCCTTTTCAATAAGCTATAATAGAGGGTCTTTTTTCTGTATTTCCAAGATGGACAGATGGAAATCAAGTACTTGTGAAAAGGTCAATGAAGTGCTAAGTGGAGGTTCCTAAGCTTTTCTCCAATGCCTATTTAAAAAAATTGTTGAAAAAGCTTCTTTGTTCTGAAGTTGAGTCATGATTAATGTTTCTGGCAAGTCTGTTTATTGTGAGAGTCATAATTTACATGCGAACTATTGATACTATGGGGGGAACTTATTAGGGACACTTCTGAAAAATCATAAGTTTGATATTATCCACAATTCTTAGGTTGTATCTATGCCACTACCTTAAGCTCCTATGGGCATGCGTTGGTGATAGCATTTATGTGACTAATATGGAGGTCACTTATGATGTATCGTTGGGTGATATTTGTTCCTTTGGAAATGGAATCTTGTTGTCACCAAGAAGCAAGTAGATCAGGGTAAAGCCTTCTTTTGTATGATGGGTTCCAACTTTAGTTGATTCACAATAGAAGGGATTTGTTTTGTCAGTGATTGCCTGGAAATATGCTGCCTGATAGTGAACAGAGAAGAGCAGCAGTGGCTGCTTTATGGTTCGTCAGCTCCTTTTAGACTCTTGTTATACCTCTATGAAGTGGAAGTGGGTTTACTGATGGATGTGACTAGTAAAGTGAAAGTAACGTTTAAAATCCTTGAGGATTCTATTTTTTAATAAGGAATGTGCTGGGAGCAATATATGGACAAGATGAGATCCCAACAATCTAAGTTTAGGATTCCAGTTGGCTTCATAGGTTAGTTGGTTATTAGAGTCTTATTTCTCTAGTTATAGGACCAGCAAATAACATATCTTTCTAAGTTGGAATACTAATTTATTACATGACTTTTCAATGGAATTAACATAGGTCTAATAGATTGTTTACCTGAACTGACCTCAGATAGAGCTGTTTAAATGTGCCTTGACTCAGGTATCTTTTAGCATAAAATGTGATAAAATATGTAACTGGACAAGATTGGATCAAATGCCCAATCAAGTTCTATGACCCTTTGGATCCTAAATTCGCTTGCGTAGGTGTTGGGTCTTCCAATCTTAGGTGCCTAATCTGACTTGCCAGCTTTGTGGGCTTGAGAAATATCTCATATCTTGCATAAGGCTCTTATGACAGGTCAGCTTGTCTAAGCCTGATAAAAGGTATCAATATTTTCTTTTGGTTCAGCTTCAATCACACGACTCAACACTCAATAAAATTGATAATATCAGTAATGTGGAAAATAGTGGGTGAAAAAATGCAAGTCATCCTTTTTCCTCTGATCTAGTATTTCTTGGCTTGGGAAATTATATCTCAGGTTTACATATTTCGCTTTGCATTAAATGTTGTTAAAAAGATCAATCGGCATTAATCTTCTAGAATATTTTTCCTCTATTTTTCTACAAACTCCACTAAATATTGACTATTTGATTTAGTTGTGTCATTGCAAGTGCTGCTGTTGTATATGTGTTGTCTTGTCCTGGCACTTAGATAGTTTGCTCTATTGCTCCAATTTTCAGGTCCAAATGATGTTTCTTATGCAGATGAAGTGGGAACAAGTAATGTGACACTTGGACTGAGCAATTCAGCACGCCCTTCTGTTCACATGCAGTTCAAAACCACATCTGATAGTCAGGTATAAAAACTTGTTTATTTATATCATGCTACTAATTTGACCAATACACAACTTGTATAGATGATAAATTTGAGTACCCTACATCCCTATAACCTGACTGATGAGTGGTATTGCAAATTTCAGGACAGGCTGATCCATTAGTACTTCTATCATGTTTAAGTTGTGTGAGATGCAGCTTCGTATTGTTCCTTGATTAACACATGTAATTGTGTTTTCATTATTTTGTGTGTTGGAGTTGAATTTAAATCCTAATATGGAAATTCATATGGCAATGCTTCATTTTTCAGTATAGGATATTCCAGAACTCTGTTAATTTATTGACGGATCATAACTGAGAATGGGGAAAAAATCTGTGTCAATGAGTGGTCATTTTGTTGCAAATTCCATATATGCCATAGCCCATGTTTGGATGATGATCTGGTTTAAAATGTTTGTCTTTCAATATAACATATTGTTTGGATGGTGTTTGCTTTGTCATTACAATGAATATTTTACTCATAGTCTTATGTTCTTTCTTTGTATTCTGATTTTCTTCTTGCTGTGGTATCTATTCCCTTGGGCCTGTTTTGATTGTGAGTTGGGAGGTGATCATCTCCGTCCTATCTACTTGGCCAAACATGTTTTAATTTCTATTGCCAAACCCAAATCAAAACTCTACCATACAAATTTGGGAAATTTGTGGTTAAGATCCCATCATGATTTGGTACTAGGCCAATTAGGTAATTGCAATCTTCACACAGTGATCACTTCCCAAACATGCGCTTACCAAGTATGGTAATGATGGCATATATTACATTTTGATAATTTGAAGACTCTTTGAAGACTATTTTTCTGGTAGGTGGCACTTTACTGATGGCTCAGAATGTCTAATTGCACTCTCCTGTGGTCCTTTTTTGCTCTGGCCTTCATGAGCTTGCTTTGTCATCCAAATAATTGACAATATATGGTTGTTTTCTCATTATTTGAAGATTTAGCTAATTGGTATATTTTTTTGTTGAATATTGGGTGGTTGGGGCTGGTTGACTTTGAGGTGTACCATAGTCAGTAAATGCACCACCTCCTAGATTTTCTGTGCCATCATAAGGTATTAACTCTAATGGATACAAGGAGGCAGGCAGGTTCATATAAAGGGAGCACAAGTTGTATTTGTCTCGTTTACTTTTATTGAATACTGAATATATTTACATTCCAGTTTGGACATCATATTTTTTGATTTGGTGAGTGATCAAATTAATTCTTGCCAATTTCTTCTTTTGAGTATGTGGTTTCAAGTTGGGTTATCTTTTATTTCAGAGATTGAGTGCAAATGCTGACAAAGCAGAGATGCCATCTACATCTTTTGCTCGTCCAAGTGTTCCAAAGAGAACTGTTGTAAGTTCAAAGAATTTGGGGCAAGCTGATTCATCACAGCATGGTCTAGGAAGCAACTTTGCCTCATCAAGCAGTTGGCTTCCTACGTTACAGCGGAATGCTTCAGCAAAGTGAGTGGTAAGCCAGCACCCTTTTTGCCTATCTAGATGCATGCTGCGTAATATAATGGTTGACAAGTTATTTTCAATGTTTATATTTTGTGATTTGTGTGGTTTAACTTCTTGCCTTGTGTCCTTAGGTAAAAGATATAATCAGAAGGTTTGAAGCACAAGGTAGTTGGCCTCTTGAGTTGTCACTTCTGAAATTGCTTTTGGATATCACAAGCATACTGTATCTGTAAAGGTGACTACAGATGCATTGGATGATGCTAAATGTTGGTCTTCACAAAACATGGTTGCCCTGTGTTCATTGCTGCTACAGTTTAACTCTTATCGATCCGGCCTTTATGTTTCGGTTCAACATGGACAATGTGAAAATTTTCTAGTTTCCTGTCAATATGTAGTATGGTTTCAGTTGTGTTCCATGTGTCTCCTGTAATATGTATTCCATTTGATTCAAGTTTCTTTCATCTTGTATATAATTTGTTGCTGTATCTTTGGTTCAGCAATGGATGGTGATCTGGATCAGTTAAGTCGTAGAATCCAAGTTCTTCAGAATTTGAATAAACACTATAATATAGGTTTTCGCTGCCATTGCTCTAAGCTTTTGAATCTGGGGCTTTTGGTTTTGGTACATCTTTTCCTGTCAGTCAGTTGTATTTCAGTTGTATTTTTTTATCAAGCAAGTAGTCTGGATCATTAAAGGATGTCTATTCTCCCCAGACCTGATGCTGTGATGGATGGAAAGCTGGAGGTAAGTACCTATGAAGGTAACTGCTCAAATGAACTGGGAATTTGGACATATGCCTCCAGTTTTGAAGGAAACAATTAATGGAGTATCTGATATTGTGAAGATCATAAAGGTAGACTTTCCGCTGCACTGTGCTTCAATACACATTACTTTTTGGTGATTTTTATGATGATTTCTGAAGGTAGATAGGTTTCTAGTAACTGGTTTAGTTTTCTTGCTTGAAGTTATTCATCTGGTTAACTCCATCCTCTTGAGCAGCAGTAAAGAGAATAGATCCCATAACAGCTTCGCATATCGTACTTTCAGAATCTTGGATTGTTTGGAATTACTCTGACTCTTAAAAGGTGAAAAGCTTTATTATATTGATGGCAGATGGATAGATTTCTTTTTAATTCAAATTTAGTTTCTCACGGTTTCTGCTAAGATGTTAATTTTTCTTCTTTTTTTTTTATACTACCATAGAAGTGGCAAAATCTCACAACTTTAGGTATTCATTTTTTAGCTTTTCCTTAAATGAGTTGTATAAATTGCTTAGGTTGACATTCCCACAGTAAATCTTCAAAAATTAAAAATCTCTGTTCAAGTCTGATGGATCTTCACTTGATCCACTATGCTGTTCTATTCAGGTGCCTGGAAACAATGTTAAGAAAGCATTTTATAAATGTTGTATGCAAATAGCCAAATATGTTAGTTCTTAACCATCATAAATTGACCAATGGTTCTATGAGTGGTTGTTAGCCAGTAATATAAGAATTTCATAAATGTTGGTATCACATATATTGGACTTGGACTCATTGATGGCACTCTATTTTTATTTCGTCTTGGTTATGCAAATCATTTGATTGAGCATGCTTTCAAGATGTTATGAAGTTATAACTTTTTATTCATGTCAAGTTTGAGAATTGAGGAAATATTAATATGTCAATTTGTTTGCTGAAACCTGCTTCATATATACACAGACAGGGAGTGTGTTGAATGAGATTCAACAGGCTTATGAAATTGTGTTTATTGAATTTGATTTTCTGATCTATGGATTGTGTGATTGTCCTTTGTGTCTAGCATGGTTGTTTTTGAGTCTTATACCTTGGCCATTTGGCAATCAGACAATCTATGTTTTGATTTGTGTTGGAATGGATTTGAGTTTGTTTCCAGTTGAGTTTTTCTATGATGCTCCAAAATCTTGCTGGGGGGCATTGTAGATCTTAGAGTTGCAGGTTTAGGTCTCCTAAGTGGGCTTTGGTGCAACAAACTAATGACCCATGACCATTCTTAATTTGTTTGTATTCAGCAAAATGAGAATACATATGCAAATTTCTTGTGTTAGTTTTGAACCAATTCTCATAATGGAGATATTACTACTTGATGATTTGTTGGCCAAATTAAGTGATGGAAATTCTTTTTGGAGAATGTTTTGGCAGAACGATGGCTGGTGGTTGCTTGAAGCAGGTTTTGTATTGATATTTGAAAAGATATCTCCAAAGGCAAATGGTAGGCATAATTTTTGTAAGATGCCGTGTGATATCCTTTTGTTCAGTCATCTGTGTCGACAACTTTTTCTTTTTATGTCATCTGTCTTCGGATGTGATTAGTGACTAGCTGGTGTAAAAGGAGATGCACCAGCACGACATGCATCAGCTGAAGGTCTTGCCACGGAGGTCTACCCATTTTGCAGCCACTACACGTGATTAGTACGTCACCTGCAATGCCTTTAAGACAACTTCCATTATTTTTAGTCATCCACATAAATTTTTAATATATATACATACATCTTATAAAAAAAAATACTTTACTCCGAGACCTTTTATGTAGGGTAGTAATCCGGCAAGGCTGGATCCAAGCCCTAAATTTATATTGAATTATCATTCGGGCCACATCTGGCTGGGCTTTTGGGCCATCTGATTCTACTGACATCCCTCATTATTTCCTCCCAAACATAACCATTTGAGATACAATTCGCTCTAAGATTATTCAGTTATTGCATCCTACAAAAAGAATAAAAATTGCTTATAAAAATACACATAGAATTTTAATGTTTTCAATTACTCAAAAGAAAACATTTATTTCGGGCAAGCTACGATTTACCAATACTAGCTTTGCTAAAGGCAACAACTAAAAAATATCACAGAAATTTATAACTAGTCATAAAAATAAACCCCATTAAAATGGGCATAGCTGAGGATACTAGTTTCTTTATTTGATATTTATTCCTTCGTTCTTAAAATTTCACTAATCAGTTACACAAATTCAGACAAAAACTGAGCAACCATAAACCTACATAAAGTTGTATACAGAGGTTATAACAATAATGCATATATATTTATATACGTATATGTTCAAAGATGCCAAAACAAATGCTAACATTCACCCAAAAAATATATTAATTTAATAAGGAGTTGCTTAACAAGCTGCACATAGTCAAGTTGCAATATTTTGCTCTAAGGCAAGAGTTTCTCCCAACTGTCAACAGATTATCTAGGAAATGGAAATTGTTGAGGTTGCAAAGTAGATCAACAAACTATATCAACTGAAAATAGTTAAAATTTTTCATATCTACATCAACCTATATGATTGCAACCACTAAGGTATCAAAATTAACAGGGAAATGGAAATTGCTATCTACAAAATGGGTGGACCAGAGGAAGGAGCTTTTACAACACCTGGCAGCGAGCAGAGGTCAAACTTCCCCTCATGCATTGTTCACTCAAGTTCTGGCAAAATCAATATTGTCAACAAATACCTGCAAACAAAAATGTATCAGATCACAAATGATGGAAGCTAGCATCAACCATGTATAATATGATTATACAAAGAATTGATGAGGCATGCTAGTTTCAATTATGCATAGTGGTATCTAGGCAATCCTTTGTATTCAAGTTCTCGATGCCTACAAATCAATCAGATCATAACTTAGCTGCATGTTTCACTCATGCGATATCCACATTTCCATAACCATCATGTGCAACAATATGACTTAATAACCACAAACAAATTATATGACATTCCTCTAAATTAACTCACTAGGATGAATTTTTTCAGTTTCAAAACAGAAGATTTTGAACGCCAAATATGCCACCTGAAAAGAATACTTGTCTTCAACTCCATGCTTCATGATAATCTGAAATCTGGATTTGGTTCAATCTCATATGACTTCACATAAGTAGAACCTTGGACACAAGAACACGCATTCCTTGCAAATATGGTGGTATATTTGTTAGTTACGAAGTGGATGATATCTCAGGTCATAAACATGAGTAACTTAACTTGTTTGACAGTTAACCTATGTAGGGCAATTTTGTCAACCTTGAATATTGTCAAGGGGATGATCTTTCAAGTCATAAACATGAGAAAGTGGACTGCTTTCACAGTCAACCTAGATTCTTAAAAGATACTGCACAAATTACTCATGCAGCAATTTTCTGCAAATACTATAATGAATAGCAGAGAAGGTGAAATCTGAAATCATACAGTTTCCCAGCCATCAGGATCCAAGCAGGCAGTGATCTTGGTGTCGATGCACTGGTTCACGAGTTATCTTCCCCCCAAATAGATTTATTACCTCAGCAGTTCTATAAACATCATCTGTGCCTATTGCACCCTGGTAAAGCAAAATAACTCAATCTCCTTCATAATTAACAAAACAAAACAGTCCAGGAAACAATTTAAATAATGGAATCAGCTATAAATAGAAGGATGCAATTGAAAATGATCCCAGCTGTAAAATTCTAAACATGGAAACTTAAAGTAATTTCCTTTGTTGCGCTCTTTGATCCCATAATTATATGTCAACTCCAAAACTATGCTCATCTTCAGGACCGTAACCCATCATTGCTACTGTGCACGGAAAATTAGCCCATTTATAAACAAATCAAATAACTACACAAAGCCAGTTGAAAAGCATGGGAAATAAACCAGAAACCAATTTAATGATTGGCAACAAATAAAAGTGGCAGAAATAAAGAGCTAGTAAAATGGACAGTAAGGCTAAGTGGCTAATGCATGTACCTGCTGAGCAAATTGGTCTCAAAGATGGTGAGCATATAGCAACAAGGTTTGACATCAAGCTTGGACCTAGATATAGTATCCTGATATACACATATGCACATTTTCTTTGGAAAGAAATGAACAGAGCTAAACAAAATGAATATAGAATATCATGAACCAATCTTGCATTCAGGATTGTCTCGCTTGCGAAGAAGCTCCATGCCAAAAGCCTTAGCTTAAATATAAAGATTGGCTTCAGGACTTCATAAAACAATTCAAAACTACAGAAATGGCAAAGCCAAGATAATAAATGGAACAAAGTCAACTCATTCTACAAAAGCTTACCTTCTCATAGAAATTTACAGAACAAGCAAGATCTCCCACATGATGCATTACTTGGCACAAGGGTTCTGGTGTAGAACCCCTTTCCAAAAGCTCAAACTTGTAACAATCAGGGTCTTCAGCAAAAGCAATGATAATATTGCCACCTTCAACAAGGCCTGGTTCTCTGGTAATCTTTCCTCCTTTGGCTTTTATGAGATACACAGTCTTAGCAACATGTCATGAAATTGAAATAGATACAAGCCCAAGATTTAGAAACTATTTCTACAAGTTTCTCCTCAACCTTCAGATGGTGGCTTTGTTAATTATAAGCCCCATTAGTTAAGTATATTCTACCTGTAATCAAGCTATCAGATGACAAGCAAGACAATACTAAACGGTATGCCATTGCAAAGGAACCTTTAAAGTTTTGTTAACAGTTTTTGTTATGCAGCAGTAAGCGTCTGCTTCAGATTGATGCGAGATTTTTTCACTCTTTATCTTCCTACTAATGCAAGATGTTGAACGAAGTAATGTGCCTTGCTTTTGTTCTGATATCTATATAAAGCTCCCTTTATGTTACAAGATAAAGAACATAACCGATAAACTCACCTGTCTTATAAATCTATTGCTTATTTACTTAGTAATTCAGTAATGAGTTGTAAACAAATATATTTGAATTTGAAGAGTTTACCTAATAAGAAGCAGAATCTTACATCTTCAACTGCTATACCAAAGTGACCAAAACCATTTCCAGTATCATATTTATCAACCCGATAGTTTGTCAACTTTGCAAAACAAGTATTGTTGTCAGATGCATGCAGGTGCATAATGCAAATAATAATACTAAAAACAATGGCATTGATAGAAAGCTTGAAATTTCATTGATATGTTAATATAAAAATTTTGGAGCGTAATGATTTCAGTAGTTTTTTTAAACAGGAGATTGGACTGGAATTAGGAAGCAAGTAGCATACTGTAAGTCAGCTCAACAACAAAATGAGATTCTTCAGGTCCATATCCAAGAAAAGCATTTGTATATCTTTCTTCAAGAACGTCACACTTACCAGCTTGTGCAGCAGTTTCATTCCCAGGCATTTGGCATAGAATCTGCATTTATTAGATCAAGACAGGCAGAGAAGGAGACATACAGCTCTATGCAGCTGACATGATCATTGAAATAGTCAAATCATAAGAAAGGTAGAACACTCGATAGTGTTTTCCAAATCTCCAACACGATAGACAACATGAAGTGACCTCCTTTTGTCTCTTTTCACCCATTCTAGGGCACTTTCTTGGCTGATTGTCGTGCTAGTTTGTGCCATATCTCCAGCTGTACTAGCCTCTATATGGCTTCCTTCAGCTCTTGGCATCATAGGAGCTTTCAGTCCAAATTGTGGCTGAGGTAATGATGGAACATCACAAAAAAAAAAAAAACAGTCAAAAGATTCGTATACAAAATTTGAAATAAATCTAGATTAATAACAATCACCTTAAAATGTAGAAATGCACACCATCTTATTTACCTAATATGCAAATTACAAAGTTACATGTTGCCATCTTTGTATGGCAAAGGGGGTGCCCAAGTATTAAATCTATATGATTGAGCTGATGTTTTTTCAAAGATTGAAGCTGATTTTAGTGATTTGGTTTTCCAAAAGTGGTGTCAAAAGTAAATAAGTTTACTTTGTTCCTACATATCACAGTGAAGACCCAAATCTCACCCCTTCAAGTTGACCCAATCCTTGGTCAAAGAACAAGCATATAAATGATCTTATATAGTCATTTAGAATATAAACCAAACAGATTAAATGGGTTGAAAACACACAAAAAAAGTATGCTATTGCTATATGTTGAAGTCTGAAAAGTATGAAGTCTGTTTTTTCTAGGTATCGGATCTTTAGTGCAAATTGGATTCCAGGATGACAAATAACAAAATATATGAAATAGCAAGTAGAAGAAAAAGAAGATGATTAATATTTTCAAGGACATACTTGTTCAAGTCTGGGAAAAGCTAGGAAGAGATAGAAGTCAGAGGACATGTAAGAACTAGCACAATTTCATGCAAGGCCAAAACCTGGTGACGGCAGTGATCTTGAGACAAATAAGACAAAAAGTGGCTAGCCTCGCATCTTACAAACTTTGATTTCTCTTTTTCATTTTCTTTCGGGCTTTGGCAATATCCAAACACTTTAAATCGTAAATCATTAAGTTGCTCCACAGGATGTCCACTAAAGTAACGTTTTGAGTTTGCACATAAAAATTTTCGAAGCACCAGCAAAATTCGAGGATAGCAAATGAACAGTGTGTCAGCCCTGTGCTAATGGTGCTGCATAACAAAGTCAACCTATTGCATGCAGTTTCTATCATATACCTTCCCAAATAAGTATTGTTTTGTATACAATCTATTGAAATATTTCTATATTTACACTTGCACAGAATTACATGCTGTGTAATCTGACAATTGCATTCATACACATGAAACATTCACAATTCCTTCACAATTGCAGCTTGTATTACTTAGAGACTAATTATTTAGCTTGCTTATGAAACATCAGCAGCTAAATTCAATCAAATAAGTATTTGAAATATGGCAATTGGCTTTAACGGCAATCCTTTCCCCGCTCATTCTCGCTCTAATCAGACATAACACAAACCTTAAGGGACTCATCATAGAGACGGATTCTTAACTGTTATCATTTAAATCCGAAGAACCCTAGATCAGCACGCAGCATCCAAGCCGAGAAGCTTGGATCAAACATCTCGCCGGAAAAATCGCTGCAGTCATGAAATGATATCTTTTTCACCAGATATAAGCATGAATTCCACGAATATCAAGAATTCTCATGTATACAACGATTCTGAGATCAAATGACACCAAATTTAACAAAATCAAGAAGATCTCAATCAGTAGCACGATTCACAACGTCGAAGTCATCGGATGAGATCTCGGCATCCAAAAGACAAACAGGAAATCCTAGAAAATAAATCGAAAACAGCTTTGCAGTCAGATTAGGGCTCACCGGCGGCGAAAGGGAATGAGGCGAGGCGGCGGGAGGCGAGATGGAGAGTGGCCGCTGCGGGTGAGAGACTAGCAGCGGAGGAGGATCGGAGGCAGGCGAGGTGGAAGGAGGACGACACCGCCATTGGAATGGTCCTTACCATCGCGCGCTTCACTCGAAAATTTCTACGAGATCTTGAAATAGGCTGTCATTTGTTACTCGACGGAGTGTTTCTTCAAGTATGTTACATTTACATGTTGGCCCTTATATTTTCAAAAATTGAATGCGTATATCTTTTTATTCCAGGTCCAACCCCGGTCCGCGCGACAAGAGATCAGGCTTATTACATGAACAACTCACCCACATCTACCCTGTGAGCCTAAATCTTACAAAATATAATAATTTAGAATTTCAAACTCATAAGTTTTAAAAAATATAAGAACCAAATTAATATTAATATTTACGATCAACCTTTATTAGACTACGGGCTTTAAATTAAAAAAATTAAAATGAGAGATTATACTAATAGCTTTAGTTATACCATAAGAAAAAAAGGTAGAAATGGATTTTTATAGCAAACACTTGATTTTGTAGTCGGTTCAATCTGTAACTCAAGGAGAACACCGGCTACATTGATGGAGATGAAGGCCTTACCATTAGGGAGCCTGGTTGGCCCAATGGCGAAACCCAGGGTAGTCGGCCCAACCCAATAATGCCCAGCGCTTGAAGCATTCCCGTCGGCTCCTCTCCTGAGGTTCAGAGGCACCTACAAAGAGATGCTTCTTGCTGGAAAAAAGAGGCTTTTAGAGGTATGGAGGAATCCTTGATCCGGATTGAAGGCCAACAGAAATCGGAGAAAGGGATGGAATTCCAATGCTTCCGTGTCTCGAGTGGGGGCATCGGGCGTATGGATGTCGCAACCCCATCATTTGCAAGCAATGCGATGGTGTTAAGCATCGAGCTATGAGTTGTGGCAATGCATCGTGTAGGGGAAATCAAGAACTAGGAGATTCATCTCGAAATCTGCTGAAAACCTTCAAGATTCCCACAGATCTAGAGATCAAGGATGGAATTGAAACTCTAGCAACCTTCACTAAGATCAAGATCTCGCATGGCTCATCAAGTTTTGAGTAGATACAAGAGGTTTTGCGTACGGTGATGGACCCAAAACTAGGGATGGAAGCCCTGAAAACTGAAGGAGGACTAGTTCATCATCCGATTCCTATATGTATAAATCCTAGAGGGAGCGATCTTGATGAAAGTCATTCAACGTGAGGGATGGTCAGGAGAAGTCCTTCATTGGTCACCGGAAATGGCTCACAAGAGTAATCGTGTCTGGATTGTGATCCGGACGGACAATCTTCTGCTTTGGAACACAGATATACTCGAGAAGGTGCTGACTGGAGTTGGTACGATAGTAGGAAATGGATCATTCCTTGGAAACAACAGACGAGGTGGGGAAATTTTGAGTATTACTGTAAGTGGGCAAGATACAAGATATCCCATCAAAAGTCCAAGGCAGCATTGGTGACTTCAAAGCAGATGCAAAATTGGTGATACTCAAAATCTTTGAGGATGATATGGAAGTGGAGGACGCTAAAGATGAAACGGGATGGTTTTGGGTGCAACATTGGCACTCCCCCAAGCTAGTCTACAAACCAGTCAGAGTTCTTAACCAGGAGGTAGAGGATATTGAAACAAGCTTCAAGGACTGTCAGTTGTCATCACTCCTGAAACAATCACAGTTCTACCCAAAAGGTCCAAATGGTCCAGTAGTCACCATGCAAAAGCGAGAATGGCGAGGAGCTGCATGCTAGATTGATAAGAATGCATGGATTAAGATTGCTAATAAGGATCTACTAACAAGAGATGATTTTATGTTAAAATCTTGTGCTAAAGCTGATGAGATCATAGAAGGCAGGCAATGGAAAAGGATAAAAGGTTGGATGGGACAAGGCACCTAGAACAGGTTGAATGTTGCTGCTCTACCAACCAAACATTCGGCTCTAATGAGTCCTCCTACTCTAATAGACCAACCTAAAGCTCTTGCGCTGAATCAAATGGTTCAAATGAACCTCCTCCACGACGAAGCTCCAAAATCATCATATTATACATGCTCCTTTTAGAAACATAATTTTACTTCCTAATATGGGTATGACATCATTATGGTTCCTATAAAAATTTGCTCAAATGGAGTCCATTTGTGGTTTTGACTTTCATGTTGATAACCTTGATACCCTTGCTATATATAATGGTTTGAAGAACCCAGAGAAACAAAAGAATAAATATGATAATCTCGTCCTAGAATATTAGGAAAATGGGAACGCATTCCAAAAAAAATTTGTTAGGGCTATGAGTAGTGAAGCTAAGGTTGATATAGTTGGCATCCAAGAAATTAAATATGTACAATTCTCTCAAAATACCTTGAAATACTTAGGTGGTAACCGGATAAACACTTGGATAGTACTTCCATCCAAAGGTGCGTTAGGGGGTAGTCTCCTAAGGTGGAATAGCAAACAATATCAAATGTACTCCCATATGGGAGAACATTCTATCTCCATGGTCCTACATACTTTAGATACCCAGTTATGCTGATTATGCTATGTGGTATATACACCCCAAGCAAGTGACCATAAATTAGAATGCTGGAAGGAACTTAGTGACCTCCGATAGGAGATGATGTAGCCATGGATAGTCTTTGGTGATTTTAATGTAATGAGACATGTAATATAGAGAAAGAACACTACTAAAAATTCCAATGACAGAGACCAACAATTGGATTGCTGAGCTTAATCTAATAGATATTCCACTAGTCAATAGGAGTTTTACATGGTCTAACAGACAACAAGGCTCGAGTTTTGCAAAATTGGATAGATTTTTGGTGTCATTAGAATGGGAAACAATCTTCCCAATGATAGTGACCAAGGCTTTACCTCAGGCCATCTCAGACCATGTACCCATAGCTTTGTATATGGAGGAACACAGACAAAGAAGGAAGAGATTTATGTTCAAGTTAATATTGCTTTAGGAACAAAACATTGTGGGTATGATCGGAGAGAAGTGAAAACAATACCCTAACCATGGAGATGGGGTACATAACATAATGAAAAAACTGAAGAAGCTTAGGGCTAACATCAATAAGTGGTGCAAAAACCACTTTGTTAACATGAATGCTAGGAAAAAAAAGTTAACAACAAACATTGATTGCTTAGAGAAAGCACAGGAGGATAGTGTGCTAATTGAAGAAGAGAGGCACAACTTGATTGGGTTTCGATTAGAACTGGATGATGCCCAAAAGAAGGGAGAGATAATGTGGAGACAACAATCTAGGATCACATGGTTACAGGAAGGTGATGCAAATATAGTTTTCTTTCATAGATTAACCAGTAATAGAAGAAGAATATACCTAATTACTAAATTACATGAGGACCAAAGGGTATATGCTACTGACAAGGAAATGGCCAAACACTCAATAGAATTCTATCAAAAACTATTTAGGACCAAGAAGGAGTGACATGTCAAGTCAGATTGATGGAGGATATACCTAGAACAGGCAGATCTAATGGGACTAGAAGCTGAATTCTTTGATGAAGAAATTAAGAAGGCAGTATGGAACATGACTGAATCCAAACCCCAAGCCCTGATGGTTTCCCAATCCTCTTCTACAAAAAAGTCTAGGAGGTGATTTGGGAGAATATCATGTGAATATTTTCTGATTCATAATATGATAAAGCTTCCTTAGATAAAGCTAACCTGGGCCTTATTACCTTGATCCCTAAAAAAAAAGGGGCGAACACACTTAGAGATCGTTTGATTGGAGGTCATGGTCAAAGTTTAGACTAGTGAACTACTTTTGTAAACTAATATCTTTTTATCAAAATTAAGGCTTCAATAATTTAAAGCTCAAAAAACTATTTAATTTTTTAAATAATTTAATTTAATAATAGTATAAAATAATAAATATTAATTTTACAAGAAAATAATAATAATTATGAAACGAGCTGGAGTTGATCCTGATCCTGATCCCAAAATAAACGGGACCTTAGAGATTTTAGGCCGATGTGTCTACTTAATTGTATTATGAAGATCTTTACAAAGGTATTAGTTGATAGATTAAAAAAGCAAATCTTTAATATGGTCAGTAATTCCCAATCAATATTTATTCCTGGTAAATATATATTAGAATTTGTTACAACTACCCAAGAAGTGATTTTCAGATATAAAAAATTGAAAAAACCAGAAGTCATGTTAAAACTAAATTTTGAAAAAGCTTATGATTCTGTGGACTGGAGTTTCCTACTAGAACTATTGGTAGCAAGGGGATTTAGCAGGAGATGAATAACGTAGATTAGTAATATGTTGGAAGCAGTAAAGATCACCATTAATCTTAATGAAAATCCTCGTGAAAGCATACTAAGCCGAAGAGGTATCAAGCAGGAGGATCTTCTGTCACTATACCTCTTCATATTGGTAACTGATTGCTTACACGAGATCCTACACCTAGCACAAAGAGCTAGCCTGGCAAATTGGTTGTTTGGAGTTTTGAACCTACATTATGCAAATGACACACTGATCTTTAGGGAAGGAAAGGAGGAACAATTTAGCTATTTGAAACCATACTACATCTGTTTGAAGGGCTATCATGAATGAGAATCAACTTCCACAAAAGTTTTGTCACAAGGCTGGGCAGCTATGAGCAGCACAAAATCAAGAGTTTAGCTGAAATAATAGAATACAAGGCAGAGAGCTTCCCATTCAACTATTTGGGCCTGCCTATAAAGGATAAGAATCTCAACAGATCTGAGTGGGCTCCTCTGATTAATAGAGCAGAAAAGAAGCTGAAAACCTAGAAAGCCAAAAAGTCTATCCATTGGAGGCAGATTGTTGCTATTCAATTTTGTATTATCTACCACTTCCACATATTGGATGGCCTTTTACCACCTTCCTCAATGGGTTATAGAGAAGCTGGATCAGATTAGAGTCAGGATCTTGTGGAGAGGCACTAGTGATAGTTTTAAATATTATTTAGCAAATTGGAAGCTAGTTAGCACAAGCAGATTACATGGGAGTCTGGGGGTCTAGGATTCAACCATGTTCAATGAAGCCTTACTCATGAAATGGTAGTAGAAACTATACCAAGGTACGAAACCATGGGTGCAAATGGTGTTGAAGAATTATTATAAAAATGCACTACCCGTTTTACAAAACCCCCCCAAGAAACACATATATGGTCTATAATCTGAAAGGTGTACAGAAAACCAACTTAGTTTTCAGAATCGATATTGACTATGAACTAGGAAATGGTAAATTGACTAGCTTTTGGAAGGACAGATGGTTGAAAGGGATGAGTTTGGATGTAATGTTTTTAGAGACTGCCAATTATGCAAAGAACCAGAGGGTTTTGGTTGCAGAAGTTTGTTAGCAGGGGAACATTATTAGAAGTAGAGCTCCAGAAGCTATCAGATCTTAGGAAGTTGAAATAAAGGCCTTGCTACCTCAGTAGCTCAGTGCAACATATGATAGCCTAATATGGAGATGGGACAAAGACTTTACAGTTAGATCTACATGCAACTTTCTCATTAACAGAGGAACTCTTAACGGATTTTGCTGTAGGTATTTGGAAACATCCTTGTCATCTTAAAGTAAAGGTATTTGCATTGCTAATGTTCCAAAATAAAATATTAACCATGGAGAACCTGATCAAAAGGGGGTTAGAAGGGTAGTGAACATCCATGCTCACTGTATAATAACGACAAAGAAATTGCTAATCACATATTTTGTGAGTGCCCCTTCACTAAACAAGTATGGGATCATTTTTTGCTAAAGCTGGAAGTTGTACAGAGCCCCTCTAACATTAAAGACATGTGGACAAAGTGGAGAGTAAACGCAAGTGGAAACAAGCTGGTTTTGGACCTATTCCTAATTGCTTTTCTCTGATTTGCATGGAATCAGAGAAATAGATGTATTTCTCAGAACTACAAAGCTAACATCCAGTCACTAAACCAGTCCATTACATTTCACCTCAACAGCTAGGCCTTGACATGTTCTCCTAGAAAGAAAGCAGCTATAGTTCAAGATCTGCTTAAAATGGATTCTGTATAATATTTTCTTTATTGATACAGATGGGCCAGAGTTAAAAAGGAGCAAAGTCAAAGGATGTTGATCTGAAGCTCCAGTCCTCTGCTTTAGATAAGTAGTACATCGTTGGAAATTAGATCACTTTTTGTATGGTAGTTCCTGTAGGTTTGGAGCTGTACTGGAATTTCTTTATTTGTTATTGTAACTAATATAAACTGTTATAGTTGTATCTTATTCCTTGCTTTCTGTAAAGCTATGCAATGCTAAATCCCGGTTTGCTTAAAAAAAAAAAGAAAATATATACATTAAGAAAGAAATTGTTTATATCCTAATTTCTCAGCTTCTTATACTTACATGAAAACTCTTTTTTCTTCTTCATTGGATTTAAATAGAATTATATGACTAGCTTGTGTTCAAGGATTAGCAATGAAAAACAGATCGCATTGATGCCATTAAAATCTTCTGTCAAAGCGTTTTATTATAGATCATGTACATATACTTGCAAAGAGGTCGCACATAGATCTTCTTCGAGACCCGCGCCACTCTTCAAATAAATTTCTTTGGTCCACCAACCTTATTACTTGAGAGCTCAAAAGTTTTTACCAAGACCCTTGGTGTTTCTCCAAGACTCTACAGGCCCTTTAAGATCAGAATTTGGCCACGACTCTCTGTTATCACCGACGATTTGCATGTCCGTAGCCCTAGAAAACAAGCAACTCAGACTGGAATCCAGCCCAAGATGGACCAAACCATGCAAAGTTTGAAAAAAAAAAGTTGAAATCAGAAAATGAAAGTGCAGGTAAATTTCAGGCCGCCAGAACTGTTATGAAGTTGCTCAGCAAATGAAAGTACTAAACTGTTTGTAGATATCTCGTACGGGCGAAGAAGAGATACGGCAATCCTCAAGGGATCTTTTCCATTAAATGGAATCAGCTGAACTCACCGTAATGGCAGCCCATTTTATGGTGCACAATAACGATAATTCTTCATTAATCACCTTAATCAAACATCACACGCTACATCAGTTGATTATAAGATACGTAAAGCTCTGCAAATTCAAATTAAAAGCAAGGATTTATTGTGAAACTAGCAGAAGTACAGCTCAGTAGAGTCATCGATCTACCACCTAGCATTGGAAATGAATGCAGCAATTGTGTTACTTCGCCAACCTTACAAAGAAGAGAACCAAGCAACAATTTCTAACTTCTATTTCTCCGTCACCACTTCTCCTCCCAATGGAGTTCCATAGCAAGAAGACCTTCTGGGACTTCCTAGAGGAAGACCATAGGCACATCCACTCCCCACCGCGCCACTCCTCCGTCACGCTTCCACCCCCACCACTCCCCGAAGCCGAGCACCGTATTAGCTTTTCCCGTCCTTCTTCGGCGACCGTGATATCTCTTTCTCCTTCTAGTCCTGGTGGGGGCTCCCCTTGGTCCCTCTCCCCTATCCGCCACTCCCCTTCCCCATCCATTCTCTACCACTGCCTAGCCTCCCTCGAGCGGCAGGACGGCAACGTCCTCTCCATTGCCATCTCCCGCGGCATCGTCTTCACCGGCTCTGAGAGCGACCGCGTCCGCGTCTGGAAGCAGCCCGAATGCGCCGACCGCGGCTACGTCCGCACCGGCCACGGCAACGTCCGCGCCATTTTAGCTTGCGGCAGCACGCTCTTCACCACGCACCGCGACCACCGAGTCCGCGTCTGGACCGTCGCCGTCGCCGACAGCCTCCGAGCCAAGAAGCTCGCCACGCTGCCGCCGCGGACCTCCTTCCTCAGCTTCACCCGAAAGAGGACGAACCAGCACAAGGACTCCATCTCTTGCATTGCTTGCTACTACGCCGAGGGTCTCCTCTACACCGGCTCATGGGACACCACCGTCAAGGTATGGAGGCTGGCCTCCAAAGAATGCGTCGACTCCTTCCAGGCCCACGACGGGCACGTCACGGCAATGCTCGTGAACCAAGGCGACGGCTGTCTCTTCACCGCCTCCGCCGACGGCTCCGTCAAGCTCTGGCGGAGGGTTTTCGGCGACAGCTCGCACACGCTCATTGCGACACTGAGGTTCCAGCCATCGGCGGTGAACGCGCTATCTTTGAGCCACTCCAGCAACTCCTGCTTTCTGTACTCCGGCTCGTCGGACGGGTACGTGAACGTGTGGGAGAAGGAGGAGCTATCGGGGCGGTTCGCGCACGCGGGGTTTCTGCAAGGGCACCGGTTCGCGGTGCTGTGCCTGGCGGCTGTGGAGAGGCTGGTGTTCAGCGGATCGGAGGACACGACGATAAGAGTGTGGAGGAGGCAGGAGGGCGTCGGCGGGTCGCATGTGTGCTTGGCGGTGATGGAGGGGCACCGGGGGCCTGTGCGGTGCTTGGCGGCCAGGGTGGAGGTGGCAGAGGTAGTGGTGGGGGTTCTTCTCTACAGTGCGAGCTTGGACAGGATGGTAAAGGTGTGGAGAGTGAAGGTGTTGCCGGGGGAGGAGGGGAAGGGGGAGGGCGGTGTCGGCGGGGGGAGCGACGAGGTGGAGTACGCGGCGAGCCCGGTGCTGTCGCCGATGTGGGTGGAGAAGAAGCTGCAGAGGGGGCCGAGCAACGTGTTGGGGTAGAGAGTAGAGAGGGAGTAGGGAATGGTGGTGTATTGATTAGGGTTTTTTCTGATTTTGTGCTCAGATTTTGCAATGAATTTGATGGATACTGGTTTGCGAAGTTGTGGTGGTTTTTGTTCCGTGCATGGATGGCTCGTTAATTAGGTTTTGAAGGAGATCATAAATGCGTGACTGGTCGGGTCAAATTAATCCGAATGTTCAAATTGGTTAGCCCGGGTCAGGTCGGTCATGCGCGCTTTGATTTGCATGCATTTTTTGTGTGCATGAGCACATGCACTTGTTTCTTTACATTGGTGAAAAAACGTCTAACCATCTTTGGTTGCTTGTTATCCGATGATAACTCCATTCTAAAACCAAACAAAATCATGTTTAGGACAATATTAATTCGGGAACATCTCCTTTCTAATAATAATATTTGAAATTTAATCTTATTTTTATTTCAAACAAATCAGAAATATTTTGAATTTTATTTCAGGATAATTTGTTATTAGTTGAATCCTTTGTTTGTATGAAATTAAACATTCTGTATGTAATGATTTTTTTTTTTGTTAAACAAGATATTTCGAGCGGCACACATGCAAAAACAAATTAATTATATATAGAGAGTTATTTGGATTGTAATGATGGGGATTTGGAGTTATGGATACAGGACCCTTTGCATATAAGACCTATTGCTCATACAATTTGGGATCCTCGTTTTGGTCAAAATCATATATGTAATGAGTTCTCAAAGTAATAGTTTTCACCAAACTTTTTTCTGATTTTAACATGTAATTAGTGTTCTAATCATGTAATAAGCGAAATCAGAACACTATATATATTTCTCGATTCATAATTATGGTCCATTCTATCATATGTTACTATTAACTAAGAAGGAGAACAAAATAATAGTGAACATATTTTAATTTATTTTTATTAAATTACACCTTGGCATTGTACATGTGTATGTTTTGTGCTTGATATAATTTCATTAATGTAAACATTGTTACTGTTGAATATTATGTTATGATATAGTTTTTACTATGTTTTTAACCATCTAGGCATATCAGAACTTTAAGAAAAATAGAAATCACGCGGATTGAAGCAAAATAATCAGACACAATATATGTTTAGTAAAATCATTTTGATGCATATTTTTTCACAAGTATAAAAAAAAATCAAATCTTTTAAAACCTTTTTTTAATGTAATTTTGACATTGTTTCTAAACTTTCAACATGTTTAGGTTAGTTTTGTTGATTGTACAGCGAACTATTTGAATTTCATCATGAGATTATTCAAAAAATTATATTGTTAATATTGTCATAGATATTAAGATATTATATATATTTTAAACGTTTTTACGGATTGAAAAGTAATGAAAATTTTATTCTTCAAAATTTTCTTTAATAAAGTGGAGAATATTAAAATAATAAAAAAAATTTGTATTTTAAATATTTAATAATTATAATTATATTTAGATTTGTATTAAATAATTAATATAAATATGTGCTCCATATTAGTGTAATTATATTTGAATATGAATTTGATAATAAAACTTTAATTTATATATTATATTAGAATGGGGAGTAAGGCGATCATCTCGATTTCATGTGATGATCACGTTGCTCGTGTCAATTACTAACAGGACTTCAATTTATACCTCTCTAGCCTGTGCCGACATGGTTTTCCTCAGCCGTTTCTCCTCATCTTCCGTTTCACTGGAGAAGACCCACTTCTTCGTCATCAACACTCTGACCCGGACGCCCCAAAAAAGAGACTTACCTTTGGAATGCAATGGTTCAAGTGCTCGCAAAACGTGCAAAATCTTAGTTTGCGAGCTCTTCAACGGTTTACGCAAGAAATTTCCATTATTACACTCAACAACTTTAGGAGAAATTATCTACAATTTCTTATAATTAATTTTAATTATTTATAATTTTTTATAATTTTCGGAATTATTTATATTTTTTTAAAAATATTTACCTATACTTTTCTGATTGTTATTTAATTAAAATTTTCTAAAAAAATTTCGATTTTACTCTCGGTTATTTTTACAATTAAATTCCTAAAGTTTTATTATTTACAATTAAACTCTCGGCACGAGGGCGTGGACAGCCTCGGCTTCGGCTTCCGCGCCGCTTGTCAACCTCTGCCGTCCACTCTCGCACGCCGGCCTCGAGCCTCCTCTCCCGCCGTAGGCCTCCGGCGTCGCCCCTGCGCGCCCCACCCTCGCCGCCATTGCAATAATTTCAGGGACTTTTCTTTAAATCAGAATAATTTCAGGGCGTCATTTACAAAAATCAAAATTTCGGGGTCTTTTTTGTAAATCGAAATAATTTCGGGGTGTTATTTACAAAAATTCAATTTTAATAAATAATAAATTTTTAGGAATTTAATTGTAAAAATAACCGAAGGTAAAATAACCGAATGTAAAATCGAAATTTTTTGAGAAAATTTTGATTAAATAATAATGGTGTTGGTAAATATTTTTTTTAAAAAAATTATAAGTAATTTCAGAAATTATAGGAGGTTATAAATAATTAAAATTAATGATAGGAGGGTATGGGTAATTTCTCCAATAATTTTATCGGCGAGTGAGAGGAATAGTGACGCGATGGCCACTGTGCCATCCAAATTCAGACAAAGTAAACAGTGAACAGATATTTTACAAGCCAATGGGCACACGAAGACCACAAGCGGAGCTCCAACAGCAGACAAAGCTTCTCATTTATTTACTTGTACACCTCCTTCGACTCCTGCAGCTCAACATCGTAGCAGTAGATGATGATGCCCATGGCCACGGCAAGCTCGCCGTCACTGCCGGTGAAGCCGATCCCCGGCAGCTACGGCCTCCCGGTCCTCGGGCCCCTCAAAGACCGGCTCGACTACTTCTGGTTCCAGGGCCCTGAAACCTTCTTCCGCCGCCGTATGGCCGCCCATAAGAGCACCGTCTTCCGCACCAACATGCCCCCGACCTTCCCCTTCTTCCTCGGCATTGACCCTCGCGTGGTCGCCGTCGTCGACTGTGCCTCCTTCAAGGCCCTCTTCGACAACTCCCTCGTCGACAAGCAGGACGTCCTCGTCGGCTGCTACTCCCCCAGCCTTTCCTTCACTGGCGGCACCCGCGTCGCCGTCTACCTCGACACCACCGACCCCTCCCACGCCAAAGTCAAATCTTTCTCCCTCGACCTCCTCCGACGCCGCGCCAGCAACTGGGTCGCCGAGTTTGTCGCCTCCTCCGACGAAATGCTCGACGCCGTCGAGAAAGACATTTCTGCCAACGGCAAGGCCAACGTGCTTGTTCCCTTGCAGAAGTGCATCTTTGGGTTCCTCTGCAAGGGCTTCGCTGGCGTCGACCCGGCAAAGAACAAGGAGATACAAGAGTGCGGCTTCGCGATGCTGGACAAGTGGCTCGCCGTACAGCTCCTCCCGACGACGAAGGTCGACGCCATTCCCCAGCCATTGGGGGAGCTCCTCCTCCACTCCTTCCCTCTCCCCTTCTTTCTCGTGGGCGGCGACTACAAGAAGCTCTACGAGTTCATCGAAAAAGAAGGCAGAGACGTGCTAAACCTGGCTGAAACAGAGTACGGACTTACCACCAGCGAGGCCATCAACAACATCCTCTTCATCCTTGGCTTCAACGCATTCGGGGGCTTCTCCTTGTTCCTCCCTTCACTTCTCTCCACAATCGGCGGCAAGGACCAATCCGCCCTGCGGGCGAAGCTGGGGGAAGAGGTGCGACGGGTCCTAGGCGACCGGGAACTGACTTTCGCTGCGGTGTCGGAGATGAAGCTGGTTAGATCCGTCGTGTACGAGGTGCTTCGGCTGAACCCGCCAGTGCCGCTGCAGTACGGGCGAGCGAGAGAGGGCTTCATGCTGCAGTCGCACGCGGCGGCGTACAAGGTCGAGAAGGGAGAACTGCTCTGCGGGTACCAGCCGCTGGCGATGCGGGACCCCGAGATTTTCGTGGAGCCGGACAAGTACGTGCCGACGAGGTTCGTCGATAACGAGGATTTGCTGAAGTATCTGTATTGGTCGAACGGGCCGGAGACCGGGACGCCGGGGCCGGGGAACAAGCAGTGCGCGGCGAAGGATCACGTGGTCGCTACGGCCTGCATGCTAGTGGCCCAGATTTTCAAGAGGTACGTTGATTTCGAGTGCGAGGGGCTCACCGTGAAGATGCTCAAGAGGGCGCCGGCGACGGCGATGTTGGGGTGAGCGAGGGATTTTTTAAGTAATAGTTCAGAAATTTTTGTTGATTGTTGGCTTTGGATTGGCTGGTGAAATAAAGTTTGTACTTATATTTGTGGAAAATATTTGATCACATATCAAAAATTGAAAAGCGATATCTAAAAGTATGATAATTTTAGTGTTGCATTGCTACTACATATGATATATCACAGTAAGATCACGAACAACCAGAAATCAACACGCGATTACGAGTATTGTGACCGGATCGGATCCTCGTTCTGTCATTGCCCATCTGCGCATGGATTAGATGAATCGTTTGATTGTTAAAAAATATTTGCATCAAATTAAAAAATTGATGTAATTGGCAATGTTCTTGGACTGTTTGATTGGTTAACTGCCACGTGCAATACCGTTTTCTAATTTTCTTTCGACGCTGAATCAAAATTCTTTTGTCTGCATGCGAGCGAGAAAGAGTGAGGGAGAGAGCGAGTGAGAGATACTTTTTGGGCCAAAAAAATCTTTAGTTGGGCGTGAAGCACATGGGGCATGACGTCGGAGTCACGGGCGGATACACGATCAGATCTCTATCGATTCTTGTCTCCATCTCTCGATCTCTGCAGGTTCTGCCATGTACACGTTGCATGATCTAACCCGAGATTGATATCGGATTTCGCGTCTGGAGCAGGTCGTCGATCCTATTATGTTCGGCCACGTGGAAAATTATGCCATATCGACAGCTGACGGAGTATTGCCTATCTGGGCTGGGTCCAAGTATCTTTGCCGGGACAAGCCCTAGAAATGATGGGCCAGTCCTTAGGCCCATTCTGAGCTGGGCGAGTGCAGTATGGCCAGTGGCTACCGAAAACAGGCGCAGGTTGGGCGAATTAAGTCTAACTCAATCGACAAATAAAAAATAAAATAAAAATACCAATAAATAAAAATCTGTACTGTACACTCGGCCCAGTTAACCCCCTCAAATTTATCATCACTCTCCTTACAATTAGCCACCGCCGGTCCGCCGTGACCTACCGCTAGACCGGCCTCAGGAGCAGCTCCATGGCATTCAAAAGCACCAGCCAGAACCGCTCCAAATCTAGCCGCACGTTCTGCCCCTCAGTATTCACCGGCTTGCTGACATTTTACCCTTTTAGATTAGTCATTTATCCCCCACGGGTCGGCGACCATCGGATGGTCCCTCGGGTACTCGTCGGAGAGTGTACTCTCCTACACCTTCACATGTTACTCCACGTACTCTACCCCCATCGTCCTCGCCGGCAGCCTGACATACGCCCCCGCCACCCAGTCCTGCCCCCACGGTACCACCTGTAGCAGCGCCGCCCCTTGCCGGAGAAATACTATGTTCGACAGCTCCGGCCCGTGCATCCCCATCAGCACTCTGCAACTACCCACAGTAGCGTCAAACTCCTCCACTTTCGACATGCTCTCCGGCGTCGCCACCACCACATGAAATCCAAAGTCCCTCGCCAGCTCCACCGCCGCCTCCTAGTTCAACAGCACCCTTGACTTCAGCCACGATATCAATACCAGCACTGGCTCTTCGCCGGCCTCCACACTCCCCGACTTTAACCGGAAGGACTCATGGAGGAAGCGGGGGAAGTTGCTCATGGTGACACTGCCCGGGGCGTCCCTGGCATTGCAAGCGAGGTTGTCGTGGTACTTGAGTCCCACTACCATCGCTGGAAAGCAGTGCAACTTGCTCTTAATGTTCTCCTCCGAAGACGACGTCGGAAGAAGATATCCGGTCAAGAACGCGGCGGTACTTGTTGACCCACCTAGAATCGTAGTCGGTGATGACAGAGGGGCACGAGAGCGGAGGAAGCCCGAGGTGATGGTTGGCTGCAAATAACTTTCTCACACTCAAAATAATGATATTTTCACAATAAAAATTAATATTCAAATTTTTTTTATTAAATTCTTATTATATATATTTTTTTATTATTAAAATTTAAAATAGATTACATATTTATAATGACTTGCAAATTATTTTAGAATATGTATTTACTAACTATTATTTATGAATCACAAACAACAATACACGTATATTAAAATTTAAGATAAATACATGTATTATACATTTAATGAATTAGCTAATATATATTGTACATGCACGTAGGCACGTATAACATATCAGCAAACATTCATGAATGCATACTATTCAACATTCTCTCCTTTAATGTGTTGTGTTCTAACTGCAAGAGCTTCTCTCAATTATTGAAACTTGTTTTTTGTCAAATCTTTGGTGAAAATATCTGCAAATTGATTATTAAATTTACAATACTTTAATTATACGTTATTTTCTTCAATTGCTTCTCGAATAAAATAATGCTTGATGGCAATGTGATTTGATCTTTCGTAAAAAAAATAAGATTCTTAACCATAGTAATGGTTGATTTGTTATCACAATGGATAATCACAACATCTTATTTTTACCAATATTTGTAAAAATTCTTTTCAACCAAATGACTTGTTGAGTTGCTACAATAGCATAAATATATTTAGCTTCTGCAGAGGATTGCGCAACAGATTGTTCCTTCTTCGAACACTATGAAAATATGCTTGATCCTAAAGAGAATGCATATCCAAAAGTGCCCTTCATATCATCCACGCGATCAGCCCAATCACTAAAATCTAACTAACTTTGCTTCAACCTTATTGTCATATTTGATTCCATAGTACAATGTGCCTTGAATGTATCTCAACACCCTTTTAGCTGCTCCCAAATGAAAGTGATTTGGATCATTCATGAATCTTGAGAGTAAACTTGTAGTGAACATGATGTCAACCTTCCTTCCTTCATCTTCTTTCTTTAGCTTTTCATTCACAACCAGTGGTGTATCAATTGGATTGTTTCTTAGCATATTTCTTTTGACAAAAAAAAAACTCTATCATCCTCTTGGTAAATTTCAATTCCAAGAAAATAATGTAATAACGCCAAATCATTGATTTCATATTTTTGTATCATTTCCTTTCTAAAGACATCAATCATTTTTTTATTGTTACCAGTAAAAATAAGATCATCAACATAAAATACAATAATGAGAATGTCAATCATATCTTGTTGTTTGACATACAAAGTAAGCTCACTCTTGCTTTTCACATAGCCTTTTTCTATGAAATAGCTATCGATGTTGCCATACTATGCCCTTTGGCACTTGTTTCAAGCCATATAAAGTCTTTCTCAACTTGTACACCTTGTCTTCATTGCCTTAACGTACAAACCCTTGGAGTTGCTCAATATATACCTCTTCTTTTAATTCTCCATTTAAAAATACAGACTTCACATCAAGTTGATACAACTTCCATCCTTTTTGGGCTGCAAGGGAGATTAATGCTCTAACAAAGTCTAATTGTGCCACCGGAATAATCGTCTCTCCAAAGTCAATACCGGGCAGCTATGAATAGCCCTTTGCAATACGCCTTGCTTTATTCTTTTGCACACTACCATCTGGATTATACTTCACCTTATAAATCCACTTCACACCAATCACGTGTTTGTCTTTTGGCTTCTCAACAAGCTGCTATGTTTGTTTCTCCTCTATCATCTGAATTTCTTCTTGCATCACCTTCCTCCAAGATTCTTCCTTTATTGTCTCATTAAAGCTTTCAAGTTTCTCCATGCAATAGTTGCATCTCACATATATATCACTTAATCTCCTTATTTTCTTTGGAGTGGAGCTCGGTGATAATGAATTAGATGAAGGTGGAGAATTCATTGAGCTCGAGTCTGAGCTTTCACTTGAAGAAGACTAAGGTGTATCTACATCATTTGTTGTTTCTTGAGTTAGGAATTGCTGAACAATTGTTTGAGGAACAGATTGCCCTTGAGACTTGCTTTCCTTCCAATCCCAAGTAGCCTTTTCATCCAACAACACATCTCGGTTGACTTGAATCTTCTTAGTCTTCAAATTATATAGCTTATAGCCCTTAGAGATAGAACTATAGCCAATAAAAATACATTTTTCACTCGTCTCATCAAGCATGCTTCGCTGCTCTTTAGGTATGTGAGCCAAGCACACACACCCAAAAACTTTAAAATGCTTCATCGATGGCTTCCAAAAGAGCTTCAAATGGAGTCATATTCCAAACTTCCTTTGTAGGACATCTATTTTGCAGGTACACAGTGGTGTTGATAGCTTTAGCCTAGAAACTTTTTGGCAATTTCTTCTCAAACAACATAGATTTCGTCATTTCCATCACTGTTTGATTTTTTTCTTTAAGAAACTCCATCTTGTGGGGGTGTGTAGCCAACAGTGAGCTGCCTTTCTACTCCGTTTTCACAAAAGTTGTGAAATGCATTTAAGGTATACTCCTTGCCATTGTCGCTCCTCAAAACTTTGATAAACCTGACACTTTGTTTCTCGACAAGAGCTTTAAACTTGAAAATTGTAAAAACTTCAAATCTCTCTCATAAAATATACCCAAGTTATGCGAGTATAATCATTAATAAGGAGGATAAAATACTTATTTTTTGAAAGAGAAGTTCTCATAGGTCTACACACATCAGTGTGTACTAGCTCAAGTTTCTCTTTTGCTCTCCAAGCAACTCCTTTTGGAAATGGTTGGCGATGATACTTTTCGAGTGCGCAACCTTCACAAACATCATGCTTTTCTTCAATCTTTTGCCGAGCCATGCATCATATTCTTCTTGGTGAGAACTTTGAGTTTGCCAAAACTCAAGTGACCAAATCTCTTATGCCACAACCACGAAACATCATCATTTTTGGCCATAAGAGCTTATCTTTTTAAGTAGTCAAGGGAGAGAGAAAAACATCTATTTTGTGTCATCATCACCACAGCAACAATAACATGCCTTTGTTGGTCATAAACTATATAATCACGATTTTCAAAGTGGAGTGCATAGTCATGTTCCAATAGTTGTCCAATATTCGACAAGTTTTTTGCCAACTCTAGTATAATTTAAACATCATTGATAACTCTTTTGTCTTTTTTGGTTTGAACTCCAATACAACCTCTTCCTTTAACTACCACAGAACTCCATTGCCCATAACAACTTTGGAGTTGTAAAGATCGATCTACATCCATGAAGGCTTCTTTATTGCTTGTGATGTGATTGCTGCATCCACTATCCAAATGCTAAGCCTCTTTATTTTCAGTTGAGGATTTTTGACACATATAGAACAAATTGGTTTCTAATTCTTTCTCCTCCATATAACCTGCTTGTTGTTCATTTTTTATCGTACAATATTTGGCCAAATGACCTAATCTCTTGCACTTGAAGCATTGTGGCTTCCCCTTAAACCAACAATCCTTTTCTTCATGTCCAGCCTTTTTGTAGTGCACCACTTTAAAATTCCTTCTTCGCCATTTTTCCTATCATAGTAGCCTCTTCCTCTTCCTCTTTGGCTTCTACCTCAGCCACCTTCTCTGCCATGTTTACCACCTTGTGAAGAGGCACCCGATCTCTATTCATGGGCTACTGATCTTCTATCACTGACTTTGGAACTGACAATAAATTTGGATTGAAATGCACTCTCCATGAAGGCTTAAGAGCGTTGAGATAATCGTCGCTCAAAATTCTTCAACAAACTTGACAAAGCTCGAATATTTAACTCAAAAAGATCTTTAGTTTCCTCAATTACAGCAACAATAGGATCAAATTTTTGAGGTAGACTAATTAAAATTTTCTTCATAGATTTTTGATCAGTAATATTATCTCCACAACTCTTCATAATATTTACCAACTCTGTAAATTTTGAAGGATAGTCTTCCATACTTTCATTTTCTTTCATTTTCATATTTTCAAATTCTCTCCTAAGAGATTGGAGTTTAACAGTTCTCACCTTTGTATCATCTTCATATTCTTGCTTGAGGATATCCCATGCCTCCTTTGCTGTCTTTGCACCCATAATTTTTGGAAAAATAGAAGCTGAAAGGGCTCTTTGGATAATACCAACAACACCAGTATTCGTTGCCTTCTTATCTTGCAGGACTGCCAACTCTTGTATAGTCAAATCTTCTATGCTTTTGGGATCTTAAAATCCATCTTTCACAAGGTCTGCAACTTTTAAGGAGAGAAATAGTCTCCATGTTCATATACCAAAACTCATAGTTTTAGCCTTCAAATAATGGTGGTTGTACATTGCTTAGAACCATTGTGTTATTGGCCATGACCGATCTTCAATCTCGGAGCTCTAGTACCAATTTTTGTTGGCTGAAAATAACTTTCTCACGCTCAAAATAATAATAGTTTTATAATAAAGATAGGTATTCAATAATTTTTTTTATTGAACTCTCAATTTCTTTTTTTTTTGTTGTTATTGAAACTTGAAATGAATTACATATTTATAGTGGCCCATTGATCATTCTAGAACATCTATTTACTAACTGCTACTCATGAATCACGAATATTAACATACATACATTGAAACTTAAGATGAGCGAATGTACCATACATTTAATGAGGAGTTGGTGGTCAAGCGAACTGGTCTGATGGCGATGCATGTTGATGTTTATCTATTCTTATAAGAGAAGAATGACCCACATATGTTATAATATGTGGATGATGTAATTCATATGCATTACTCATATATAGATGTTTTTGAAAAGCCAAATAAGTATTGGAGAAAACCATCCTCGTGAAAAATTGAAGAATTATCGTTATTTCTTTTATTTTCATTTTGGTCTAAGAAATTTTCTTTTTCTCATTGTGGTATTCAAAAGTAGAGAAAAAAAATCATCCTTGTAGAAGCTTAAAGTTACAAGAAGAGTGTGGAGAACTAATATTTCTTGATTTACGAAGTTAATCTACAAGTCCAAGATATTTGATGACATCTTCATTATTTTCTTAAGGAGTTGGATTTTTTATTTGGTGAGATCTATCTTTATTATCCATTTTATTAATAATAATATTTGTTGTGAGTAAAAAAAAAAACTCTTTCTTGATAATTTTGTAATATTCTAACTAACTTGGTTAAAAAAGAAATTTGTAGTTCTCTATTAGTATGATTTTTTCTCTTTATATTAAAGGAATATTTTTCTACATAAATTTTGGTGTGCTTGTATTTAATTGTTTAGATTTTCTAAATTAATATTCTTGTTATTCATATAGATGGAAAATTAGTAGGCTTTTGCAATTTTATTTGGCTTGATTGTTCAATAATGCAAATGTCAGATTCCTTGTCCAAATGAAATGCCACTCTGAATAAGCACCCTCGTGGCATTTCCTGTTTGGTCATTTTGGTTTGGGTAGCTCTGTATCTTTTACAGGTAGCCAAAACGCCTTATTTTATTAGCTTATTGTAAAAAGCCCCCTATTTTATTACTTTATTGCAGAAAATGCCTTGGATTTTAAATATTTGCATATGACATCTATATCGTCGTGATTTATTTCCAATTGATTCAAAATTGATATGTTTTTGGTTCTGCTTTTGATTTTTGTAAAATTATCCATTTTATTAAAAATGATAATTTTCCCCTTTTACTAGTGAAAACCAGATTTTCTACGGTATTAATATGTGAATATATGATTAGCAAGATGATTAATCATGTTAGCTAACTAATTATTAAACAGGTCAAAGTTATGGTATGACTCCCCTAACAAATGATATCAGAGTTTCAGTTTCGAAACTGTGCAAACTCTTAAAACTAAAAATACCATGATGATGCGATTGAATTGAGTCGCATATTAGTCTCTTTTAAAAAATCAAAAAATTGAGATAAAAACTCGTTAGTATTGTTCACACAGTGAAATTGGTTAGGTAAAAACGTACTGTGATGATGCAACTGAATTGAATTATATGCTAGTCTCTCTTAAAAAATAAAAATTGAAGCAAAAAAACTTGTTAGTATGGGTCACACGGTAGAACTGGTTGAATAAAAGAGTTTTTGATTAAAAGTGTTAAAATTAATGTAATCAAATTACACCTGAAAGGAGATATTATTATATTGTCAAGTGTAATGTATTAGTTTCACATTGAATATTGGATATATAGAGTTTAATATATATAGTGAAAAATACCCAAATCCCATAAGTTTAAGTTTTTTAGATGATTTAGTATCCGATCCATTATATTAATCTGATTTAACACTCTTTCGACTTTCTCAATAAAATAAGTCCATTATTAGATCAAAAATGACTATTAGCTAATGTGAGGGGACAATTAACAACCCCCACAATCTATAATACCATCATCATTAGAAATTATTTTTGTTGGTGGAATTATCATGCGATGTGCTTTGCAAATGGAACAGTTCACGAATGAGAGAAAGAGAGGCTTTGGTTCAAGAGACAACCTCGTACCAGTCTTTGCAGAGGAAATCTCGCAGATCCGATCCCATCCGCGATCGTCTTGATCGAGCTTCTGAGGCTGAGACCAGTGGGCAAGTGTGACGACACCAAAACAAGAACAAGATCAGCGAGAAACATAAACATACTTCATCATTCACAAGCTAGTGTGTTTCAAGCAATTACAGAGACGTTGCAGCGGAGGACGGCGGATTAGAGGAGAGGGAGGAGGAGAAAGTCTAGCACCAGCCTCTTGAGCCCTTGACCATCTTCCATGCTTGGGGTTCACAATAATATGGCCTTGTGAGTGGAGAAGAAGACCCCACGAGTGAGCTCTGGTCGAGAAGTCTTATTCGTATTCCGGGTGACTTGCTACAAGGCGTGCAGGAGAGAATCCACCATTTCAAAAAGATTTATAATGTTCTAATCATGCCCGTTGCAAATAGTATTGAACTTTGTTTTTTTATGAGCTATGATAAATTTATGAGAAATCACTTACTTTATTCTCATTAATAAAAATTTATTTATTTTATATTATAAATTTTTTTAAAATTAACTAAATTAAAATATTTTAATAATTTTTATTTTAATTCGATTTTACGAATTAAATTAAGATATAAATATTAAATTATCCTTATTTGATTTTAGTTTAAATAATTAATCTATAATCATCAGACAATCAATTCTTTATAAAAATTAAAATAAAATAAGTAGTTTTCATATTAATTTAATAGTTGCCCAACCAAAAATTAAACGAGGATAATTTATTTTTTTATTAAATTAATCAATAAAATAAAATAAAATACTATCTAAATATTTTAATCAAAATAATTTTTTTGTAAATTTGTTGTATAAAATGAGTAATTTTTTTACTTAATAGTAATAAAATATGTGATTTTTGATAAATTTATTTGGAAAAAAAATATTTTTTTAATAGTCAAAATGTTTGGTCAATGTCTACCTGTTAACTTTTGAAATATTTGAGCATCAATTGAATGATAGACGATAGTCTCGTATTTCATATTATTATTTGCTGGTTATTTAAACGGTTGATTTTTGTTAAGTGTCTAGGTTATTTTTAACTACAATTGCATAGAACATAGCTGAATTGAGAGGTTTCGGTTTTACTGTGAACCGAAGCCGAAACCAGACCCTTCTTAACGCCACGGACGGTGGTGATTTGTATTTTGTAGCCTTGTCGAGGTCCCGTGTCCGGTTCCATTTTTCAATATAGAATAGACTTGCATGGAAGCGTCCCTCACAAAAGTACGCCGTACCCATAAATCATGCATGTGCTCTAGCTATAAATTGATTATCATTGAATACATATAAAATTTTTTAGTATAAATTATTTATCTTATGATTAATTTGTAAATAATTACTTATATTATCACCATTAGTAAAAAAAATTATCTCAGTTAAAATATTATATATTATATATTATTTTATTTTAATTTTTAGGATTAGATTATTTTTATTTAATTTTAATTTGTATAGTCAGTCCATAATTACCGGACAATTGATTTAATAAAATTAAAATAAAATGAATGATTTAAATATCATTTTAATAAATATTCAAAGCAAGTTAAATAAAAATCATTTGATTTTTTATATTAATTTAATCAGTAAATCAAATAAATATAATAATTTAATTCTTTAAATTAAAGAGTTTTTATAAATTTATAATATAAAATGAGAGATTTTTTAAATATTCATAAGATAGGTAATTTTCTATAAATTTATAATAAAAAGGTGATTATTTACTAAAAATTATACATATAATTTGCCCTTTTTATTAAAAATATATAAAGTGGAGTTGAAATTTACGTTTGTGTCGAGAGAAAGAGGAAGAAGAATAGGAAAGCCAAGCCGAGCTGGAATTACAGGGTTAAAATGGGCGTTCGCGGGAAAATGTGAGGTTATGTTAACCATACAGGACCGTTCTTTGAAGACTAACCCAATCGAGTTCGGGGGTAGCAGCTGCATAACCATAAAGCGCGACTCTTTTAATTTTTTTATCTCTTGCAGCTCAGCTCGGCTCTCAAGCACCGCCGTCTCCGCCCCAAATCCCCTCGCCGGACTCCTCGTGTCCGCCTCCTTCACCTTCCTCTAGTTCTTCCTCTCTTCTAGTTCTCGCTCTCGGTCTCTTCCATTCTTCTCCTCCGCCCCCTCGCCGTTTCCCCGAATCGAGGCCATATCCTCTCGCGGCGGCCATGGGCGCAGATCCCAGCGAGTCGGCCGAGGTCGACAAGCTGTACGAGTATGGCGAGCGCCTGAACGAGGCCAAGGACAAGGCCCAGGCACGTGTCTTCCGCTTCTAGGGTTTGCCGCTGCTGTCGGGGTTCTAGGGTTTTGTGGGATGATGGTTGGGTTTCAAGTTGGTTTCTTTGACTTAATGAGCTTGTTTTGATGTAGCATGTAAGCGACTACGAGGGGATCATTTCGGCGGTGAAATCGAGTAGCCTCAAGGCCAAACAGCTGGCGGCGCAGCTGATACCTAGGTTCTGCAAGTATTTTCCGGCCCTTGCGACCAAGGCCATGACTGCGCAGTTTGATCTGGTTGAAGAGGATGAGCTTCCGGTTTGTTCATTTTGCTCTTTTAGGCGGATAATTTGTTGTTATTGCTGCCATGATTCGTAATTTCTTTGCATTCTTACTTCTCTTTTTTTCTATCTCAATGGGACATTTTGGTTTGTCATGTTTGGAATTCCTGCAAATTTTTTTTCGTTGTTGTATGGTGAAACCTTGGGCTAATTCCAAGTGTTGTGCAACTTCTTAATTTATGCTTGCAAACAATGTAAGTAGCGTAGCTGTTTCTTTAACTACACATTTACTTCTGCATTTTCCTGTACTTGCTCCTGATTTCCTGAATACATCATTATCGGTGCAATTATCTTCACCACATCAAGACTGCGATGGCCATTAGGAATTTAAATAGAATTCTAACACTTTTAGAGATTATTCTTAATATGCCATTGCCCTTCACCCTTATGCTTTGAGAAAGGAAGTATTCAAAGAGGGTATGCTCATTCTCCCCCGAAAAAGGCCAATTTTTAAGAACCTGATCAGTTATTCCCTTTTGTTTAATGAGAGAAGCACAGAATTTCCACCTCTTACCACATATAGACTTGATCCAAGGGAGATTTATCCTGTAATCCCGTAACACTGAGAACATGAAAATCTTTGTGGAGATCTATGCACAAAATATGTATGTAATTCTTTGTCCTTGATTTGTTTAAAGACGTTATTACATCTGAGCTTCTGGTATGGGAAATAGTGTAGCTTATTACTTCATTTTTTCCTTATTGTTGTTTGTTATCAGTCAGAAGGAATGGCTTTTTGGCACCAATTTCTAATCTTATGGTTACTAGTTGGTCAAGATATATATATATATATATAAATTTATTTTGTAGATACACTTGTTGAAGTTTGTTTATTTTGTATTACAGATCAGAGTACAAGCAATTCGTGGGCTCCCTGTTCTTTGCAAAGATACTCCGGAATATGTTTCTAAAATTGCAGATGTTCTTGGACAGCTTCTAACTTATGGTATGCCGATTCTCACCTGAATTCCTGTTCATTCTGTAATCTGACCATCCATGTGTTTTCTTGATGTTATAGAGGAAACTGTTGAGCGTGATGCAGTGCACAAGGCCCTCATGACTCTTCTAAGGCAGGACTCGAGAGGTAATTTTTGACATGATCACCCTAGAAGATGCCTCTTTAGACTGTCGTAGTTTGCTTTGTTTGCAAAGTAGTTGCCTCTAATCTTGCATACATTGATGCTATTGCAAATCTTTGTTTTATATATTTTAGCTAAAGATGTCGCAGAAGTTGTTGTGTCATTGTGGCCCTCAAACTTATACCTAGCTAATCAATTTTTACTGTGCAGCTTCTTTAACAGCATTATTCAAACATATCGAGATAGGCATGGAAAATGTTCGTGAAAGGGTCATTGGATTCATGAAGGATAAAGTAAGATTTCCTGTGATCTGAATTCTCATTTTTCTCAATGTTCTTGTTTTAAACCATTTTAATTATGCCCTTTTAGGTGATTCCTCTGAAAGCTGAGCTTTTGAAGCCTCAAGCGGAAATGGAAATATTCATCACTGATTTAGTGAAGAAAGTAGGTCCCTTTTGTATCTTTGTAATTTCAATTCTCATATTGTGATATATCTTAACCATGTTTGCATTTATCAGGTTTGATTCTATATGCTTGTGATTGCACTAACAATTGTTATTCATGGTGTTCTAGAGCTTGCAGGATGTAACTGGCGAAGAGTTTAAGTTGTTTATGGACTTTTTGAAGGGTTTCAGCATTTTTGGGGATAATGCTCCACCAGAGCATATGCAAGAACTGATTGAAATTATTGAAGGACAAGCTGATCTTGATGCCCAATTTAACGTAAGTATTCTGCACTAAATTATCCTAGGGAAATAAAAAAGATACTGAGAGTAGTTTGGTGTCTAGTTTATTGAAGCAGATGTTTTGCCGACACTATTTTTGTTTAAGTCTTTTTCTATAATGAGTTTTTTTGGTGTTTTTATTGCTTTGGAATTGTGCTAGTATCTAGATTTATAATGATTAGACTTTTTTTTCAGAGTATGGTATGTATGATATGACAACAGATCACATAACATGTGAATATGAATTGAGCAATTTTTGCACTCTAATTCAGGAATGTTATGATATCTGGTGATTGGAACATGGGAAAGTATGTAAAACACTAAATTGCTGATGCAATATCCAGAACATTGATCTAACAAATGCACAAAACAAGCATAATGTTTAAATTTTATTCAAGTGGAAATGTTGAATAGTTTTTTAAATTTTTTCTTGCGTCATGGTGTGGTTTTCTTCAGTCTTTTGGGAGCAGATGAAAGTTCATTATATCAGGTTGGGAGTGGGAATCAATCTGTATAGTCATTATTTTTTTTTTTTTGTATTTTTAGTCAGTTCCTTTTACAATTCAGAGAACAGAAGTATTTTAATTGTTGCCTTTTGGTTTATTTAATGCATATTTTTGTTTTTTGATTGGCTGTAGTCTTATTGTTTGGGACATTGATCTTTTCCTGCAGGTTGCAGATGTTGATCACATTGACAGATTGATTTGTTTGATGAATATGGCTCAACCATTGTTCATTGTGTGCTTCCTCATTTCTGTGATTTTTGTCCCAATTACTCATCTTCCAGTTAGCGTGGATGGTTTCTAACTTGGTTTAAAATTTTGTTTCTCTAGAGAGGTGCATCTAGCAGCAAATTCATCAGCTATTTGAGCAAACACATCATTCCTGTTTTTGATAAGGTAATTCTTGTTGTTCTTGAGAAAATTTGTTAATGAGTGTTTTGTTGCCTACATGTTCTTGGTCTATGCTGGTTGAAAATATTTGTGCATTTTCATAATGCTCTATGCCTCCTAAGTTACTAGTTGGCATCATTCTGTTTACTGGTTTCTTTCCTGAAATATAGATACACATTTTTCGTTGATAGCAGTTTTAGCGTATTGACTAGAAGTTTGGTTTCTCATTTGATTCTAGGGTCAAGTTGCAGTTATTACCTTGAAGGTTGCCGTGTCTAGCATAAGACTATTCTAAATAAGAAGTGAGGCATCCAATGTGGGTACAATTCTTGAATATGTATAATGGTTAGAATCCATGCATAACAGGTTGATCTATGATTAATTATACATTCATGTATCTGCTTAATGTCTACCAGGACCATGATCATTGTGTTGTAAGCTATTGCTCTTTCATATCTATGCCAACTAATATAGATTAAGGGTTCCACAAGTCAGTCTTAGAAGTGCTGCAAAGCATAAGAATAATAGCATTAAAAAATGGAGTTTGTAATTTGGGGAATTGGTCATTCAAAATAAGGTTCCTGTTTTTTACAATTTCACTTGTATCAGTTGCCTTACCTGCAGAGCATATATAGTGCTTTGCTGAATATTGTTGCAATTGGGATTTTTTTTCTCAGATCTACATTCTCTCATGCCTATGCTTATTGAGTTTTGGATGTCTTGAATTCGGATTAAAGTTTGAGTTAAAGTAGGAATTTAAAGTTGGATTCAGATTTATGATTGATTTGTAATGTTAGGAGTTATAATTAGAGTAAAACTCAGACTCAATAAAGGCCTATAAAATATTCTAGTAATACATAGGGTTTAGTGGGATGGTGCTGAAGTTAAACAAGAGAGAAATAGAGATAGAGAGAATATAGAGAAGAGAAAGAGAGAGTATCGGCTCTCGTGTGTGAGTCTTTCTAGTGTTTTTCGGTGGTCTCTCGTAGTGGTTTCTTGCGATGTTCTTTTGGAGATTCTCTCTGAAGGTGAAGACATTGCTGAGATTTAGTAAAAGAGTTTAGTTGAGTAAGAAAGAGTGTAGTCTTTCTTGTAAATTATTGTAACTTTTGATAGTGGACCTCTTATTCCTCCCGTGGACGTAATCCGATTTTAGGTGAACCATGTATATTGCTGTGTCTTTTTTTTGTTATTTTTTTTTATCTTGCATTACTTCTCGTTTCTTGTGTTATTTAAGCACAAGATGATTCGTGAATTTTTCGCTGCAAATATCAACAATTAATATGAGAGTTTAGGAGTAAACAACTATGATGATAAAGTCCTTACTCGAGGTGGAGAAGTTTGATGGTAAGATAAATTTTGTTTTATGGCAGTAGAAGATGAAGACGCATGACCTTTGATGAGGTGCAGCAGAGCGTCTCAATTAAGGCTTAGTATGGCCAAGCAACTAAGAGGTGAAGGCCACGAGGGTGGGAATAGGACGCATACGTGCATAGAAGGTGGAGCTCAGGTTGGTGAGTTGGGAAGCAACATGACTATAATTGGGGCTGGCCTTACAGCAGAGAGGGGGACATAGCGAGGTCGTGATATGGGTTAAGGTCGTGTGACAGCGACGGAGACTCGCTTGTAGGTGGCGCAACAACTAAAAAGTGGTGCGATGGTGGTTACACAAGGGAGTTGCGCAGTGCCATGGCGGCAGAGGTCTTGCGCTAGCAGCGCGCAAGAGTAGGCATGCAAGCAGGTTGCGGACATGGTTCAATGAGAGGGTAGCTGGCGAAACGAGACAACTATGCATGGATTCGACGGAGCTCATAGCTTGGCAACACCCATATTTTGAGATGAACTGGTGATTGAAGTATGGGAATCATGGCTAACGATTAGCTGAATAAGCTAGTAGCGCAGGAGAAGGGGCTGAATGAGAGATGATGATTGAAGTTTCGTAATGGTGGCACGTCCGAATTCAAGTCAAGATGGAGATTGTTGAATTTTGAGTGTTTTGAATTCGGGTTAGAGTTTGAGTTAAAATATGAATCTAAAGTTGAATTCAGATTTATGATTGATTTGTAATATTAAGAGTTGTAATTAGAGTAAAACTCAGACTCAATTAGGACTTATAAATATTGTAGTAATACATAGGGTCTAGTGGGTAGTGCTAAGGTTGAATCAGAAAGAAATAGAGAGAGGAATAGAGAGAAGAGAAAGAGAGAGTATCAACTCTCATGTGTAGGTCTTTCTAGTGTTTCTCGGTAGTCTCTCGTGGTGGTTTTTCGTGGTATTCTCTTAAAAATTTTGTCTGAAGGTGGAGGCGTTAGCGAGACTTGGTAAAAGAGTTTAATTGAGTAAAAAAGAGTGCAGTATATCTTGTAAACTCTTGTAAAGTCTTTATATTTCTCGCTTCCCCCATGGACGTAATTCGATTTTGGGTGAATCACGTATATTGTTGTATATTTTCTTGTTTTTTTTTTTGCATTACTTTTCGTTTCTTGTGTTGTTGGAGAATAAGGTGATTCGTGAATCTTCTACTATAAATCCCAACATATGCCTACAGAGCTGTCAAATTGTAGTTAAACTAGTTCAAAGGAGAAAATCAAGCTTTAAAGGACCAATTGGATAGAAACATGTTTGACATATCATATTTACCCCTACATAGATAAATATTCATCTGGGTAATGATGGTAATTGAATTTATAGACTATACCTGGATTTTGCAGCTGAGATAGAAGTTAATTTATAGTCTTGTTCCTTGGAATTTATTTTTTTATTTGTTTTCTACATTTCTAAATGAAGGGACAAATATTTTTACTGCCTGATGGGTATATATTTGATCTTTGTTTAGTTTTGAAATGTAACCTCAGTTGTTTTAATCGCTTATATTCTTTCTTGTAGTAGATCACGGAATTGGTATCGTAAGATAACCAATTCAAATTAGTAAAGTATAATTAATTACAATGTAAATTGATGTGTCTATTTGGTGAAAATGATTTTGTTTGATTTTGAGGATGAAATAATAAGATTAAAACCAAATGCAAATAGGAACCAACATTCGGCATGTTACGTTATTAGTTACTTCTTTCTAGTTTGTTCATATGTAATACGTCAATATGAACAACTAGTACAGCAAGCTGCCATAAGAAATGGAAGATAAGGCCTTTCCCAAGTTGACATTGAAAACAAGAGCTTATGTATCTTGATTGTATTGACACCTAATACATATACAAATAGGTCTTGAGCAAAGTAGGCATTGAGCATTTGAATTCCAAATTCAGATGCATTGTAATTGGCTGTACTCAACAATTTTCTCTACATTATGTAGAGTCCTATCTGTAAACTGAGGTCTAGATGATTTAATGCAGTATAACAAAAATTCGATGCCTCAGCTAATCCTTAATAAGGTTGTAGCTTAGCAGAGCTGTATGAGATTGGAGCAGTATGTTATATTTAGGTTTTTTCTTGATCTACCTTCCTTGTCACAATTTTATTGGAAACTGAATAAATGATACAAAAAGTTTTGCTGCCACTATTTTTCCTAGTATTTTCTACATTGTTGCTTATTGACAATTGTTGTTAATTTGCTGGATAGTGATCTGGTCAGTACGTGTTGTTGCTTTGCAACTTTTTATCAGAATTGCTAATTCTTTCTAATTTCTGTTCATTAATTAGTTTCCTGAAGAGCGGAAGTTAGATTTGCTGAAGACTCTTGCTGGCAGTTCACCCTTTGCAACAGCGCAAGATTCGCGCCAGCTTCTTCCTTCTATTATTCAGCTGTTGAAGGTAGGCCTTGTACATTTGAGTTAAAAGAGATGTTTAATCATGAGCTCTCTTCTAGCTTTTTCTTCTTCTTTTTTTTTTTTACTATGTTTAATCCTGAGCTGTTTCTAGTTTTTTCTTCTTTCCTAATTGTATGGCAGCTTTATCTATGTGGATTCCAACCCTATTTTTTTATTACTACAAAAAAATTCTCCTTTGTAGATTCCATATTCATTTCCATGGATGGTATTTGTGCCAAAATATGCAATCTGTCTTCATTGACTGAACTGTAAATTCGTTTCTTGAGGATTTCACTTATTTTCTTCTCTCTTCTCTGGGTTGCTGCTTTTGGTGTCTGTATTTTTTTTCGCTAACCTAATTTATAGATTTTTTTGCTACTGTGTCCTTTGATTTCTAATTCCACAGTTCTATAAAAACTTTCATGTTGCATGTCTATAGAGTTATATGCCTCGGAGGAAGACGGAGGAGATAAACTTTAATTACGTTGAATGCTTACTATACATTTTTCATCACTTAGCCCACAAGGTTGGTCAACTTATATCCTCTTTTCACTACTGTCATCTTTTTTCAGAATGCCATCTTACCGTGTTATTTGTGATGCAGACTCCCAATACTACAAATAGTCTTTGTGGTTACAAAATTGTGACTGGCCAACCATCAGACAGGCTTGGAGAAGATTTCTCTGAGAACTACAAAGATTTTGTTGAGAGGTAATTATGTGACTACTGAAAAGTTAGCTATCTGGTAATTTACATGATTGAACTAAACTTTGCTTTGGCTTTTTCCTAAAAGTAGTGAAAGCTCATATTCTTCCATTGGTAAGGAGTTTGATTTCAAATAAAGAGCTGTATCATACTCAACTTCGGTTGGTTTTCTAACCTACTTTCGATGACATTATCTTTTGTTTCATTGAAACAGATTGAACTCCACAGAGGAACTCGTGAAGGTAACAATTAAAAAACTAAACCAGGGTATGGCAGAACATGACAAAGCGATGTCTACTGCAAAGACTGCAGAGTCAAAGGCTGCTATTGTGAGTTTGTCTTGACATTAAGCATAAGCATTCAATGTAATTTTTCTGTGATTTGTTATATATTTTTCTTGATGACAACCCTGCAGAAAACAGGGAAGCAGAAGACAGCCACCAGCCTTCGGATCTGCAATAACATTCTAGCAATGACACAGGTTAATGAGACCATCCTTTTTCATTGAAATATGTGATCTTAGGAAAATCATATGCTGATTGTTTTGGTCAAAACTCCCATCTTAGCCGTTGCATTCAAAATCTCCGTCCTTCATTGGAGATAACAAAATCAACTTATCTTTTAAGGAACTGCTTAAACCCTCAGCAGCTTCAGCAGGGTGAGTAAAACTTCTTTCTTTGCAGCTAAAATGTCATTTTGCCAACTGATTCACCAAAAAGTCAAATGTTTCGAACATTAAATTTACGTGGCTTGTCTCATTCAGAGGTAAGCGACACACACCATCTGGCGCAAATGCAAATCCGGTAACTGCCAAAAAGGGTCGGGGTGATGGTGGAATGCAAAATCAGCTTGTGACCAGAGCTTTTGAGGGTGTATCTCATGGCGGAAGAAATGGCGGAAGAAGGGGAAGGGGAAGGGGTTGGGGTGGGCGGGGCAGGGGCAGGGGCAGGGGCTACTATTAGTTTGAGCGGTGAATGAGACCTCATCTGAAGCAAGGAGTTCGTCTGATGTTTGTTGACCACTGAACTTAGACTCCATCAGGTCCATTGCTGTTTGAGTGGGAGCTAATTCATTCATGTCTTACCAAAATTGCATTGAACAGCAATCTCTTCCATCCGCTGTGAATCTTCTGATTTGTTGAGTGCTTTGTATAATCAAGGAGGTAAAAAACAGTCTTGGCTTCTGGAATTTTCCTTACCTTTGTGGTTTTGATTTAGAATTTGACTAACTAGGGAGGTTTCTCCACTATGTATTCCATTTTAATCATTCAATGTACCATTAGGCAGGGCAACAGACTGTGGCTATATTTACTTTTACTGATTCATCTGTCACCTCCTGTGCATCAGAAACAGAAAATTTTTTGTAGTAGCTCCTAATATTTTCAGCTTGGTAGATTGCAAAAGCCCCTATAAAATTAATTTTTGTATTTATTGTCACAGAACTTGATTTCTTTTCCATTATAATTGAGCACTTATCGACTCGTATGTAGCCATTATGAAGAAAGGGGTTACAGGTCCACATTTGTAACAAGCTTTGAATAATGCCCTTGGTGAAAACATCTGCACTGTTGCGTGTCAACAACCAGATCCAGATCTCTTTGGATCAGTACCGGGGTTACATCATCCTATCTGTTTATGTTGAGCGATGTGATGATGCAGAGAGAATGTGTTGCACATGATATCATTTAATTTCTAGTCCACCTAAAAGCATTGTGGTTCTTAATATTGACATCCTTGTGGAGGGGCCTATATGTAGTTATCCCACTGTGGATGCACATCTTATTGTGGAAATTTTGCGGGTGGCATATGCAAAATTCCTGACCTAGTTGAGCCAATTAGGGCGTACTCTTTTTCTCCAGTTCTGAAACAAATTGTTCTGCTTTGTTTATAATGACATGAAATTTGATTCAATTGCTATGTTAATAGTTATTTGGTTATTTGGAAGTGGATAAAAGTATAAATAAGTTATTTTTTTGTATTTTTATTTATTTCTAGAAGTGTTTGAAAATATCTTTCAGTAGTTGGTTAGATGAAAGTTTATTTTAAAAATATAATCATTTATTTTTAAAAAATTATAAATATTTTTTAAAAAACATATTATTGTTATTATATGTAATTATAAATATAATTATAATTTAAAATGTTATTTAGTTTATTTTTAGAAGTTATTTTTAAAAAGAAAATCCATAAGTAAAGTTTAATTTATTTTTTTAAATTGAAAATGATAGAGAATAAATAGATTTTTGACAATTTATTTTTTATTAATTAAATATTTTTTAAAAAATGAAGTAATTTTATTTTGAGTTTTTAAGAAGTAATCACCTTTTTTATTGCCAATTTGGAAAAAAAATTATTTATCTTCTTAGTATTAGCAAAAAATAGCTTATTTTACATTATAAATTTACAAAAATTCACATTGATTAAAATTAATTTAAAATTTTTTATTTTAGTTTGATTTTATCGATTAAAATTAATATAGAAGTCTAAATTATTTTATTGTGATTTTAGTTTAAATAAATATTAAATTGATATAAAAAATAATTTATCTTATTCTAGTTTTTATGAGAGATCGATTGTCTGATTTTATAAAATTTAAAATTTAAAATTTGATTTCATCAGATCAATTATTTGATAATTATGAACAGATAATTCAAAATAAAATAAAATTAGTTTTTTAAAAAATAATTTAATCGAGATATTTTTGTAATTTGATAATATAAAAGAAATAATTTTTTAGGAATAGTGATAAAATAGATATTTTTTTATAAATTTATAATAAAATAAGCAGTTATTTATTAATTTTTTTAATTACTTATCTCTATTGGTTGGTAACCAAACTAGCAATCTGCGTCTTGTATTTGGGCCATTCATAATGTGAATTGTCAGTCGGATTTGGGTCATTCATAATATGAAATTGGGCATGCGGTCCGATGCGGTTGGGGTGTAGTAAAAGCAGTTCATCCGGCTTCTGAGAAAGTCAAGAAGCTCTTTGCAGCAACAAGCATGACGTCCTCTTAAGTCAGTGTCACCAGCTCTGCGCATGGATCACGAGACTTGACGAAGAAATCCCACATTTTTTTTCAGTATGTATATCAAACACCTTCTTTGTTTTCAATTTTTGTTAACCATTCCTTACGTTAAATCTTTGCAAACTGAGGGGTAAAATGCAAAAAAAATATTTTTATACTATTTTCTAGTTGAGTTGGGTTTTAATGGAAAAGCTTGAGTTTTGAATCATTGTCAACCAATATATTAGAGACAATTTTTTAAATAAAAAATTAGAATTTTGGCTATATACTATGTTTTGTAAAAAATCATAATTACTCTTATATTCTTAAATTTTATTTTTTTTATATAGATATTTCTGCCGTTAGCCCTCCGTCAGTATTCGTTTGAATTTTTCGATCAATATTTTCTTAAAATCATTTATTTTGAGTTCGTCATCCGCTTGTTATTTCGCATTAGTTTCGTTCTAATTTAGGCGAACAATAACGAAATTAATAGCAGATATATATATCCAAAAGATCAAATTTTTAAGGACATAAAAGTAATTATAATTTTTCAATGAGCTTGGATTTTTTAAATAGTATAATATCTAAAAATTAGATTTTTTTTTTTTTTTTTTGAAAAATTCAATTAAAGCCGACGGGTAGCTCAGAACGAGTGTTTTTTCCAAAGGATTTGACAAAACGCAAGAATTATTTTTATAAAATTGAAAAACAGATTGTCTCACGTAAATACATGTCGACATAGTTAAACAGTAAAATGAGATCATCTCAATAATCAAAGCAGTTCACAAACACCAACATTTCCGTCCCACTCGCAGTATTTCAAGGAGCCCTTCGTTTCTCGGAGGTGCTGCAATTGCTCTCAATCGGTTTGGATTTCAGTTCTGCCACCCGATCCAATTGCTGACAAAGCTTCGTCCTCTCTCTCTCTCTCTCTCTCTCGCCGTCGTCCTTCGTTGATGGCTTCCGCAGACAACCCGCTGCCCCCGCCGGAGAGGCGCAAGGTGTCGTCGTCCTCGCTGATGCGCCGGAGGTCGGATACGTCTTTGGCAGCGAAGATACGCTGGCGCCCGCTCAGCCTCTTGGTTAAGAATCTGCAGGAGGTGTTGCTCGGCACCAAGCTCGCTGTGCTCTTCCCCGCCGTGCCGCTCGCCGTCGTCGCCTTCCATTACCACTCGGGCCATGTGAGTTCCTCTCGTGCCTTCTCTTCTGTGAACAAGGTAGTCAAAATGTCTAGCGAATGCGAAGGGGGAATTTTACTCGAGAAATGTTATGATTTAAGGCAATAAGAGCTATTAATTCAGGCAATCCGGAGGAAGAGTGTTCTCGTTCGAGAGAGAAAGAGAAGACGAATGAAATTTGAGATAATCTGGCAAATTAACAAAATATTATTTCTTTTCGGTGCAATTTGATCTGGAAACGAACCCTGAAATCACGATTTTTTTCCCCTCGCACAGTGTATTTTTTTTTTTTACGTGACATGAGTTGATGTTTATGAGGTTTAGGGAACCTTAATCCACTAACAAATTGCAATAACGACGGGGGCAAATAAGAAATTTCAAATTTCCCAGACTAAATTTAGATTAAAAAATAATCAATTTCTATTGGTTTTTCACTTTTCGAAGCCGAAGGAACCAAATAAACTGATTGAATCAATATCAAATAGCGATTCGGCTCGTTTTATTTGAGCTTCAATTCGATTTGATTTTAAAAATAAACAAAATTAATTTTTTTTAAATTTTGATATAAAATTACATGATTAAAATATGTTTTAGACCTCAAGAGAAGTTGACTCCGAAGTTTTCAACCGCAAAAATTCGGAATGGAATTGATATCGGGTATCGAGTAACGGATGTCAAGAGCATTAGAATTCGTTAAGAGCTCTTCCTATTTCTTGGCGCCAACGCGCGAGCGCAGAGATTTTGCCGGCGAAGGAGCGGTAGAGAAAGCCGCGCCTCAACGTTCCATTTCCTCCGCTGAGGAAGAAAAGACGGAGAAAAAGAAAGATATGCTTGTTCTCTTCCCTTCTCTTCCTTTTTCTCCTCCTCCATCGCCTCGCAATCCGCCAGCAGAGAGAGAATCAAGAAAAGAAAGGAATTGGAAACGGGGGAAATGGCTTCCACATGCCCGCTGGTGGCCTGCAGCATGTCCTCCGTCGCACTGCTTCGGCGGAAGTCCGAAGCGTCTCTCATCGTCGGCAACCACTGCCGCCCGCTCGGCCTCCTTCTTGCTAACTTGCAGGAGGTCCTGCTCGGCACCAAGCTTGCCATCTTCCTCCTCGCGGTGCCCCTCGCCATTGCCGCTGAATGCTTTGACATGGGCAATGTATGTATCTTTGGAACATGCGCAAGTTTTGTTGGAAAAATTCATAATACAGGGGTGGTTGAAAATTTCTGCAAATTTTTAGGAGGTAGTCGCAGAAATCCCTACTATGGACCATGAAACTGGACTAATTTTTCAATCACTCACCAAAAATAGAAATTTTTTCAGCCAAATGTTTTGAAAAAATCATTTAGAAAAAAACATGTGATTACTGAATGTAAATTCATCGGATTTTTTATTGATATTGTTCTGTGTTGATTTTTCGCCGCTTCAAATGTATTTGATGATATGTGTATGTGAAGTTTTATCACAAATTAGCAAAAGCTTGTTTGGACTGTCTTAATTTTCATTTTTTTTTATCTTGGTAAAATATAGGTGTTGTTGTTCACCTTCAGCTTAATTGCGCTTGCTCCTCTTGCTGAAAGAGTTAGCTTTCTCAGTGAGTAAGTTTGTTATCTCATTTTTATTCATCAGCCAGAGTAAACATAGGATTTTTTTTTTCTCAAGAAGTAAACTTGAGATTCACTTCTAATCTTGTAAAAAAAGAAAATTTCTAAACTTTTTTCCAGCATTAATATCTATTTTAGTGATATGACAGACTAACTTCTTTAGTTCTCGTTTTGTTTGTTCATCTGCATTTTGCAGGCAAATTTCATACCATACAGGACCGACAGGTAAATTTTGTTAATCATAAGTGCATCATTTCTTATTCGACTTCGAAGCTTCTTATCTCACTAAACTAGGAAGAACTTACAACTGAATCAATTGCAGCTGGTGGGCTTCTAAATGCAACTTGCGGGAACGTACCGGAGCTGATCATCGCACTCATGGCTCTGCAGAAGGACAAGATCAACGTGCTAAAGTGGTCACTCCTCGGTTCGATCCTCTCCAACATGTTGCTCGTTCTCGGCTCCTCTCTCTTCTTGGGTGGCCTAGCAAACATCTTTAAGGAACGCCCATTCGATAGGGTAAGCGGTGCACCATTGTTTGATCATATAAACCGCTCAATTATTAGCAATACATTCTTAGATCAAGCACTTTTATGCAGAACCATGCGAATGTAAACCTGAGCCTTCTGTTGCTGTGCTCACTGTGCCACATCATGGCGTTACTGTTTGGCAGTGCCTCCAATAGTTATGCTGGGCACCGGGCAACAAGCCTCGAGCTGTCCAGAGCTTGCAGCCTAGTCATGCTCCTCGCCTACTTCACTTGTCTTCTCTTCCAGCTCAAGACCCATCGCCAGACTTACCAGTCCCTAGAGGTGAAATTTTGTACAGCATTACAATTTCAGAGCTAAATTGTCACACCAATGCATTTAAAAAACAGCCTGATGAAGTTAAATACGACTGACAGGATGGTTCAAACGAGGAAGATGACACAGTATCTGAAGAGGCACCTGTGATTGGATTTGCTAGCGCAAGCATTTGGTTGGTAGTGATGACTGGCATCATCGCGCTATTGTCAGAGTACATTGTTGCTACAATTGAGGTACTTCAACTCCTTTTGAGAACCTATAATTTCTTTTTCAATATTTGCTTCAAGTAATTGAACTTTTATCTCTTTGTTTCCTCTTAGGATACATCAAAATCATGGGGCATGTCCATAAGTTTTATTTGCATCATCTTGTTGCCACTTGCTGGAAATGCAGCAGAGCATGCTGGAGCGATCATATTTGCTTATAAAAACAAGATTGTAAGACAACATCCTAGCTCCCTCTTTACATAATTCGGAAATATAGTAATGCAATGCTACTAATAATCCAGGATATTGCCTTGGGTGTCACCTTGGGTTCTTCAACACAAATTTCAATGTTTGTGGTGAGTTTTCCTTCCTGTTTCTCCTCTTCTTTTCATCTATCATGGAAACAATTTTTTTCGATGGTTTTCACAACTTTGAATCAATGTAGACTCCGATCACTGTAACTGTGGCATGGGTGAAGGGAATTCCAATGGATCTTGATTATAAGCTCCTGGAGACTGGGTCATTAGTAATGGCAATACTAATAACAGCTTTGTTACTTCAGGTAATAAACAAGCCTACGCAGAACCGTCATTCATCCATCTGAGATGATCATCACATTAGCATCAAACTGTCCGCTCAATTACTTAACATTTTAATCTGGATATAGCATTTACATCTCAAGTTTGCAAACTAATGACTTTCTTTATAGGATGGGACTTGGCATTACATGAAAGGAATTGTGCTAATACTTTGCTACATTATTATCGGAATTTTGTTCTTCCACCTCAAAACGCCTTCGAGTAAGCGTTGCAAAGGCATTTCTCCCTTATAAAGTTTTATTTTCTCTGCTCAACTCTACTCACTTTTGTTCTCTCCATGTCTAGTGACAGAAACTGCAGACAAAATCAGCTCGGCCTTCAGCTTATTTGTCATAAGATCGTTGAAGGAGTATTTCTTTTGAGGTAGAAAGATCGATGAAGGAGTAGTCGATGAGTTGCTATTCTTTACCTGTCGGGCATCAACCTAGAAATAGCCATTGTAGAGATGGTTGATGAAGGTGTTGTTCTCCTTCTCTTTTTCCATTTGTCCTCCAATTGTGGTTTATTTTGTAAATTCCATACCCTACTTCCATTTGCAGTTTTTCACCATGAACATGCTTCATCTGAAATTTGGGAGCTATTTATTCAAATATATTGTTTCATCAATCTTCTTGTTTGCTCAAATTTTGTTAGATCAAATTGGGTCCAACCGGCAGCATTGCCTTTTGACTTGCAAATAGATTAAAATAAGAACAAACAACACCAAACAACTTCAACTTATTAGATTTGTATCTTCGATTCTTTTAATAGATTGCTGTACACTGTTCTTTGTTTTCATCAGAATAAAGAAAACTATCTCAGTCCACAGAGACAAAAAAGGGTCAAAATAAATAAACTTAACATGATAAATGGCTATCATACGCTATACGCGCAAATCTCGAGTCCTTATTATTTTACAGCTAGTAAAAAACAACAATGACCAGACAGAGGTAACGGGTTTAGATCATACTTATTGTAAATTATTGAGTTGTCAGATGTAATGAATTCATCTTATAATCGAATAATTGGTTATAAATAATTTACCTCGTTAGTTGTCATCAGTTGGTGTGGGTTACAATCCAACGATATTTTGTTCGACATATAATGCTTGTATCTTTGGATAAGCCATGGATTCTGCGAGTAGTTTGACAGCGCTATCGATCTTAGCTGGAGCCGAGCTCCAACCAGAACTCATATGACTGAATCCACGTATGAGCTTTTAAATTTGAAAAGGAATTTACTTGCGGTGAAGACGCCGGCAATGACCTGGAAAGTTTGGTGAAGAAGACTGGTCCCCGCTCAGTTATGTGAGAACCTGAAGCTGGTTCCAACGTTCAGCGTGTTTGACTGAAGACCAGAATGCTTTGAACAAGTTCCTTTCAATGGACAGGAGCATTCCTAGTTGTTTCAGACAAGGTTTAGAATCTCAGTTTGTGAGTTGGGAGTACAAAAACTGATGATCGGTGGCTGACAGCCGAGATTGACTGAAACCAATTTACGTCAGAAGTGTAAGAATCTCTGTCTTACATTAAAATGATAATAAAAAACTGATGATCTCCTACAAAAGAGAGATAGCTACGATTATGAGAGTAAGACTTGCTCTATGTGGTTTGCCACTGGAAGAAATGTGATGTTGGAGAAGATCGAGAAGAGATGAGATCAATATTATGGAAAATAAGTTGTTTTTTTTCTTTTTTGCAATATTAAATATGTATACAATTAATTAACTTGAAGATCTAAAGACATAATTAACAGAGGAGGGAATCAATCAACTGGCAGAAAACAAAGAAACATCTTGATTGGAGTTCCTCCACCAATATATACCAAAGAAAGCAAGTATCTCAGCTCCTAATTCACAATCTATTCAGACAAAAACAATAAATCTAATATGTTGTTGTGATGTTCTTCCCTCTTCTCCGAGATCAAACTATCAAACCAAATTCACAAAAAAAAAAAAAAAAAAAAAATCTCTACAGTCTTCTTCTTCTTCTTCTTCTTCTTGAATCTTCATACCTCAGCGCATCTCATAGGCGCGAACCCGAGCCTGGACCTCTCGGTGTCGTAGAGAATGTGGAAGTTCTGTTGCTGGTAGTTCCCGATAATGGAGAGTGAGGAACTCGGCGTGCCGAGAATGGCGAGGCACATGATCCCCTCCGGCTCCAACCTGATGAAGTAGTTCTCTGGCGGGAACTGCCACACCGCGCCGTCGGCGAATGCGATGGCGAACTCCGGCACCTCCACCTTCTCCGCCCCCGTCACGTTGTAGCACGGGCTCAGCACCGGGAACTCCTCCACTGCTGGGTACCCCTTCACCTTCTCCACGAACGCTTTCTTGATCTTCTTGTAGGCTGGGTCCGCGAAGTAGCTCAGCGTCGTGCCGGAATCGATGATGGTGCCGCCGCCGCTGTCCTTGCTCAGCTCCCACGCTTTTGCGGGAATATCGAGCAGCTCGCCGCCGACCATGATGCCTTTGACGTGGACGTAGTAGAAGGTGTCGGCGGGGTTGTCCTTGCCACCGACGAAGGAGGTGAAGTTGAGGTTCGGGTGAGAGAGAAGCGTCTGGTCTTCGCCGAAGATGAGCTTGCTGCTGACGGTGAGGTCGCTGTTGCGGTCGACGAGGCAGTAGGAGAAGGTGTGGCCGTAGAGGGATCTCAGCTGGGAGGAGAACGAGAGGGGGCCGCGGCCGAGGCCCAGCAGCCCCGCGGCCCCGTGGAACAGGCCGCGGTTCCAGTGCCCGCAGCCGAAGATGACGCCGTCGACGCGGCGAGAGAGAGGAACGCCGGCAGCGGCGTTGGAGGAGACGGTGAGGTTGACGGTGAAGGACTCGAGGGCGAGGTCGCCGGTGGTGTTGGAGCGGTCGCCGTACCAATAGAAGTAGGCGCAGGGCTGACGGGGGTCGCGGCAGGGATGGGGCGGGTCCGGCGAGGAGACGAGGGCGCAGCGGGGGTCGCCACAGGGGACGGGGCGGTAGGAGGAGGAGGCGGCGGGGTCGTAGACGGGGCCGTGCTGGGGGAAGCAGTCGTGGCAGGGGAGGCACTGTAACCAATTAAGATCACTGCCGGTGTCCAGAATCAAGGAGAAGTGCCGCGGCGGCGTCCCGATGAAGACGTCCATGAAGTACTCGCCGGAGCCAAGCGGGACGCCGGACTCCAGAGTCGCCATTAGCCGGCCGGCGAGCTCGGGGGGCATCGGCATCGCCGGTTTCGACTCTGGATTGGCGGAGGCTTGCTCCGCAAGCCGGGTCTTGCTGTTCATATTCTTCTTCTCGGTGATTCGCCGGAAGAGAGTTTGGATGCGGGAGAAGTCGCGGTGCGCCGAATCCATCAATCTATCGGTTCTGGACTTTTCCCTGGCCGCCGGCTCGCTTGCCGTGCGGTGCTTGAGGTGGAGTTTCAGAGGCGGCTTTCGTGGTTCCCCTCCATTGTCTGTTCCGGGGGACGACTCCTGAACGATAGCAGTGCTGATGTTAGGATCAGCTGAGCTTTTCAGCGGATGATCGCAGCTGGAATCCACGGAAGGGACGACGGAATTGAAGCTGAGATGCTTGGGGATTTCGATGCTCCGGTTGTGCAGACTGAAAAATGGCACTGCAGAGCAAGAAAAAGGTTGGAGAAGGAAGAAGACGAGGACCAGGGAAACCAGAATACGAATGGAATTGGCCATTTCTGTAGATTTCAGTGCATGAGGGAGGAAGAAGAGGAGATGAGAAGTGAAGGGAGAAGAAAATGGTATCGGTAGAATATGCGAGCGGCCCGGTGAGCTGTGCGACTTGGAATGGAAGCGTTGGAAAACGCGGTTTTTCTTTGAGACTTTTTTTTTTTTTTTTTAAATTATTTATTTTTTAAAATTTTTTTTTTTGTTCTTGATGATGCGAAACGAAAAACCGTAAAACGGCAGAGCCGTGTGTTTATTTGGTCATACGAGCGCTCGTGTTGACTTTTAAAATAAACCGAAGACACGTCAATTTTGCCTTAAAAAAACCAAGGGAAAAGTGGCTCGCTTTTGGCGCTCTGTCTCATTGTTTGAGCCTCTCATCAATAATAATAATAATAATAATAATTTAATTTTTTTTATTTTAAAAATAATATTTTTATATAAGAACGCTAGAAAAGGAGGAATCATATGTAATTCCAAAAAAAATCAATGAATTTGATGCAAATTTTCGAGATTTTAATTCTGAAAAAGTCAAATATATACAAATAATAATTTTTAGAGGGTAGAATGGAAAACGTAAGGAGGGCATGCGGAGGGAGGATTCAAAGGAGCAGAATGGAAAATCAACGGGATGGTGATGCTGCGGCGGAGTCAAAAGGGTGCGCAGGCGGCAGCGAGACCCGGCGCCCACGTTGAGCCGCTCCTCCTCCGTCTCCAACGTCCTGCACCTAACTTTTTTTTTTCTCTTACTTTTCTGACGAATTCCATGGAATGTGCAGCTTCCGATTCCACTGTTATGCTCTAAATTAGGATCAAAATTAAAATTAAAATTAATAATTTATTTTTATAAATTAATTTTTTTTATTAAAATTAATATTTTAATATTTTAATTTTTTTAAAATTATTTATTTTTTAGAATATTTTAATTTAATAATAATGTAAAATAAAAAATATTAAATTAAATTGGTGGATTTTCTGTCGGGAAAAAAAAAAAAGGAAATGGCAGGAGTTCCGATGGACTTAATATTTGGTGAATATTTGTTGCATTGCTTGACGAAGGCATGAGACAAGCACTTGCGTCCGGTCTAGTAATATAATTAGAGCTTAATTCAACTAATTCTTTTGTTCTTAATAATATTATATTTGTTAGTAAGAAGCTGGAGATACGTGAGTCATTATTTGTAACATAATATCGCTAAAATGTTTTTTTATAGTGAAAAGGATTTATTTTGATTTTTCTTCTTTATTTATATATGTAAGAAATATATTATTTGGTAATATATTTTGAAATGTTGTATTTATTATAAAATAAAAATTTATCGCTATTTGTGACATATCGGTAATTAGTTTTGTCTCTATCTTGCTATTTTGAAAGAAATAGAGAGCATTAAACCCACAAGTAAGTGACTCCATTAGAACTAAGGGCGAGTAAAATTGATAAATCATATAAGTTTATGACTTTTGGAATTAGAACTGAAGTTCTGTTCTTAAAAATTTATAAAAATAATATTTTATGGTATCTTTAAAATTATAATTTTAGTGAATATTAACAAAGATATTAAAAAAATTATGAAATTAAGTTTTAATATATATGTAATGTATATATTATATACACATATATATAATATTTATATATTTATTTAAAATCGGTAAGATTTTGACTTATAGATTTTTTGTAAAGCGTAGAACGAGTATTCGAATTGATTGAAAAGTAAAATCGTACCAATTTATTTTGAAAACTAATTTTTCGATATGATTCTCAATCCGCGAGATATGGTATACCAATTTTTTAATTTTTTATGCTCACCCCTAATTATAAGACTAAGCAAACTAACCATTCTAATAGGCTAGAGTTGATTAAGGGCTTATCCATAAATACAAAAAGTTATAAGAAACATTTGCAAAAATCCCATTTTTGCAACAGTGATAATTCGTTAAGATATCACCAACAATGGAAAAAAAAAAAAAAAAAAAAAAGAATAATTGGACACTGGAGCCCAGTGTTTTTTTTATTATTTTTTCCATTGGTTATGTCTCAATCGCCCTTTCAATGCACGGAAAAAAAATACTCGTAGACTTTGTACTATAAAATATTTTGCTTTGAAGTTTGAAAGACTTATGAGTTCCAAGCGCAGGACACAAAGATATTTTCTGCATTTTAAAGCGGGAAAAAGACCAAACTCGGTACCAAACTTGCGTGGTTTGGCGAGAAGCTTTGAGTGTTGACTCGAGAAACGTATAAAAAACAGAGCAGGGCTTGGAATGTTGGCCTTCCCAGTTTAACCCAATTCGATTGGGAAAAGATCTCCCATGTGATCGATGTGGGAGTCAGTCTCATTGACTTAGATTTTTACATGAGTAGCAGCAATAATAATGGTTACTGTAATATTTTACGATGTGGGTTAGTACAGGTCATTTCCGAAATAGAGAGGAGAGCCACCTTTGCTTATAAGTGGAGCAATTCTTTATTTTCGATAAACTGCTCTATATTTCTCAGAAAAGACCTGAATTATACTTACATTGTATTTTTTTATAATTATAATTGCTTGTATTTTTTTATTTTTTTTAGACAAATATTCTTACATTAGTTCTCGTCCGTGTTTTTCAATAAAGCAAAATTAATATGAGATAATGAAAAAATAAAAAAATAAATTAATATAAAGAATTGACCAAAAAAATAATATAAATGAACACTAACAAAAATTAATGACAAACAAACTACATGTAAAAAGATTAAATTTTCGGAGATATAACATAATTACAGTGTAATTTCCGTCTTTGGTAGGGATATACAACCAAATATCTCTCTCGTTTTTAGCCACAGATGAATATTTTTAGCCATTGATCTCCCTGCTCGGTCATTGCACTTCGAGCCATACATGAGAAAAATAGCTTATTAATGACTTAAAAATGCACAGAAATCGCACACATCAAGCCAAGCCTGAGTTGCAGATAATTGTTCTATAGAATACAATGACATATGACATCTCCAACCCAAGTGTTAAAGACTGTATCAAATATAATTATGTACATATGAGGCAAATTACAGACATATTTCAGAAAACAGTACTCGAGAATTATCCACAAACACTGCCTTTGGCTTCAATGAATTACCAAACATCAGCTCCCTTTGTTGCTCCAATTATAATGGCAATCGTGGCAAGAACAGCCTGCTCGGAGGTAAGTCTTGTATCACATGAACAATCATGGTCATATAGCAAATGTGGCTCATGCCAAGCATCATAATTTTCACCCATGTTATGATGATGCATATCAATGAATTAAATGTAATTATACATCTGTATCCATGTGTCTGAACTGTGAAAAAGCAAAGTTGGGCAAAGTGGCGCTGAGAATTTATGTATATACTAAAGGATATTTCGAGTTAGTTAAATAAATAAATAAAATCATATAAGACAGATGTGATAGGAAGTGAAAAAAATTATAACTTAAAATAGAAAAGATGAGCAAACTAGAAAACATATCCAGAACAAAAGTGTCTCTCTTTAGAAGAAATCACAAGAAAATAGTAGTTTATGGTTAAATAATATGCTTTCAGAAGCATGAAAAAGTTTTGGACTTCATCAAGTATTGACGAGAACCAAAGGATTATTAATTGCAGGTGTTCCATTAACAAAGAGATTCACATGTTATGTGCCAATAGACGTGTACTTCTATACGGTTGTAAGTCAAATAGTCAGTTTTCCACTGCATTATCAAACATAACATTCCTCAATTTATAGACATTTCAGCATCAAAGCTTGACTTTTAAGTGCATTTAAATTGTAGAGGAATACTGAGCCCTCTTGTGCTAACTGTTACTGGTCCAAGGAAGACATGGAACATAATTTCTTCAACTTCGGAGAGGTTCTTATGGCTATGAGATTAGTGAGACAAATGGGCACTTCTCTAATGATGTTTTCAAGTACCAGGCAACTTAAGATTTGGGTTAGCATAAAGACTACTGCCCTGAATCTCATAATTTATCTGATTTTCATTATTGAAAGCCTTTGGGTCCTCTTGAAAAAAAGAAAAAGCTAAAACTGCTCAGTTTATAATTAAAAAAAGAAACCAAAGCATCATAGGATTTGCAACCATGGTTTTCTCACAAATAATATAGACTAGAAGCTTTCAAAAATTTATATCATGCGAAATAGAGGACACAGTAATACAACTGAGAAAATAAGTTGTCATAATTCTAGTCAGTTATGCATAATTCACTCCTGCATGAAATATAATAATAAAAGATTAAGAAAACAGGAGATGTGAGGTTAAACAATCATCAGACTGAACAAGGTCAGTTAGAAAATTAAAAATGTTAATGTTGGAAATTGAATTGGCATAGGATACTTACGGCAATTGTGCATATGATAAGTCCTGGTTTCTCTCGGTAATCTACTCTGACACAAAGCAGAATAAAAGCTCCCACATACCATGGAATAGCAGCAAGAAAGAAACCAGTGATGAACCTTTCAAAAAGAGAGAAACAATTACATCAGCAAACAAATTCACTCAAAATTTAGCAGAGTAAATGCCTTGTTACTTACAGAATCCATCCAATCCCTATTCCACAGCAAGGAAGTCTTGCTTGTCTTGAAGATCTTTCGTCAGCAACTGGATAACCTTGGGCATCATCCCCAAGGTATAAGGCGGTCACGTAAAAGAATACAAGCAAACAACGTTATTCAGGAGAACAGCATTCTCAATTCAAATTCGACCAAGAGACCAAACATTTTAAGATTGATATTTATGCTCAGCCCAGCTTTTGTTCTAAGATTTGGAGCGAATGACTTTTTATATATGGAAGTACATGATCTCCAGAAAGTAAAGCAAGTGAAGACATGAATTCTGGAAGTAGTTGACACATGGGTACAAGCTAAATTCCATAAACATCTTGCAGGATTTGCTTCTGGTACAGGTTTAAGAAATTAGATGACAATGTCACTTGGAGTCACACTATGCGTATTGCACATCATGGTCGCAGGAAGATCACATACCCAAGCCCCGGATGCTAAACAGAATGATCCACATTTACGAGACTAATTTAAATCTAAAGCCGAAGTATCAAAAGAGGACAAATTATAATGCTACTTATATTTGGTAATTTAAAGTGTCGTGAAATACATTTGTCCAACACGACAAGAAATCTTGAAAGTTACTGGTCTAAATAATTCATGAACAGTTACACTCTTGCCAAGTGACAGCAACCTGAGGATTGAATTTCTTATCACTAACAAAATTTAGCAAATATACACCATTAGAAAAGCACTTGAATTAACTATTGCAAATATGCAATCACATTGATATTCATAGACATTAATTTCAGAAAGGAATCATATCATCAATAAAGGAGTAAGATAGTTCATCATAAATTGATCAACAGATAGCTCATTCCAGCAACCTCAGATAGCTAATTTACAAACTGGAACGAGTCAAACGGCATTCTCTCTCTGCCCTAGCTGATCAAGAGTATCAATTAGGGATCTCGGATAACCTAAATCAAACAAGAAGAATCCCTCAGGAAATGTCAAATTAAAATAAAAGATTGGAACTTTAGGGTACCCGGAACAGCTTGGTAGCCGTGGTGATAGTGGGAAGGGGCAGGAGGAGGAGGGGAGCCGGAGAGGCCAGGAGGAGGAACCGGGTAGGGGAACCCGACGGCGGGCTCGGAGTGACCGGGAGAGCTATGGAAGGTGCCGTACTGGTGGTGGTGATGAGGATCGCCGTCGCCGGCGGGTGCAGCTTGATGGATCTTGCCTTCCTCTTCGCTCATCGTCTCCTCTTCTACTTCGATTGTGATCAGGGGCGGGGTCAAATCCTGCCAGCCAAGGGTTCGATGGAGATGGCGCCCACTCGGCGTCATCTCTTCCCAGCTTTCATTTTTCGTACAGTTGTCCGTCGCTCTCAACGTGCCCCGCGTCACGTTGATAGCATTTCAGCAGCTCACACATATTGGCTCATTTGTAGTTTAACCCCTCGTTTTGTATCTTTATTTTAATTATCTCTTGTTCCCAAATATTTGCAAGGATGGACCTATGTGAAAATAAAACATAATGACGGGGTTATTTGGAAATATACGGCAAGAAATAGTCCAGCCCAATGGCCCGGATTGGCCCATGGGCCCTCACAAGCATCATCCCCACGGAAGCCGTGCTCCTCGTGTCCCCTTCTTTCCAAAACCTAACCCTCAGATCAGAGAGAGGCAGAAGGCGGAATGCGGCAGAAATCCGAGACGCCGGCCGCCGCCGCCGCCGGCGGCGGCGCAGTCCTCGCAGTCGGATCTGCGATCCATGGATCCCTTCCTGGCCGTCCTCAGAATCCTCCCTTACAGCTTCCTCCGTCCCCCGCGCACCCGCCTGAAGCTCCCCTCCAGCCTCGCCCTCCCCTCGCCGGCCACCGTCCTCTCCCTCGTCCTCCTCACCTACTTCTGCGTCGTCTCCGGCCTCGTCTACGACGTCATCGTCGAGCCCCCCGGCATCGGCAGCACGCAGGACCCCGCCACCGGCCAAATCCGCCCGGTCGTCTTTCTCCCTGGCCGCGTTAACAGCCAGTACATCATCGAGGGGCTTTCTTCTGGCTTCATGTTCCTCCTCGGCGGCGTCGGGCTAATCTTCATGGACCTGGCGCTTGATCGCAACCGCGCGCGCAGCGTTCGCGTCTCCTTTGCTGCTTTCGGGATCTCGGCGGTTTTCATTGGCTATGTCATGACCATGCTCTTCATCCGGATCAAGATCCCGGGATATCTCTATTGATGAATCAAAATTTGCTGCTTGTAACAGTAAGTTGATGACTTTGTTGATTTACTTTTTAGTGCGAGAAAGTCGAACTTTTGGTGTTTGATGAATGCTCAGTGATGTCATTTCGTATGGATTTAGCATCAAATAAATCAGGATATCAAAGTGAACTGATGTTTTTAATGTGAGATCCTTGAACCTATCTCTTATGGTTGGTGAATAGCTGATGATGTCTGGTTACATGGAGTTAGAATTGAGGAAATGAGTGCTACTTTTCTTGCTTTTAGTATGAGAAAAATAAACTTCTGATGTTTGTTGAATGCGCAATGATGCCAGTTCAAATGGAATTAGTATTAAAAGAGGCCAGGATGATGTTTTGCAGTTTCTTGATTTTGTGTTTTGAATATGAGAACCTTCAACCTATCCTTAGTTGGTGGTGAATGGTTGAGGGTGTCTGGTTATATTTGTGTTATTATTGAGTAAATGAGTGCTATCTTGATCTGTGCTCTGGAGCGAGTTTCAGTGTCTTAGTGTAGTAAAGTGATGAGCCTCTTGACGTGCTTTTGATTGGCAATGTAGGAAATGCAATGATATATGTGGAGACATCACCATCTCTTGTCTTAGGTGTTCTTGTTTTTCCTGATCCTTTTGGGCAGCATTTTTGAAATAGGTGAAGCAGTGGATTGGTTTCTGTTTGTATGTTAACAGTTTCTAACAGCGATGTTGTTAATATTGGTGCATGATTACTAAATCTGTACAGAGAACACGGCTATTCCTCCCATAAATGCAATTATAGTTAAAACACTTTATGTTTGGTGTTAAGGTTTTTAGTTTGGAATAATAGTTATATTTGCATTATTCCAAGGATTTGATTCTTCAAGACTTGGTACTCTTGACAAAGTATGAATTTGCCATTTTTTGAAGTTGTTTTGCGTACAATCTTGATAATTCATTGTGAACTTTCAGTCAAATATTCTGATGATGATTGCTGTTTTAGTTCCATCCTTTCTCTACTCCTCAATTTTGACTGTTTTGGATAGTTTCATAGAATGGCCTTTTTGTATTCTTTTTTGTATGGTACATAAAAGACTTTGGCCTTCCTATGGTAGGTTAAAATGCTGATGTTGAAACATATGCGAACTGTCTTTGCACTCTGCATTGCATGAATGGCATGGAATTGCTGAGTTTGGGATAAAACATGATGCAGTTGTGATCAGCTAATCCCTTTCAGAAATTTTGAAGCTTGTTAATGAGCTGAAAATTAAGATAGTGAACTTCTCCCTCATGGTATAGCTCTTGTTATTGACAAGTACTATGAGCTTGGACAATGCATTATTGTGTTTTTGCTAAACAGTATTCTGACAAATTCTAAATATCTTCTGGCTATTTGATGGCTTGGTTATTGTTTCCTTGCAAGTTGTTATTTGTTGTTGACAGTGAAAATCACAAAGGTAAGTGCAAATGCTGAAATTTGTTTTACATCTAGTGTCATCGAGTTGTTTTACCCCAAATTACACTTTATTGTCTCTATTTTGAAGTTACTGTATCTTCTGATGTGCTCCTTTATTGCAACATTCCTTCTGCAACCATGTACACTTAACCTCCTCTTCTCAACCCCAACTTCCACTCTTGTTTTTATGTGTGTATTGTGTACCCAAAAATGTCTCTGGAAGGTTGAACTTCATGTGTTATGATTTTTGCTGGTTCTTCAGCACTTATTCTGTTAACAACTTCTTTGTTATTCTAAAACACCAAAAAAAAAAAAAAAAACTTCTTTCCCATTCTAGTTTTATTTTTTCTGAAGCAATTTTGGTTTTTTTTTTTTTGGAATATTGTCTTGAATACTGTTTTGCATCTAGTATATACCACATTTCTCAGAGAAGGCTCAGTCTATTGCATCATTTCCTTTGCTTGTTCATGGTGTTCACAAAGTAATTGATCAGCTGGATATGGATTATTGTTTTCTGACCATGTCTCTGGTACTGGATGTAACGGAGATGAACTCTACCAGCAGAAGGACCAAATTCATGACTAAGGCAACACAAGGCAACACCCTTGAATTTTTATTAGAAGCATGTGATCACCGAAAGTACAACTTACAATTCGATATTACGAATTGCCTACAGAAAAACAACTAGGCATGACAGCAAAAACATCTTACATAATATATAGCATTCTTAGCACAGCATTGCACACTGCTTTCATGCTCAATAAGAACCACCTTCTCCGCTAGCATCCTCAGTATGACGAATGGCTTTCAAAATCTTCATCTGCAACTCTTGGAACCGTTCTTCAGACACAGAAAGTGCAGCCAAAAGTGCGCACACCTTCTCCTCCGATGCTTCGGAGTGGTCCTTTCGCAGCTTGAACACCATATGCCCGCATATCTCCCATATCGCTGGATTCAACTCCATGTCCAGGATCTCTTTGCTCACTTGCCCCCTCGCTCTTTTCTCCACATAGCACTGCTCATCCATTCAAGTTATCAGACTTCAAACCCCTGCAATACGCGGGATCAAACTCAGGTGAAGAGTAGGAACCTGAGGAAAGAGGAAGACGCGCTTCCCGCAGTCAGCAATGAGGATGTTGAAGGGATTGCCATAATCTTGCAGGAAGATGCAGGCACTGGACACGGCGTCCGCCAACTCCTGCAGTCTTCCTCCACCTTGGAAAACAAGGCCTCTCACCGGATAACGCGAAAGCTTTAGTATCTCCACTCCATTCTCCAAACTCGTCCATCTCTGCATGGAAGCCTTCTCCACCGGAAATGGCATTGTCAAATAGTAAGCCTGCAAATCATAAATCAAGTCCATGAGATCTTTGTACACATTGCAGTTGACAAAATCAAGAATCAAGCAACCTGGAAGTGAAGGTGATTGACAGTGGCAAACGCTCCGAGACTGTTAAAACCCAGTCGAAAATAAGGGTTTCCGGCCTCCACGGCGAAGCGCAACGCGAGCAAGAAGCTCTTTGGATCAATCCTTTGGGGAAGACAGTCGAGAATTCGTGGAATCAGCAGCACATGCCCATACTCAATGGGACTCACCTGTAACGAATACAACACCAGCACTTCAGCTTGTCCCAAACAATGAAGAGCTACAATTTCAGCGTACATTGATGGCCACAATGTCGGGGGAGCTGGAAGGAGGAACAACGACGCCTGGAAAAAACCCGGGCTTGCCGGTCTCGCTCTCCTCGACTCGGAGAAGCGCCTCCTCTTGCCCGACTTTGGTGAAGTTGAACTTGCTCCCGTCGAAGTCCTGCAGGACGCGGTCGACCCGGAACTCCGTTGGCCGCCGCGTGAGGTGTCGGCCTTCGTTGAATTGAGCGATGAAGCCGTGCTCTCCGGGGATGATTTTCGTCTCGCATTTGGTCAGGCTGTGGCGGAAGAGCCCTCTCCGCATGCGATCATCCCACTTCAAGCAATCAATCGAAATGCTTAGATTTTGGAAGCAAAATGGAAGCAAGAAACGATCTTTGCCTACCAGTTCGAAGATCAAGTCGAGAAGGTTCGGATTTGCAGTTTGGAGATCGTTGCCGAAGGCGAACAGAGGGAGCTCGGCACCTCGGAGAAGGCAGCACTTGGAGAGGCAGTTCCGGCCGCATCCGCCTCCGTTCGGCTTGCCGGAGCTCTCGCCCTGCTGAGACTGTTGGATCGAAGAAGCCATGAATAGGGACTTCGAGCCCTGCAGATGGATCTGAGTTTTTATTTTTCTCGAGGAGATCATCGCCTCTTGGCGGGTTGTGCAAGGGAGAACGTGAAACGTGCATGATTGATGGACAAGTGTTTTGACAACACGCCAAAGCAGGTGAAGCAAGCAGTTTTGGGGTTTGGATCCGATGGCAGGCACACCATCTGAACACGGCATAGATTTGAGCTACCGTTGCCTGTGGATCCAAATTCTTGAAAAAACTTGTTGCTTGAAATTCACTGGAACAGTAGCTTGAAAGATTCTGAATGTAATCTGTAGGCAGTATGAGGTGGTAAATTTGATTTCATCTCATTGAGATATTCATCAAATAGTATTTCTCGTCTCCTAAGCATGATTCTTCTGTTTATTTACTAAATCCAGCAAACGAAACGTAGTTTTACAACTTAAGCAGCCATTTCCGCATGCAAGGCTAACTGTTTTTCATTAAATAGTTTACCCAATAAAGTTATTAATTGAATATTGAATATATCCTGGTGTTTCTTTGCATGCTTTTCTACCAACTTCTGCTTTCTAATTTCGAAGTTTGAACTTTGGAACCTTGATTTCTGCAGCATAGTTTGGTACCGTATGGTCCATCAAGACATGATACGCATCGTACATGGGCGATCGAGCATCCCAAGAATTGTCAAGAAGAAGAATACAAGGTAACGCGGGAAAGGTGGCAATACTTGACTGTTAAAACGAAGAAAAAACTAAAAAGCTGAAAAGATAAAGGTGCTGTTTGGATGAATTTTAAATTTTTAAAATTAAAGAATTAGAATAATTAAAAGTTAAATTTCCTAATTTTTGTGTTTGATTCGATTTCAAAATTTAGAATTGAAATAATTTGATAATTTTTATTTTTTTCAATTCTAATTTTGAATTCTAAAAATTTTAAGAGAATACATTCAATTTCTGAGAATTATGATGAGACCTACAAATTAAATCATAAAATTATATAACATTTGGGTCATTTTTTAAATTTTTTTATTTTTTAAATTAATTAATTTATTTTAATTTTAAAATATTTATTTAACTAAAAATAATTATTTGTTAAAATTAAAATGTGAGTTTATCAAATTATTTAACGTGGTACTAAAATTGTAATAATAAATCTTCACATTATTTTATATATTTTATAATTCTCACATATTAGGAGGTCATTTTTAATAATTATATTTAATTGTTTGAAATGAAAAAAATAGGTATTTATGTTTATCGAAAATTATTTAAAACAGAAAATATAGTTAATAATTCTATTAATTATATGTAATTAGAAATTGCTTTTTTTTGGGTCAATTTATAATTTAGATTAATTTTTAAGTAACTTAGCATTTTTAATATTAATAGATGATATTATTCTGATTTACTTTTAAATAACGTAGTATTTTTAAAAAATAAAGTACTATATGTTATGTGTTGTAACTAATATATAGTTTTTCTAGTAAGTATTTTCGTCTAAGTTTAATATTAAAGATAATCTAGTGTTGTATTGTAATGTTTTATCAAACTATTGACAAGAAAAAATATTAAATAAATATTAAATTAATTATATTAAATTATAGAATTCTTTATTGTTGGGCCATTTTAAAATTTATATTAATTTTTAATTAACTTAGTATTTTTCTAATATTAATATATTATATTATTCTATTTACTTGTAAATAACATACTAATTTTTTAAAACATAATATATATTTTGTATTTATAAATTTTTTTATTTTTTTATATTTTGTATCAAATTTAATATTAAATTTGAAAAATCAAGAGAATTAATGAATTTCTAATTTCATCTAAAAAATATTCATCCAAATATTAAAATTAGACAATTCTAATAATTTTCTCAATGGTTCGAAATGGACAAAATTGACCGATTTTTTAATTTCAAATTGAGAATTCATTCAAGGCACTAAAAGTCTCACTGTTGGTGGCAAATTGATTTTTCTTAATTCAATATTGTGAATCGCTCCTATATGCTAACTAACTTACTTCTACATCCCTAAGTGGATAATCAAAAAACAGGATATGCTATTATTCCTTGACGTTCACGGATATGCTAGAAACAAATACATTAGAATATGTGAGATGAACCAACAAGGGCCTTTGCTCGTGAGAAGGACTTCAATCGAAGTGTCTCAATTGGAGTCTGACATCAGAAACCCGATGCAACCTCTAACTACACAGGAGAAAGATAGGATATGCTGGAGATGAAGCATAAATTTTTCTGTTAAATCTACTTACCTTTTCCTTACGGATAGGGGCAAGAGTTCTGATTTGCCTTTCAAAATGTGAAAGCTACCGTGCCCTCTGAAATACAAATTCTTTACTTGGTTAACATACCATGATAAAATTTTAACTGTCTAGAATCTGATGGACAGATGTTGGAAGGGAGTGCAACACTCATGCCCTCTATGTAATTCAGCCAGGGAGACCACAGGCCATCCCTTTTGTGAATGCAATTTTTCGAAGAAAATTTGGAAATAGGTGCTCCTAATCTTCCATGTTGTCGACATTCCTTGCTCTCTTTTGTACCCATGGTCGGAATGGAGAGATTCTGTTGGAAAGAATGTCAAGAGAGCCTTGGATTTGGTGATATTGACTCTTATTTGAAGAATTTAGCTAAAGAGAAATAACGGAATTTTTCAAAATAGGGGAAAAACTGAGACGAGTATTCTGCATTCTATATCTTTTCTATTGAAATCCTAGCTTCTTGTTTGTACTAGTAAAGTTTAAAAAAACCCAAGTGTTATTTCTTTATGTATCGATAAGTTCTGATTTGCTCTATGATATGCAGTAGTTCCAACACCTAAGCTGGGGAGATTCGAAGATTAACTGCTCTGAGGAAGCTAGTCACTACCGATGCAGTTAATGATAGGATACTGAAAGCTTGTAATTTTTTGGGATGGTTTTGTATGACCTTTATTTTGTGAGACTTCACCTTATAATCTTTTGATTTTTATAAGAGATGCAACTCTTGTATCTTTTTATTTCTTGCTAGAGCAAGCTTATGAAATGGTAAATCCCAAATTTTGCTCAAAAAAAAAAAAATACAAGGTAAATGCCAACCAACCAGCATGTTGCGTGTTTGGATTAGGTTCCAAAATTCTAAGCAATTAGGGTTTTGGATTACAGCTTCTGCCGGAAGATATTTCTTCTTCACTGAAAAGTCAACCGGCAATTATTTATGAAGACAACAAATTTAACGTCGTTTTTCGTTCAACATCTTACAACGATTATTGGTTTCAATGAATGAAGCACTTCTTCGAAGTGAATCTACGCGTAGTCTCACATTCCATACTTGAGGAAGCTACCCTTTTTGCACTTGTTCTTGCAGCCGCCACAATTCTTGGGATCATGTATCACGTTGGCACAGTTACCATGGCAGCATGCTTCTCCGTACCTGCACAGACGCCCGCACTGCCTGCAGTTGAGGTTGTCAGCCATCACATTCACGCACCTCTTCTGGCAGCAGTAAGGGCCCCGGGCTTCCCTTCGCCGGGCACCTGTTACATGTCATGGCAACTCTGGGATTGTACTGAGAAAGCAAACGGCTCATCATTCTTGGTGATGGAGTTGCCTCTTCCTCTTCTGTAGCACGGTTCTCAGGTTCTTCTCCATTGGAGGAGGATCTTAGAGGCCATTGTTGTGGACAGTGTTGATGAAGGGAGAATAATGTGTTTTGAGTCTGTATCTGTAGGGAGATTTGGAGTCAGGAATAGTTGACCATATCAGAGAAGTTAGGCCTCCCAATGGAAATGACTATAAATATTGTAGAAACTTTGAGAAATGTCGATCGTTTTCAGATTTGAAATGGGGTTCAGTTTTCAGAAGATGAAAACGAGCAGCTTTTCTTGATCAAGAGAATGAAATCCAACATTTGCATGTCTAACAGAGGAATAGTTATTCTCTTCGGCGCTCAGCGTGATGAAGCTTAGTGGCAGTCTTGCGCACCAATACATGTACTTGTTGCTCGTTGATTGTACGGTCTTGGATTTTGTTTCTTTTCATGCTCTTTCTTCCCACTTGTTCTTGTTATTTTCAAGAGATACAAACCGGGAGATCTGCTGAAGAACCAATCAATATTCAAATATAGTTCGGTACAAAGTCCATCAAAACCGAGATATTTTCTTTTCGCAAAACATAATGAAAAGTAGCTTGCGTAGATGCGATAATAACTAAGATTATAACACGGAATGCCATGTCTGAATATCTCTGATATGTATGATTTTACCTCTACTTTGCTTTTGGAGTTGACCTTCTCAGATGCTTCAAACTCCAATTTTTTTTTTTTTGTTGTGTTAATTGTCAAAATAGCTTTGTGTGGGTTTGGCATTAAGGCGGGATACAATCAACACTCCAACAATGATCATAGCGGCCTCTTTCCTGCTCATTTTCTCAATTACTCTCTTATCGCTGCTCTCCTCCACCGCCGCTGCAGAATACTACTATAGCAACCCAATACAGAAGACTCCTCACAAGCTCACGAACCCCATAAACGTATGCTGGCGTTACAACCCCAAGTGGGCTGCCACCCAGCCAAGCTCTCGCTGGCTGCGCCGTCGGCTTCGGCAAGAACGCCATCGGCGGCCGTAACGAAAGAATCTACACCGTCACCGCCCCTTCAGACGACCCTGTAAACCCAAAACCGGGCACGCTCCACCATGCCGTCATCCAAACACAGCCTCTCTGGATAATCTTCTCCAGGAATATGGTCATCGGGCTCAAGAACGCGCTCGTCGCAACAGCTTTAAGACCATCGACGGACGGCCGTGGCGCTGCAGTGGAGACTGCCAACCTACCGTGCATCACAATTCAAGGCGTCAGCGCCACGTTATCGTCCACGGCTTGAACATCCATCACTGTACTCCACAGAAGCCCGGTATGGTTCGGATCTCGCCGACGCATGTTGGCCGCCGCCACGGCTCCGACGGGGACGCCACTGAAATCTTCGCCGAAATCTTCGCATCTTGTATTGTTTTTATTGATCACTGCGGCCTTTCTCACGCTGCTGACGGCCACATCGATGTGATTCGTGCGTCCACGGGCATCACCATCTCCAATGACTTCTTCTCCGACCGTGATAAGGTATTGTGCAAGCCATCGGATTGAACTCTGTCCAATAAATCAGTATTCATGTACGTACTAATGCAGTGAACTGAATGGGTTGAATGGTGAAGGTGACGCTGTTTGGGCATCTTGATGGTTACGTGGCTGACAAGGAGATGAAGGTGACAGTGGCGTACGTTCAAACACTTTGGGCATGCCCTGGTACAAAGAATGCCGAGGTGATATGCACAGATTCATGGAAAACACTGAAAATTAGGATTCATCATCATCTTCTTCTTCTTTTCTTCTTCAAATGTGTTTTATGTATGTAGGGTTAGATATGGGTACAGTCAAATGGCAAACAATCAGTACAATCAATGGGAGATGCATGGAATAGGTGGAAGGGCAGCAAGAAACAGGTAAACGCCGCAGTGTTTGATTTAATCTTCATCAGTGGATGGATATATAAGATGGGCATGAAAGTCACTACAAAACATTCTCATGATAAATTTCTTTAGAAGATGAGAATGATCTTTTGATGAAGATACTAATAAGGAGTTGAACACATCAATGGATATATCTTTGATACTGGGTAATAACCAAAGACAACTGATGACACTAAACACTGGATTAGAAGCAAACTTGTTGGCAATGAGATCATCTGCACGGTGAAGTTTTATTTAAGGAAAGAGGAGATGATGCGTGATGTTGGTCGTATTAACTGGGATGCTCTTCTTTAAGATCACATGTCTTTACTTCTCTAGTCTTGGGATAAGTAAGCTTAAAGCTCACCTTTTAAATATTGATGTAATGGTTGTACTCATGTTTTGTTATATGTTCGACTTTTGATGAGGCTTATTATTTTTATAAAATATGAAATATTGCTTTTGAATATTTACCTAATGACATGTTTAACTAATTACAAATAAAATTAATTAATTAAATATTGTGATCTAAGTTTGTAAAAAAAAGGGTGATTTAACTCCTTGTAAACTTGTAGTATTGCACATAACTCTTCTAAAATTTAAAGGTTACATATAATTTTTTGGATTATACACATTAAATAAACTTCCTTTAGTTAGATTTTTTATTAAAAAAGGAAATATTTTATGGATTAATAATATTAGGAACCACATAAAATATATGCCTCAGATTTGATCGTTTGGACTTACTTACTTAAAAGTTAACTATGATTTAATATCAAAGTGAACCATAAAAATTTATTTATGATTATGATGAAAATTTAAAAATTATGTAATTTTTAAAGTTTGAAGAAGTTTTATATGATTTTATAAATTTGCAAGGAGGAATGTGCAAATCAACCAAAAAATATCAAAGGCAAATAAAATTGCGATGGTTGTCAAGGGCGACAAACAATTAAAACTAGATCCTGATTAGATTTGGTTTAAAAATAGAAGGCAAAGCCAGTTCGGTCTGGTTTTGATTATTGTCAATTTCGGTTTTGGTTCAGGGCAGCGAGTTTTGAATTAGCGAACTTTCCGGAAAATTTGCTCACCGCTCTCCCCTGGTGTTCTCAGAGCGAGGGCGAGGAGCGCCCTTCCTCCTCGTCTTCTCTTTCCGATGGAGTTCAGGATTCGGAACTACGAAGCCGAGGCTTCCGCCGCCGCCCTCGCCCGCGTCCCTTGCGACTGTCATCCTCTTTCTCCGCCCCCTCCATCAGATCCGCAGGTACTCTGTCTGCTCCTCTTTCCCCATCCTCGGTTCCGAATCGAGGCCTTTTGCTTACCGATCGCATAGTTCTTCGCGCTAGGGTTCCGTTAATGTGGCACAAGATTTCGATGTTTTGGTTTGCTGATTTCCGATTTTAATGGTGCGATTCTTGGTCGCGTTTCGAATTTAGCAATTTCAATGCTGGCAGGGTATTTTTAATGAAATAGATCTCCGAGTACTCTAGGATTCCATTATCATGGGTTCTGAGGTTGATTTCTGATGACCTTTTGGAGTTCTTGATTGAGGATTGGTCTGCGGAATTTGGTGTTAATGGCGCAAACCTTGGTTTCTATCTAAATTGGGAAATTCCAATGCGTGAAATGTGTGCCATTATGTTAAAAACGTTACTCCTAGTTAGCTTCTCATACCTGCCGGAGAGGCTTCATCTTTCACGGGTTTGAAATCCATGATGGAGCTATTTTTACAAGAAGAGAAACAGGGAAATGGCAGATAGGGCGACTGGAATTCTGTTGAATCTAGGAATGTCACATATTTAGTTTTGCTTCTAGATGGCGTGAGGTTTTCTTCCACTCATAGGTTTGTGACATACATTGCTTTATTATGTTAGATATTTCTGAGAAACATTAAAGTTGGTTAACCTAAAATATGATAAATTTTAGTGAAATGAAGTATCTGCAGTTGCTCACTCAACAAGCTGTTCAGGTACATCTTATGATTGACAAAGGTTCTTTGTGGCATTAATAGGTTGTTACCAGTTGTGGTGTATCTGACATTGATGATCCATTAAGAGCACATGACACAGATTCAGTAGGATTTTGGGATGGGGAAGTCAAGGATGATGATTCTAAAAAGCTGACTAATGAAGGTCAATTATCAAGAAAGGAGTGGGCTGTCTTTACAAGTTTGTTACTGCAGAAGTTCTCCTATCGCAACACAATTTCCATCTCATCAGTGAGTTTTTTGATCTTTATTTATCTCAAACTTCACGTTGTTATATAAATCAGTCCATGTGCTAGCATGATCATACAGTCCCATGCCATTGATTTTACATAAGCACAAGAAAGTAAAACTTTACTCGTTAACTTTTGCTATAAATTATAGCTTCATTTGTCTTAGAGTCTTCAACTTGTCAATTTTTCGTTTGAATTCAGGCTACACTTATTAAAAAAGTAGATGAGCTTCCCTTTTAATTAAGTTAAAATTACAATCTCGTCATTATCTAATCTAGTTTTATTTTTCACAAATGTGTATCTGATGTTTGACTTTGCTATTGGTTTGATTTCCTGCAGACTTCTGCAATTGTGTCGAGGATCAACAAAGGTATTATCTGACATCATTTCTTGGTTAATATTGCAGATTGACTTTGTTCACCTCAGATACCATTTGTTGAATGCTGTGCATTTCCTAGCATGCCACTTGAATATTTTACATATTTCAGCAGGAACTCATGTAGAATACAATAAGTCTCTAGCTGATATGCATATAGAGGAATTGGATGACTGTGAAAACATTGCTGAGGAAGAGAGAAAAGTTGTTACTCGAGAAGAGTATATTTCACGGTTGCAAGAACTTAAGGGGGAAATAAGCAGTGCATGGAGGGTTCATGATCGGATGAAAGCCTTGAAGTTGTCCATTAAGGTAAGCACATTCTCAATGTTTTTGGGATTTCATTACTGATTAAGCTTCCTTCTATTTTGTCTTATATCAATATGTAGCACAACACATAATGTTTCACATGCAGCTATAGTGCTGCAATATATAGGATTTGATATGAATCCTTTATTTTCTTCTTTGCAGGTGGCAAGGCTTTTGATGGACACATCTGTAATGCAGTTCTATCCTACAATATTTGTTTCAGTCACAGATATCATGGATATACTTGGTAATTTGGTATGGGAGCGCATTAAGAGCAAGGCTGAATATACGGATGATGGGGCTTTTATTGGTTCATTGGCAGGTTTGTATCTGGACGTTTACATTTTATTCTTTTTCTTCCTCTTATTAAATATTTTCTTTATTTTCTGGTTGATATATCTTTTTTTCTTCTTCTTTGTCTTCTTTACTATTATTTTATTTATGGTTTATGTATTTTTATGGTTTTTTCTTATTCAATATCTTCTTTATGTTTTAGTTTATATGTTTTCTTATTCTTCTTCTTTTTGAATTTTTTTAAGTTTGGTTTTATACTTTTATTTTTTCTTCTTCCCCTTTTGTTATATTTTTCTTGATCTTGATTTTCTGGTTTATGTACCTTTATTCCTTTTCTTCTTCTTTAACTCTTTATTTATATATTGTTCTTTAAGATTTTCTTTATGTTCTAGTTTGTATATCCATTGTTCTTTTACCTTAGTTGAGTTTTTGGTTTTATATTATCCCTCTTTTGTTCTGGTTTATATTTCTTTGTTTTGTTATTCTTCAACATTTGTTTTTTCTTGTATTTGAGCAATTGTCTTTTACCTTAGTTTGTGTTTTTTAAATTTTAGATTATACCTCTTATATTCTTGTTTATTTATTTTCTTCTTGATCTTTTTTAACACCTGTTTTACTTTTATTTGGGTTTAATGTTTAAATTTTTTCCTTATTTCTGGTTTAGTGTTTTTTTGTTCTGGTTTATATATGTTTATTTGTTTTCTTCTTCCTTATTATTTTTCTTTATGCTCTTGTTTGTATATCTTCTTCTTCTTGTAGATTTATTAAGATTTCTTTTTCTTCACCGTTGATGAAGATTTATTCTTCTTCTGCTTCTTCTATATTTATTAAGGTTTCTTCTTCTGCTGCTTCTTCAAGAACATTGGTTTAAGTTTATTCTTCTTCTGTTTCTTCAAAATTTATTAAGATTTTTTGTTCTTCTTCTCCAAGATTTATTAAGATTTTGTCTTCTTTGTATTATTTTACTTCCTCTTTTTTGACATTTATTACATTTGTCTTTTAACATTTATTATGTGTCTTATGCTGTTGTTTTTTCTTTCTCCTCCTCTTCTTGTTTTTTTTTTCTTCTTCTTTTTCTTCAAGGTTTATTTGTATTTACTCTTTTTCTTCTTCTTCTTTAACATTTATTATATTTGTCATTTACAGTTGTTTGAGGGTCGTAAATTTCAGATATTTCTTTTTTATGGTTAATTGCAAGTTTTCTTCTTCTACTTTAACATTTATTATATCTTATTCTTTTACTTCTTTCATAGGTATTACATTTGTTTTTGTTTGCAGTTGTTTTTCTTTTTAATTTATAGTTTTAGATGCCTTTTAGTCTTCTTCTTTTTCTTCTTATTCTTTGTTCACATTTGTTACTTTTTTGTTTACAATTGTTGGTAGATCTTATGTTTTAGATTTTTCTTATTCTTTGTCTTGGTTTTCTTCTTTAACATTTATTTATAATTGTTTGAGAGTTTTGAGTTTTAGGTATTTATTCTTCTGTTTCATTTTTATCGTGTTCTTCTTTAACATTGTTACATTTGTTTATTGTTCTTCTTTAGTATTTATGACATTTGGTTATAGCTGCTTGAGGGTTTTAAGTTTTAGATATTTAATGTTCTTATCCTTCTTCTTCATTATCTTCTTTTTCTTCTTTTTAACATGTTTTACATTTGTTTGTAGTTGTTTGAGGGTCTTCCTCTTGTTCTTGTTCTTCTTTGACATTTATTGCATTTTTTAAAGATGTTTGAGGATTTTAAGTTTTAGATATTTGTTCTTTTTCTTATTTAACATTTATTACATTTCTTTACTGTTGTTTGAGGGTTTCAAGTTTTAGATATTTCGTTTTTCTGGTTTATTGCAACTCTTGTTTTTGTTATTGTTTTTGTTTTCTTCTTCTTAATTTTTTTATTACCTTTTTAACTTTTTTGCAAGTTTTTAATTTTTTATGATTTAGTTTAAATCTTTAATTATATATTTTTAACAAACTTGGGCACATTCTGCTTTGCCAATCCTATCTAGGTCTCATCGAACCGTTTATGTTTAACTTTGTTAAGTAGCAGCAAGTTACTGGACTTCGGTTTTGTTTTTCTTTTTTAATGCAATGTACATTTCATATTATTTCTGTGTTGTTATATGCCCTTTAATATTTGAGTATTTGTTTTCCATTTTATTTATTTAGCGATAAAAACATTTGTCCATCCTTCACTCTGTTTGATTAATGAACTTAGAGAAATATGCTGATAATTGTACTGTGTTTGTATTTGTCATATAATAGAGCTATATTCGATTGCCTTATAACATATTTGGTGTACTTCAGATAACTTTGTATCTGATGATATTTGTCCTGGTGCAAAGGAGACTTGTTATAACTGGTTCTGCAAAATTGGTTCCATTCGTGAGCTGCTTCCTCGCATGTGAGATTTTCATAGTTATCATTATTTTGTATTGTATTTCATGCTCTAGGTTTATGCTTGCTTGAATTTTATTTGATATGGAATCTTTTTGAACACACACAAAAAGGAATTAGCTAGTCATTCAAAGATAGCAGATTTTATCGCTGATTTTATACCAAAATTAGCAGATTCTATGACTGATTTTATATCAAAGTTAGCAGATTCTATGGCTGATTTTATACCTGTAATAATTGTAAATATTTTCCTTTTTTAGGATATGCCTTATTTTCATCAACTTGTATTCATTATATAAGGGGCATTCTTCTTCAAGAAGGACACCAGTTTTTTTGATCAAGTTATCATGGTATCAGAGCTTGAGTTCTGAATTCTCCTGTGTCTCTTTCTCTCAGTCCTAGTTCAGTTCATTATTCTTAGTTATTTTGATCAAGTTATCTCAGCCTTATGTCTTCAGACAAGCATGAATTCTTGATTCGTTTCAATGACAAAAACTACTCAGCCTGGGCATTTCACTTCAAGATATTTGTAAAAGGCAAAGATCTATGGGGTCATATTGATGGCAGCAAATCTGCACCTGACAAAGACAAGGATGAGCACTCCAAGTGGGAAGTCAAGGATGCTCAAATCATGACATGGATTTTAGGATATGTAGAATCCAACATCATCTTGAATCTTCGACCCTTCAAAGCTGCAACTGAAATGTGGAATTATCTGAAAAAACTCTATAGTCAACACAACACTGCTCGTCGATTTCAACTTGAATACGAGCTAGCAAGTCTTCAACAGGGCAGTCTCTCAATCTCAGATTTTTATTCTATCTTCATGAATCTTTGGGCTGAATATACTGATATTGTCTATGCTACCTTACCTCCCGAAGGTCTTATTTCTGTTCAATCTGTACATGAAACTACTAAGAGGGATCAATTTCTTATGAAATTGAGATCTGAATTTGAAAGCACCAGATCTAATCTTATGAATCGAGAAACTGTTCCATCCTTGGATGCATGTCTCAATGATTTATTTCGTGAGGAACAACGGCTTCTCACTCAAGCCACCATGGAACAAATTAAATCCATTCCTATTCCTATGGCTTATGTAGCCCAAGGCAAGTCAAAAGGTAAGGACATGAGTACTATTCAGTGTTATTGCTGCAAAGAATTTGGCCATTATGCTTCAAGTTGTTCAAAAAAATTCTGCAACTATTGCAAAAAGGATGGACATATTATCAAGGAATGTCCTATTCGACCTCCCAAGAGATCTGGAACGGCATACACTGTCTCAGTTGGTTCTTCTAATGCTGGTAGTTCTGAGGATAAAGCTCATCTGACACAAAGTGCTCCTGCTCCTATTCAATCTGTGACACCTGAAATGATTCAGCAAATGATCATTTCTACATTTTCCGCATTAGGACTCTCAGGTAAACCTTTCTCTAAACCTTCACCGTGGTACTTTGATTCTGGAGCTTCCCATCACATGACAAACAATGTTAAATTCCTCACCAATGTAAATAAATATCCTGGAAATCTCAAGATTTATACAGCTGATGGAAACTCCTTACCTATCACTGCCACTGGTGATGTTTCTTCATCCATAACCAATGTCTTTGTCTCTCCTAACCTTACCACTAATCTTGTTTCTGTTGGACAATTAGTTGAAAATGATTGTAAAGTGGAATTTTCTAAATCTGGTTGTGTGGTGCAGGATCAGCAATCGGGGAAGATGATCGCAAGGGGGCCTAAAATTGGACGTTTTTTTCCTCTTCAGTTTCCTATGTCTTCATGTTCCTCTTCATCTATTATCACTTGCAATTCTGCTTATGTTGATTACCGAGCATGGCATAAACGCCTTGGACATCCAAACTCTAATGTGCTTTATACTTTGCTAAATTCTGGTTTACTTGGCAATAAAGGGTCACCATCTCTTAGTACTGTTCAATTTGATTGCAATTCTTGTAGGCTTGGAAAAAGTAAAGTTCTGCCATTTCCCACTCACACACCTAAAGTAGTCCAGCCTTTTGATTTGATACATAGTGATGTGTGGGGAATGGCGCCAGTTACTTCCCATGCTAATTACAAGTATTTTGTCACTTTTATTGATGACTATAGTCGCTTCACATGGATTTATTTTCTGCATTCTAAAGATGAATTGTTTTCTGTCTTTAAGCTTTTTCATGCACATATTCAGACCCAATTTTCTGCTAGTATCAAAATTCTTCGTTCTGATAATGGGGGAGAATACATGTCTCATTTATTTCAAGAATTTTTACAAACCAATGGTATAATTTCTCAAAGGTCTTGTCCTTCAACCCCTCAACAGAATGGGGTGGCTGAAAGAAAGAATCGACACCTTCTAGATGTTGTTCGCACCCTCCTATTAGAGTCATTTGTACCCTCTCGTTTTTGGTGTGAAGCTCTCTCAACTGCTGTCTATCTCATCAATAGGTTACCTTCTCCTTCCTTGAATCATGTTTCCCCTTTCTTTCGGTTATTTGGTCATACCCCAAATTACTCTAATTTTCGTACTTTTGGTTGTGTGTGTTATGTTCATCTTCCTACACACGAACGGACAAAACTAACAGCTCAAGCTGTTCAATGTGCTTTTCTAGGCTATTCGGTGCACCAAAAATGTTTTCTTTGTTATGATCCCAACCTACGACGTATTCGGGTTTCTCGAAATGTGATTTTTTTTGAAAATCAGTATTTTTTTTCCACACACAAGGATGACCTTTTTCCTTCATTCTTCTGTTTTGCCAATGTTTACTAATTATTCTGAAGATTCCATGCCTTCAAAGCCTCTCATAGTCTACCAACGACGCAAGATTCCAGCACCTCTCGGGCCCCCTCCAGCTCATTCCCTTAATGCTGATCCTGTTCCAACAACTGCACCAGCACCTCTCAGACAAAGTACTCGAGTTCGTAAACCACCAGATAGGTATGGTTTCACCTCTCCTTTATCTTTGACAGCCACCTTGTCCTCTATTCCTATTCCATCATCCTATAAGCAGGCTATGGAGCATGAATGTTGGCGGAGAGCTATTGAAACAGAACTTCTTGCACTTGAAGAAAACCAAACATGAGATATTGTACCGTGTCCACCATCTGTGAAACCTCTTGGTAGTAAGTTAGTGTTTTCTATCAAGCTCCGTTCTGATGGATCCATAGAACGTTACAAGGCTAGATTGGTGGTTCTTGGCAACAAGCAAGAGTATGGCCTAAATTATGAAGAGACCTTCGCACCAGTAGCCAAAATGACCACTGTACGAACAATATTCGCCCTAGCAGCATCACAATCATGGTCTTTACATCAAATGGATGTAAAGAATGCTTTCTTGCATGGTGATCTCAAGGAGGAAGTTTACATGAAACTTCCCTACGGTATGCCCACTTCTTCCCCTAATGAAGTTTGCAAACTAAAACGCTCTTTGTATGGATTGAAGCAGGCACCACGAGTATGGTTTGAAAAGTTTCGATCGACCCTCCTTAGTTTTTCATTTACACAAAGCCAGTATGACTCCTCACTTTTTCTCCAACGGACATCCAAGGGCATAGTTGTTCTTCTTGTTTATGTGGATGACATTGTCATCACCGGTTCTGATATGGAGGCTATATCTAAACTTCAGAATTTGTTGCACTCTACTTTCCACATGAAAGATCTCGGCCCACTCACCTATTTTTTGGGGTTAGAGGTGCATCATCAGCCTCAAGGTATCTTCTTGAATCAACACAAGTATATTATGGATTTGGTTCAGCTAGCAGGACTCACAAACACTAATTCTGTTGACACCCCAATGGAAATTAATGTAAAATATCGACGGGGTGAAGGGGAACTTCTTGAGGATCCCACTTTATATCGCAAGCTGGTTGGAAGTCTTATCTATCTAACTATCACCCGCTCGGACATCTCTTATGCTGTCCATATTGTCAGTAAGTTCATGCAAGCCCCTCGGCATCTCCACCTATCTGCAGTCCGCCGCATCATCAGATATATCCTGGGCACACAAAGACATGGCTTATTCTTCCCTACTGGTTCTTCCCTCAAACTACAGGCCTATAGTGATGCAGATTGGGCTGGTTGTCCGGACACAAGAAAATCAACTACCGGATGGTGTATGTTTCTTGGTGATGCTCTTATCTCTTGGAAATGCAAGAAGCAAGACTCGGTCTCCAAATCATCCACTGAGGCGGAGTACCGTGCCATGTCTACTGCATGCTCAGAAATCATTTGGTTACGTGGTCTTTTAACAGAGCTTGGTTTCACCCAAGATCAACCTACTCCCTTACATGCTGACAACACTAGTGCCATCCAAATTGCAGTCAATCCTGTCTACCATGAACGCACAAAGCACATAAAGGTTGACTGTCACTCTATCCGGGAGGCCTATGATCGTCAAGTTATCACTCTCCCACATATCTCCACTACTCTACAGATTGCGGATATTTTCACCAAACCAATGACACGACAGCGACATAACTTTCTTGTTAGCAAATTGATGCTTGTTGACTTACCCGCATCAATTTGAGGGGAGATGTCAAAGGAATTAGCTAGTCATTCAAAGATAGCAGATTTTATGGCTGATTTTATACCAAAGTTAACAGATTCTATGGCTGATTTTATACCTGTAATAATTGTAAATATTTTTTTTATTTAGGATATGCCTTATTTTTTTCAACTTGTATTCATTATATAAGGGGCATTCTTCTCCAAGGAGGACATCAGTTTTTTTGATCAAGTTATCACATTTATAAGTAACAGTTCTTTTTTGGAAATCCTAATTTTTTATATATTCCTTGAAAAGTTTTAAATAACAAATAATAGAGCACTAATTAGTTATAGGTTGCCTTGTCAATACAATGATTCTACCACTTTGACTGGCCCAATCTATTTATTTAAACACAAATCTATTTTTACGTAGAGTGGTTGAAATTATTGTGCTAGTGTGGCAAATTCTTGTTGGTTGGTGAACACCTTTTTGGTAGCTTAAGCCTTCCAAGTTGAGCCTAATAAGTTTTAGTCTATATCTGTCTGGTTTGTTATTTTCTCATCTATGTTCCAACTTTACAACTCAAGTCACACTGAGGATGGTTGTAAACTTACTTGATTTATTGGGTTTTGTTGATGGAGTCTGATTTATCGTTGATTTCAGTCTGACAGACTCCTTGAAATTGGATCCGTTAGACCGCTCTTTCTTTTAATATGTAAAAAGAACAACTGTGAAGAAGACTGCTGAAAATTTTTTGGTAATGGTCATTTTGATGTTTAAGTTAGATTTGTTTTCCGGAATATCAATGTAATAAGAAATTGGGTATTAGTCCTTTATCTCTTTGATTGTCTTGTGATTTTTAGGGTTATGGAGAATTTGGTGTATTCGAATTTCGAAATTTTGGATAATTGTTTCGCTGATTTCTCCTGTGAATTGGGGATTAAATTTGAATTTTTTAGAATTGATTTTTGAAGATACTGTAGATTTGTCGATTGGGATGTCGGTATTGGCGGACAGAATCAAGTAAGTTTGATTTCAGCCGCAATTTGAGATATTATTGATCCTTTTCGCGAGCTTATTTATATTTGAAATGACTGAACTTATGATGACTCTGTATATTGACAAACCCTTCGTTCGAATACTTTTGTTTGTAATTGACCTTTTAAACTCGGTTTCATTAGTTTTTTTGACTCAGGAGGTTCGATTCGGAATTTTTTCTCTGAAATTACCTCGGTCGACGGCTTTGTTTTTGTTTTGTGCATATTCGATTTTCCGAACCATCATTTGGTGACTTGATATATTATCAATGTTCCTTAACTCTAGGCTTTGTACTATGAAGTTAGACTTGTGGGGCGAGAGAAACATAATATAATCTTTAGGGAGGTTCGATTTTGAGTTTTGCATTTATTGTGAGATGTATGAAAGTGAACTTACGTATTCTGTAAATATTTCATTCGGGGCATATTAAGTGATTGGAATTTAACTGCAAATCAAATTGTTTCCAATACTATGAAATTTATCACAAATTTTTGAACCCTAACCATTTGTAAAGGTTATTTTCCACTATACAAATGTTTAGAGATATTTTTAAAAATTACTGAGGTTCCAATACAAGAGGTGGGTGGTGTTTCGCCCTGAAGAAGTGGTGTAAATGCTTTATTTCTAACCTTAATTTGATTTATGCTTGGAAGGAGTATCATGTTAGGGTCTTTTGTAAGATTAATTTGGGTTTTTTACATGAGTGAAGTAATTTTTTCTTTCATAGGGCCGAGTTTGAAATCTTTCGCGTTTTTTAATGTTTTGAGCTGAAGAGATAGAGGAGGTTAGGTATGCCTTCACATGGTTTGACGTGGTCTATTTGGAAAAACATGATCTATTCATTGCTTAGACGATTAGTGTGAAATTTAGCTCTCAAGACTCGAGCTTTTTTTATTTTTTTAGTATGTTTTTTTTGAGTTTAACAAAGTAATGTGCTATACAGGGATTACTGAGCTCATTTTAATAAACGAAATCTTGAAGGAGAAAGGAGGAGCTCCTCAAGTATTTTCAACTTGGAAGAAGCCAACTAGAACAAAAATCTTTAATTCTCCTCCTGCCTTAGTTCCGAGTTAGGGGAAGAGGAAAAAAAAAAGAAGAGGAGAAGAGCTAAGAAGAGAATGAAAAGCGGGCAAAGAAAAGACCGGCATCATCTTGCTTCTCATCCCACTTTCCCGAGTTGCCTCCTTAGACGACCGCGCCCGATCATCTCCTTATGTGATGAAAAAGATTGATTGCAATAAAAAAGTCATCTTTGTTCCTTCCCCGATCAGCCCCGAGATGTGAAAGTGTTCTCCTCTTGGGTCTCGAAGCATGTTGAAAGAGACTGACAACCAGTAGTATTTTCTCAGTAAATTTAGAAAGAATGAAGGCTCTTTGATTGTCAGACTCCCTGCTGACAAGCGTTTTTTAAAAGAGACGAGTTTGTTGCGACGTAAGTGTATTTGAGCTTGACTTCTCCCTTTTTTTTGATTTTAAGTATTCTAATTTTTACTTTAGTTGTAGACCCTGTGTTTTTTTTACTTTGCAAGACATTGTATTTATGAGGTTCGGAGACAAGTTGGCTCCGAAAATACTAAAGCCGAGGAGGTGGATCTATGTCACTCCCAACTCACGTCCCTTCAAAATGGCATAGAGTTAATGAGAACGGCAAAGGAAGAGAAGAATCTCTTCATCGTTGAGTGCGACTCGATCTTGTCGCATTTGGAGGCGACGAAGACCAAGATGGAGATAATGAAGACTCGGCATCAGTTCAGCCTTGGAGGAGACCTACGCCACCATTGTCGCCAACTTCTTTCAAAGCAAAGAGCGCACCGATACCCTGATGATGACTAAGTTGTAGACTATCTCTGACTTCAAGGCAAAGAGCGCACCGATACCCTGATGATGACTAAGTAGTAGACTATCTCTGACTTTAAAGCCAGCGATGAGTATCTCAATAATCATGCCAAGCTCTACACCTGGGGATTTATTGAAGGTTATCTCGTTTGTAGGGACACAGTGAGACATGTATTCTCTCAGGCTTTTGCTTACTTTCCGCTTTAGTATCAACAAAGTGAAGGAATCTTTCTCCGAGGCACCAACAAGATGACTTGCTACACGAATCTATCCGCCAAATCATTAAAGCAGATAATAGAGTACTTCGGTGGTTTGGAGTATCAGGTTCGGACTTGATCTTTCAGGGTCATAAGAAATATCTTATATATGGTTGAGTTTTGCACTTCTTGTGGGATCATGATATTCTTAAAAGTGCTGACATGATCTATTGGATTGTTTATGCCGTCATATACTTTGTAAGAGAGCTGTCGGAACTTTGACGACACTGAAAAATATGCTACTTCCGTTGTTAGAGGATTATCGTATCTCACCTGAGATGGATGATTCGGTGCTCTCAGAAGCTTTTGACTTGAATGTGAAATAACCTCACTTTGGGTGCCTGAGACAATTATGACCGAGGCTTGCCTGTGATACGTGGCCTTGCCAACTAAATCATACGTAGAATCCTATTTATCCAATTCCCTTGAGGCACAATACCGAAGAGTTGTAGGATAGGGGTTATATTGACCTGAATATAGATGTCTACTGAGTTGTGCAGGACTAGGTGCGGGGTAATGGGATAACTTGTCTTGCTGGTTTGGTGTGAAATCTAGGCCTAGTGTTGGGGCATAAGCTAGTTGCTGAGTATGGTGAGGTGGTAGGCTCGACATTACTTGACCCTACAGATGCTGAATTTGAAAATCTTGCATAGCTTGTATTTAAACCTCAAGGAGTTGAGTCATCCGCTGAACTTTTATTGTTAAGGTTTAAAACTCTTAACGATTCACCGAATTGAAAGGCTCTGGTGGTATCTTGAGTACCATTTGAAGAGAAGGTGTTTGAGGTTGTTGAAGTATTTGGACCGCTAAATTAGCTAGTTGAATTAGTTTGTTCAGCCCATTAGATGAATTATGCGATTCCACTAGCAATGAGGTCATTCGCCCCTCAGTGGGATTATAATGATTGTGCTGCTCTAGAAGATATGGCGGGAAAATCGTTGAAGTTCTCTTGGATCTATAAAGAAGAATAACGAAGTAGATTTTAATGAAAGTACCACTATTGATAGAACACAGTTTACTGTCGGTTTTGGTATGAGAGGTTTTTTGAGATTAGATCTGCTAGACTGTCCTTCTTTTGAATATGTAAAAAGAGTAATCGTGAAAAAAACTGTCGGAAATTTTCTAACGGTGGTCATTCCAACACTCAAATTAGATCTTCTCTTTGATATATGAATGTAATAAAAAATTGGACATTAATATCTTATTTCTCCGGTTTTTTTGTTTTTATAATGCCATCGGGGATTTGGTGTATCCAGATCCCAGAATTATGGGTAGCTATTCTACTAATTTCTCCCGTGAATGGAGGATTAATCCCAAATTCCCTAAGATTGATTTTTAAAGGTGCTATGGATTTGTCAATTGGGATATCGGTGTTAACAAGTCGAATCTAATAAGTTCTGTTTCAGCCGAAGTTTGAGATATAATTGACCTTTCTTTCGAGCTTATTCATATCCCAAGTGATCAAACTTATGGTGGTTCGGTATATTGACGAACCCTTAGTGCGAATACTTCTGTTGATAACTGATCCTTTGAGTTGAGCTTCATTGGTTCTTTTGACTAAGGAAATTTGGTTCAAAACTCTCCCTCTGAAGTCACCTCGATCAGCGACTTTGCCTTCGTTCCATGCATATTCGATTCTTCAAACCACTACTGGATGACTTGACATATCATTAGGTTCAAACTTATCTAACAGATATTCTTTTGCCTATTAAGATAGGGGATGCTGCACAAAACATCAATAATTCCCCCACAATCGCTTGTCCTTGCGTTTAGATGATTTAGTGTGATATTTTGTATATCAGGGCTTTACATGAAAACTACATCAGCTAAAAGGAGACACATTAAGTCAAAATTTCTTGTTTCTCCTTAGAGTCCACACTATCTATATCTAAAATCCAATTTGTCAGTTGTTGTTGATAGCATTGAAGTATATCTAATCCTAAATATGTATTTGGAAAACTGTTACACTTCAGACTTATTGCATGATCTCTATCCCTTTATCAAGCTAGCAGGAGGTCCATCATGTGTATATTGGTCTCAAAAATTGTGGGTAGGAGAACATCAATTTCAGTTAGTAAAGGCCCTTCCCTGTGGCTGGTCCATGAAAGACTTATCATGCACTCACTTGGGGTTTTTGGATTACCTATTACCTCAATGTTGTTGCTTCTGTTTGTTTTATATAAAAAACTAATGCTTTTTAGTTGACATGCTATGGTGACTCTTTGGAACCGTCCTCCCTACCTTGTAGTTTTATCTCTGAAGAAAGTCATCTATGTCATTCTGATTTCTGTGTTAGGTATGATATTGTTAGGAGGCAGTCATAGAGTTACCCTCCAGTCAATGTGCTCATTTTTTTTTCCTACCAGGAGCCTTTGATATGAAATGCAATGTAGCTTTAAAATTATGCTAATGAAGTTCCTCTGCAAGGTCTTAGATACTTACCTTGCTTGTTTTATGCACATGCAAGCTTGATGGAAACGTGATTCTTTTGAAGATCATTAGTAATTTCTTGCATTGACCTCTCACCATTTTTCAGCTATCTAGAGCTTTCTATCTTGCGCTGTTGGCGTTTTTTGGAGGACCATGCTATCCATCATATCCAGCGGTTGGCAATGATGATGAGAGGGCTAGCAGATCCACTTCAATCTGCTTATTGTCATCTGTATATGGCTCACTGTGCACAGATGCTATTTCCCCAAGATGCAGGTAATGGTTGCATTACAAGTTTAGGATTTAGCATGGTCTTTGAATAATGACTGCTGATTCTTTTTAAGTATATTTTTCCAGAGTAGAGTTTGATTTTGTTTTGTATATCTTATATGTCTGCTATTTTAAATTTGTGCCTGATATTAGTTTTTTTAATACAGTCAAATTTGACCTAAAACCTGTAAATTGAATTCAGGCAATTAGGAAAATTGAGGTTTTAGCTACCAGAGCCTGCTAGGTTGTCGGTTGTCCACTTATTTTTTGTTTTTAGTTGACATAATTGATCATCAGGTGGTTTTGCACACTTTCACTTGTGGATCTACTTCTTTACTTTGGCCTAAACATCTTTAGTATAGGCTTGTTCAGTGATATTGTTGGCTCCAGAGTTTACTCATCCCATAATCAGGATTAGGGAATGTGAATCCATCATATTAAAACTTGGTTAGAATTCTTAAATTCTGAGGGTCATAAGAGAAAAATCATTTATCAGATCTGAAAAGAATTAAACATGGTTTCCAATATCCTGATTCATTGTTTGCTCCTACTTTCTTTGTTCTTTATTTCATCTATTGTGAGTTTCAGGACTTGTCACTATTTTGTAAAAGCAGATGCTTTTGGAAATATAATGTCAAACAGTAGAAGAGTAATTCATGATGAAGCTAAGGATGCTCTTCTGTCTCATCCTTTCCTACTGGCCAAATACTGACATTCTTATAAAAGTTTCCTTTATTAATCTGTGTGCAAAATGTCAAAATGGTATATTACGATCCAATGCTTTATGTAATAAATTAAGCCAACTGATCCTCTGTTACTTCAAGTGAGCATGTGTTGAGAACGCCCTATGTTACAGAATTTTGAATAGTGTTTTTCCTTGACTATTCATGTTTCTGTTTCAGGGTATTTGATCACATCAATTAGTAACATTAACCTTCTGTTGAGACAAATTATGTTTGGGCAAGGAAGCATTCACAATCATTCATACATTACAAAAAGGATCTTTGTATCTCTGATTGAACCGGCCATAGAGTGGATTATGAAGTGCATATTTATTGTTGGAAACCAGGTTAGTGCCACAGACATGTTTGAAGTCCACCATGTTTGTTGTATTGAGCATTGGAAATGCATGATGACATTACTGTATGTGAAGTTTGCATTTTCAAATCCTACTTTCTCCATGTCCATCGCCATGTTTAGTTTGTTTCAGTTGTTTTCTCACAATATCATCTAAAGTATTTTCTATCATCAGAAGCAGTGTTTGATTCATTTACTGATTTATATCTTTCACCCTAGAATTGGTACATCAGAGTTGCTGTGGTAGTTTTCTTTGGGATCAATCTGGTTAGACCAGAAAGTTGGCTCAAACTTGTGGTACTGTTTTTATATTGTAATGTGCTTACCTTGTATAAGCTAAGTTAACACTAACTTTTTGTGCTCCTAAGCTCATAGCTAGATATCAACTATACTGCCAGTCTAGCCATTTTGTGTGATCATTCTTTGATATTAAGATGGTTATTCCTGCTTTTCTGAAACTCAATCTGAAGCAATTTGAATTTTGAGCCAAAATATTTTTCTAACGTGCCAGGGAATCTATTAGTTCAAGTGCTTTGTGATTGCAAGAGAATTTATTGTTCTTTTTATTATTATACTATTTTGTAACTGATAGGTTTACATTATGATCTTTTTGTCTTAATTCCCGTGGATGTAGAATCATGTGGATATTATGGCGGAGTTCGGATTAGGAAGAAATCCATCAGAGGCAACAGGAAATATTCCATGTACTTCAGTTGTTCTACATTACTTCCTCAAGCAACTTCCAGCTGAAATTATTAGCACTGAAGCTGGGAATATAATAAAACTCCTAAAGCAAAATAAAGATATGTCCTTTGATCAGGTAAATACAGCATAAATCCTCATCTGACAATGTTCATGATGTGTCTTGTAATTCTAGATATACTTGTTCTCTATTTTTCTTAACTGTCACATTGCAGCATTTGAATTACAGGCTACTTGGACATAAGCTATATGAGAGCCAACAACCAGTTACTTCTGTTGATTCCTTAGTGAATGAAGTTATTCAGGTATTCAGGCATGTTGAGTATCTTGGATTTGACAAGTTATTTCTGTTGAACTTCTGCAAGTACGACCTGTCCTAAATACAGCAAAGATAGGCTGGGCTAAGCCCACAAACAGCTAGATACAAAGTCCCCTAGAATAACTTCTAATATATCAACACCTCCTGTAACATTAAATTCTATATTTTCTGAACTTCATTGCATGTCAATTCATATGTCAGTAATAAACCAGTTTGAAATTCATGAAAGATGATGTTGCTTTTCTGTAACAAACAATCCTCTAACGGATCCTTTATTTGGCTTAGCAGTTTCCTTGAAAGATGCCTTTGCAGAGCAAAACTATAGAAAAGTTTATCATTCTCTCTTTTTGGTTGCTGAGATATAATGGGATTGTGAACTACACTAATCTAAAAGTTTTTTTCAGAGCAAAGATTACTCATCTGTAGTGTCAGTAGCATAACTTATTTTTCTACATTATTTATCTTAGATTTCCTTTCCATTTCTGCTGTTAGAGAATTGGACTCAATGGTCCCAAATTTTTAATCTGCAATTGCAATATTGAGCTGTACTTTTTGCTTCAACAGCCTTCAACCTTAAATCAATACATGATTTACAATATGCTTTCAACAACTAAGTAATTAGATATAAAAGACTGAGATTGTGATCCCTCCTACTTGATATCATTTTGCACAATGATGTTTAGAGCAAGGTTTTAAATCTCGGTTTCGGTTTCGGTTTCGGTTTCGGCACTCAGCGAAATCGATACATTTCGACTGTTTCGGTTTTAGTTTCGGCCGAAAGATTTTTTTAATTATTAATTGTGTATTGACTAGAGTTTGATTATATTTTGACTGTACTTTGACTTCAAATTAAAAATATGATAAAATTTTAAAAATTTTTATAAAAATTTTAAAATTATGAAATAACTTATATTATTTTAATTAATTAAAATTAAGTTTGATAATTAATCACTGTTTTTATACATTACTCTATAAAAAAATATATAAGAAATAATATGAATATGATTAAAAAAATTAAAAATTAACATAAGAAAATTTAACTTATTATTAAAATATACTTGACATATATATAATTTATTAACTAGAACGTAATATAATTAATTATTATCATTATCATAATTATTATCAGTTGAGTTTGAAATATCTGAATGTGAAATTATGAATTCAGTACCTGAACGATTCAGATGAATATTTATAAACATATAAGCCAGAACAAGTAGTTCTGCGCGATCTCGTGGCAGTGATTCACATCAATGTGAGATTGATATAAATTTTTTTTTGTTTTGCTTTCGGTGGAATGGCTATGCACACATGTACGTGAATAAAAAAATCAACGTGTTTCGATCAAAATCATTTCTATTTCACTTTCAACAAATTTATTTTTTATTTATTAATTATATTTTGACCTAAATTTAATTTAATTTTAATTATTTTTAATTTCAAATTAAAAAAATTATAATGTTTGAAAATTTTTAAAATAATGAATAATTACATGAATAATTCCATGCACATGAATAGTATCTGACAGAGACCAGCAAGAGTGCAAGGAGGACGAGGGAGCGGCGGCATGCTGGGGAGTGCGCGGGGGCCAGTCCAGCAAGGGCGCGGGCTTCGGCATGAAGTTGGCGTGAGCTCACTGGGTGAGCTCCCTGTGTGAGCTCAACCGGCGAACTCCTAGCGCGAGCTCGCTCGGTGAGCTTCCCATGCGAGCTCGTCACGTGAGCTCCTCTCGCGAGCTTGCCTCACGAGCTCGCCGCGTGAGCTCACCATGCGCAGTGCGCACCCCGGCTGCACGGCGCTCAGCCGAAAACCCTAAACCGCTACAAATCTGACCAATCTGTTGCGGCACCTATCGAAATCGAATCGTTTGAAACGGTTCGGTTTCGGCCGAGATTTAAAACCTTGGTTTAGAGTTCTTTCTTTGTATGGTTCAATGACTAAACTTGTCCTGCTTTCTTATTTTATCTGCTTCATATTGCATAAAACCAGGTGATTTGTCAATGTGATTCCCTGTACGAGTACTTGATAGTTGCAGATGCTTATATTGTGATCCCTCTTACTTGATATCATTTTGCACAATGATGTTTAGAGTTCTTTCTTTGTATGGTTCAATGACTAAACTTGTCCTGCTTTCTTATTTTATCTGCTTCGTATTGCATAAAACCAGGTGATTAGTCAATGTGATTCCCTCAACGAGTACTTGATAGTTGCAGATGCTTATATGGACCTTATTCTTCAGTACTCAATGGTAAGACTGTCTTTTTTTGATAATTTATTTACTGTTTCAACTTTTATCTTGTGTTTTGGAGTTGCTGCTTGTAGGTCATTGTATTTTCTAAATTTTCTCTAACATGGCCACATTAAGTTTCTATCTGAAGAGATTATGTTGCATATGTACCACAACCACAACCACAACCACAGCTACTAGAAGGTATTGTTGATGTTGGAGTAAACTGAGAATTGTGAGAATTAAGTAATCACCTGTTTTGGGATTTGCTAAAAATTATATGGAACAACTGAAGCTGCTATCACCAAAATATTTGTCCTAAATGGTACTGAATCAGATTTTGGGCAAACCCTTTTCTTTGAGTTGAATAATACAAAATTTTACTTGTAAGTTATGAATTGCTTATATGTCGATCTTTGTTAGATGTCAAGTAAGCCAGTTAATTGGGGGATCAGTTCATTTGGCTGGCATACCTACAAATTTGGTCAATTAGGCATTAGTGGGCATCCACTATTTCAATTAGCCGTTATGGCCGATAGCCATTTCAGTCAGCCATTTGAAAAAAGGAAAATTTCTTATCAGCCCCTCTCTTAGATTTGTCTTTCCTAGACAGCTCTTCTCATAGTTTCCTTAGCAGCTTCTCTTTTTCATGCCATGAAATTTTTAGCCATTTTATTTTAAAAAAGAAAGGACAAGTTTATGACCAAATTACTGTCAAATCCTATGAAAATAAAAGACAAAGATGCGAAGATGAACAGAAAAGAGAGAAGGTAAAAGAAAGGAAGGGGTGAGGGAGGAGAGAAGATGGAGGGTAGCTGTGGCGGGGGTAACAGTGAGGACAGGGTTGGTGGTGGTGATGATCACCACTAATATCGCCATCTTCTTCTTAACTTCTTCTTCGTCTTCTTCTTCTTAGTTAGTGGTGGTGTTTGCACACAACAATAAATGCTTTATACAATAATAATAACGTGTTTGTACAATAATAAGGAGGTTGTATTAATAACAATAAAATTGTGTTACAGTAACGATAAACACTTTATTGATGAATAAGATGGAGAAAATAAAAGAAAAAGAAGAAGAAAATAAAGAGCAGAAAGAAGACTTCTAACATAAATTATAAAGACTTGTGAAGCAAAAAGTAAATATCTATCCACTAAAATATAAAAACTAATTTCAAATGTTTACAAAATATTAAAAATCTAAATTATAATAATGAAACATTAAAAATTGTTTAATCTTAAAAATCAGCGGCGAAACTTTTAGAAAAGCCAAATCTGTATTGCTAATAACTTATTCGCTTACACTTAGGGTCCCCATGCAGATGTTTCCTAGCATCCCAGACTTGTCATGTGCCATTTAGTAAAATTTTAAACTCATGTTTTGCAAATAAATTTTCCAGATACAATTATTTAGACCAAAACTTCAATGAGATGGATGCTTATTCAATTTTACGTCAAGTTCTATTCTTTCAATTATGTACATATGCTGCACTACTTGTCTGCATAAATTACTTTGCAATCATGCTAACTTCTACCTTTTAACTATTAGTACTGAATTTTACATTGTCTTTGACGATTCATTTGTGAGAATACTAATGCTCGTTCATCTTCTATTCTTCAACATAATTTGTATTTTTCAGGATAACCATCTGATGTTCATTTTGGATGACATTCTTAAGAGAGCAAAAGTGAAAATACTTGATGGTGATGAATTGGACCATTTACAGTCTGTTCTTGTTAAGTTGATCAATCACTCTACTACATTGGAAGATATGTTGGCTTTGGTATGTACATCATTACTGGTCATGCAGTAGAATAATACTTGCATTAAGGTATGGTAGAGAAAAATTAGCATAGCAGACACTGTTGGTCCATTTATGGGGATAATCTGTTTCATTGTTATCTGCACCTAATAATCAAGCACAATCTGTCTTTGGCAGCTACTGTCACAGTGGGTGTGCAATACATAGATCAATATAATACCAAGTATACTTCATACTGAATTACCAATTAAAACTAGTTGTGATTAAAACCAGCATATTCTCCATTGAACACACTGAAGAATAAATCAGATCTATGCCAAAATGAGAATACAGTGGAGTTTAGATTTATTCCTTAAACAGTATGTAGTGAACTGATTGTCTTTGCTCATGGAATCCTGCTGCTCAATATAGCTATATTGGTTATGCTTAGAAATCCTCTTGGTTATAGTCAATAAATTTGTGTTATATTTGCTCGACTTATATGCACATTCACCTCCACTTATCTATGTAGTTTGTTGCTTCCATGTGATCTTGTTGTATGATTTTGTAATCAAAGACTTGTGGAGCCAAAAGACATGATGTAGCTACCACTTTTGTGACAATGTAACCACTTCTTGAACATTATCCTTACATGTGATTTACAAAATTAGCCTTTGTGTGCTGGATTATGTTTGAGTTTTTTGATTTTACTATTTTTTTTCCGTAGTTTGGACTCTACGTTCAAGTTTGTTGGCCCTAGACCATGAGCATGTCCTAATATCAGATCAACAACCTGGATTTTTTAATTTAATTTATTTATTTATTTTGATTACACAACTAGGATTTTTATTGGCATTGGGAAAACAATTCTATTGAATATGCAAACTGCATACATCATGGATTTCTATCATTTTGTGTACTCTAGCCTTCATATAAACATTTAGAATATCTGAGAGGATAGGAAGAAGAATGATAATAGGAAAGCACCAAGAGATGAAGATGGCATGGGCAACTGCAATAGAAACACTTCAAGATGAAGACATTGAGATTTTCTGCAGATTTTATTTGCATAAATTTGGACATGGGGTACTTTTTTCTTCTCGTAGCTTCTTCTTAAAGGTTCAAAACCTTGACATCAAGCATCATTGTTGGTCTGTGTCTGTATTAGCCTATGTGGCCTTATTGGCTGTATCAATGTTGTTGACCTATACCATTATGTGTTGTTTTTAGCTGATCTCTTAAACCTTGTCTTTTTTTCCTATTATCTTTTCTTCTCATTCTGAGTTCACCTCCATTTATGGCAATTCTGTTCTTTCTTTGTCCTCTTCTTATTACAGTGAGGAGAGCATTATCCGTAGGTCTGCCTAATAAATAGTTAGGCATGAATTTGTTCCAATTCATTGTCAATTGATACAGTGAAGTACTGCAATTAATATTTGTTTTGCTTCATCTCTATATTTTCTTAGTATGCTAGAGAATTTTTGTTAATAATTGTATATTCTATTCCAAGACTGTTAATTTAGTGTTTCTTGTTAATATTCTTCAGACAACATGAAAACTTATTATTTCTGAGGTTAGACGTGCTATATATTTGTGACCTACAAAATATAGGTCTACTGACATTTAACATTTCTGCCTCTTTCTTAGAATCATTTCATGGGGATCCTTGAACTGTTGTTCGGAAGGTCACGCAAAGCAGTCAATATGCATTTACTTATTAAGGGAACAAGGTGTGTTTTTTTGTTTATTTACTTTGTCTCATCTTCTTATCATAGTGCTTTCTTTTAATTTTCTTACCAAAACTCGGGGGGCAAACTGTTTCTTGGAATGGGGGCGGATTTAGTCAGCATTTCAAGTATTTTTCCATGAATCCATTCTCAAAAATGCATGAAGTGAAATGTTGAAATCCTTGGCTTTTGTTTCAGGAAATAATTTTATGGATAGAACTGTTTCTGCTGGCAAATCACAAGTATGCTTTGCCACAGCACCATAGTCACCATAAGCCTCACCAATAGTCAGCCATCTTGTCTTCCAATACTTGCACTCAAGTTTGCTTCCATACTTATGTCAGCATCAGCACAATTCTTCCTGCCTTTCATCCACACCAAAATATGTTTGATAGTATCTTTTGTGTTGGCCTTCTATTTTTGTTCCCAGAAAAAGCAGTCTGGCATTGTCTATTGAGATTGGTCTTAATGCATATCATGCATGCATGCTGATGGATTTGGAACCTCTCCTTGGTATGTAATTGTTCAGCCAACTAGGTTGCAAACAACAAGTTTGACCATATCTTACTTTGCTATAAATTTGTTGGGTCAATTATAAGGATTGTCTGTAATCTTCTGTCAGATAACTAGTCAAGGATGTAACTGCTGGTGAGTACCTAACAAACATGAGGAATTTTCATAATGAGAAGTTAAAATCTGATACGTAGAATATAATTTGCTTTACTCTTGCAATTGCCCAAAATACTTGGGATCCTGTCTCTATATTATGTAGAAGTTGCTTTGTTTAGATACTAAATTTTGACTCTAATTTTAGATGTTAAAATCTATTCTAGATACCTTCTTTTCTCCTTTTAGCAAAAATAGAGGGATCTTAAATCAAAAGGATTAAAATGTGATTTGTTATTAGTCTGATTTCCTTTTAGCATCCAAGTTTTTATTGCTTGAATAGAACATTACAACAATGCTTTAACTTGAAATTTTGCTGAAGCTCGAGCAGAAAAAATCAATTACTATATCTTTTGATCAGCTTGCCCACTTTAACATTATCTTTGAAAATTTCCAGAAATGGTATGGCTTTTTTTGGACACAATTGTGTTTTTTGCCTAAGTTGAGTCATGTAAGTCTCGAGAGTAAACGTCAATTATTTTCTTTTAATCTGAAGAGGGATATCTGCATTAAGGTTTTTTCTCAGCGATAATTGGTTATCTTCTTTTGAACACAATTCTTTCTTTTGCAGCTACCTGCTAGAAGGTAGTACACCAAAAAGACTTAACTCTTGGACATTATTCCCTTTTAGATCACATGTTTAGAAATGAAAATTTTACCTAATTAGAAGTTCTTTTCATTCATGTCACTCAGGAATTAATGCTTTTGTCATCGTGTCAAACAGAAACTCCCGTATTTGTCATCCAAGATGTATAAAGTGTCTCTTTGAAATTTCTCAAGCCCTTCATGATAGCATTGATGGTTCAAGCATAAATGATGATTATCAACAGATAACCATTCTTATTTGCCATTTTATTGAGAAGGTAAGTACAATCTTTTTTAATAATCAATATGTGTTGAGAGTTGCTACACTTGAGCTATTAATTCATTATAGGAGCTCTGATGACATTAGTTTACAATTTAAAATCTATGGATGGCATTAACAATGCAGCACTAAATTTTAGGTTGACTTTGGAGATGAAAGAGAACAGTATTTGACATTTTTGACTGACTGTCGTATGGCTTTCAATCAAATTGACAAAGTAAAGGTTAGAACATGCATTCCATAATGTTTTATTCACTTTCCAGTTACAAGCATAATCATATAATGTCATTTAGCTTTTATTCAATTGAATTACAATAAATAGCAGCAAAAAGCAACCTAGTTGGATTATGCCACTAATTACACTCATTACTGATCTTAATAACAAGAGATTGAATGCTCAATTCTTGATAGTTTGTTTCTTTTTCTAAAGTGGAGCAGTAATGTTCAGTCTCAGACCATGGCAGAGATAACCATATGAACAGGTTTCTGTTGCAAAACTCAAGATTCATATTTTGTGTTTCCTGGAATGGGGCAGTAATATTAAATCTCTGATATGCTGGTTGTGGCAACCATGTGAACTAGTTTTTGTTATGAATTCCAAAATGATAGGAAATAGCAGTAGTCAAGAATAGCTTGAATTTTTTTGAAAGTGGAAAATTTGATGTGAAATGAAATCACAGTTTGTGAGCCTTGTCTTGAATGCATTTTTTCTATTCTGGATGAATGTGAGAAAATAATAATTTGGAAAGTTCTTATGCATTCATCAAGAAGCTAAGTTTATTTAAAGTACAATCCTTTTGTTTAAGCTTATAAGCTTGAAATTACTACAGGCAGTGACAGTGGAAAATGGAGATGTAAATAAGAAGTTATAACTCAAAGCTGGAGGGTTGGTTTTTACTTTAATGGATTATTAGATTTTTCCGATGCAACCTTAGCAATCATTAGTCATCATGTTGAAAACAACATTTACCATTGTTCATTATAGTTGCAACTCAATTGTTTTTTGAGCTACTTTCTAGTCTCTACATTATGACAGGGAGACCAGTTCTCATTTAGTTGTTTTCTTACTCCGATATTTACTGCCACATAGATGCTATGTTAATAAAGCCAAGCAATTGCTGTATTACTAGTAGCTGTTATCAAATCTCATACAGCATTATACTCTTCTGAGATTTTCTTGTGTTGAATGAGGTCTGAACTAAAAGTTAATAATGATTTGGATGTAACAGATGGACAAGGTCATAAGATAGATTTTCAAGTCTAGGTTTTCTTGCAGGCTGAAATTCATAAGCATCGAGGTGTTTTGAGGTCATTAGCTTTTGCATATAAATTGTCAGACATGGTTTATTTACAGACTGCTTCTTTGCAGGAGGCTCTTGTTCACTTGGGCAACAGTTTGGCAGTTAAATCAATCATGCAAACAACCAACTTTGTTGTCTTTCTTAAAGGTTGCTTGTCATTTTGTGAAGTTACAATCCCTTCCATTTACTCTAGTCTAAGGCGCATGAATCTCTTCCTCGAGACTGCTGAGGTGCATTTCTCTTCATTTACTTGAAAAGTTTACAGCGCTTGTACAATCAAGTAAATCCTTCAATGCATTATTTTGCATTCCCAGGTTGCCTTGCTTGGCGGCTTAGTTTCTCATGCAGAGGATCTTCTTTCTTCAGCAATTGCAATTTTGGAGTTTTCAGTTACACCAACAGGTTAAAATTTTCCATTACTTCAAACTCTCATGCTCATGTTCCAGATAATTCAGTTGGTTTGGGTGAAAATTTTTAAGCCTAGACTGAAATTGAATTACCAAATTCCTAAAAAATTGCGCTCAAACCTTATCCAATTGATCAATTAGCCGAAGTGGACCAGTTAAGTTGGTTAACTCAGTTTTGATATGGAAAGGCATTTTAAATGTCTGTTAATGTAAGCTTTTTGGTTGGTTAACTCTGTTTTAATATGGAAAGGTCTCTTTCTTTCATAAAGATTTGGCATAGTTTGTCTTATTCCATGCCTACGATCATCTTGTGTCAAATTAGTTTTTATCTTATTTGAACTTTCTGTCTTTCTGACTCTTGCAGGCCCACACAAGTCCATTGATGAAGTACCTTTTTCACTGATATGCAAATGCTGCAGCATATTGGTCATGATACCAGGTTATCTGGGCATGTTTTCTTGTCTAAATATTGCTGTTAGCTATCCAATTTCAAATAGTCAATAAGCTAATAATAAGTCAAGGTTATCTTAACTCTTTTGGCTCAAAATCCTTTGTATTGGGTTTGGTTGGTTATATTCTTCTGTTGAATCCTATGTTCAGGTATCTTAGCATAAGTTCTCAACTTGAGTTAAATGCACACCCAGAACTGCTTAGATTATCAGTCTAGTTAAAATGTTTGAGGACCTTGAAAAGAGTAGTGGTTTGCAAAAAAACAAGTTGTCATTACGCAAGAGTTATTTCCTTGATGTGCAATGGCCACAATCGCAAGGCAACTGATGCTTTATGTTAGTCCATATTATACTACTCCAGTGACTGGATACACATTCTGATATAGTTGTGTATTGTCAACATTTGCAATTTAGGGAAAGGTGTTTGTTACTGAATAAATAGCCAATTAAATTCTTACATGAGAAAGACAACTATTACTGCTTCTATAAAATAACTGCTATATCTTATAACATTTTGTCACATATTTCCTTTGCAAATCACCTTAAATAATTTGCATTTCATCTATTACCCTTTCCTATTTGCAACTTTAAAGATGTTTGTCTTTTGTGAGCAGAATACAATTGTTTCTTATATTTTGTATATTTGCAGGTAATTGTGTAATCGAGCATTCTCACTTGCTGAGGAGCTTGATCTCTATCATTAATTGTCAGGCAGTGTAAGACTCATACACTTATCCTGGTTTTCATTTCTAATAACTTGTAGCTTGACTCTCGCTGAAATTATTACAGGACGTCAGCAGGAGCCAAAACAAAGATACTATGTGCAATTATCCTTTCATCGGCAACTCTATCTCAAAACAAACTTCCTTACCATGGAAAAAACATAGAGGTACATTTTACTTCTATATTAGTTGGAATTGTTACTCTTTGTTTCCTTTTTGTTGTTTATGACAAATAAACAATCCTGCTTGTCCATATTATTTTTTGCCTATGTGACAAGGTCTATGCCAAATTAATGGTTGCTTATTTTGATTTATGTGAGTTGTTGTGATTGATTTGACAAGTGCTGCAACATGCAACATCCATTTTTTTTTCTAAGAGAATATTTCAACATAGCATTCTTGTATAATGGAGGACGACAGGATAGGAGGTTGGTACTGAAAACTGGAGGTGTCTTTAGAGCGTACATGAATAATCTCATGATCCAACTGAAAATGGTTCATATTAGTTTTATAATTTTTTGGGAGGTTGTGCAGAGGACTATTTGGACCACATCTGCTGTTTTGCTGATTTCAAAAATCAGTGCAGTGTCATCTTTCTTTTTCTTTTTCTTCTTTTTATTGGGAAACCTGTATACAACATTTTAAGAATTTAATTGTGGATAAAACTGGTGACTTTGGCTGCTAATGCAAAGGATCTGCTTACCAATATTTCAGAAATCTGTGCCATGTCAGGTTAGTCCCAGCAACATAATCAGTTATTGACCACCAAGTACCTCTTATTTTCTTTTTTATTTCATTTCCAAGTTTTGTGTTGAGGACTATATATTCAAGTGCCTATAGAAAGTGTCAAGAGAGTAATGTGGAGTGAAAACCCCAAACAGTTTTGATTACCTTTAATCTTGTCTCGGCATAGATAGATATGCCATTAGCTAAAATCTGAAATCTTCACAGTCTGTATAAAAGTTGTCCTAAATCAGGTATGATTGTTCATGTAATCATTAGGGTTCACTTCGAGAAGTTTCTGCCTCTTGAGTTTGCATTTTAACTGAGATTTTTATCATTTGCTAAAGCATGCATATTATGAGAACTCACTCATATCACTTCTAATTTGACACCATGAAGCATTTCCATAAATTCTTAGACTGCATGAACCTATTCTATGGTTAGCTGGGCTCCAAGTTCAAGTTGCAGTCTGCTTAGATGTCTTTTACTGATATCCAGATTATAGATAATCGCCTACTCTTCTTTGGAGAACCATCTTATTATCGTGAACTATCATCAATCTCGAGTCTTGCTGTTCAGGAGCTGCTTGATACTATTGAACACGAGCAACAGTTGGTTTGTTCCTTCTACTCCTATGTTATAATCGGCACACCTTTGCCCACAAACTTTGACAAATTTTATTGGCTATTTTTTTGCAAGGCTCTCCGAGGTAAACTGGCACTTGAAGCTTGCAATTGCTTGCTTGTATCTTTCAAAGTAAGTTTGTTTTGTTATGATGATAATGTTGATCATTTATCCATCAAAGTTTCTGTAAAATGGTCAGTTGCATCTCATCATTTATTATTTGTTATGAAATTTTCTATGCAGGCAAGTCAAGAACTATCATTGCTTTGCTCCAGACTGCTGGGGTTAGCAAAGTCTAGTTTGTCTTTGGAGGACAAGTATCTGAAGTCAACGATAAGCTTCTTTGACAAAATCTTTCCCGTTTATTAAGTGCCTTCATGCTCGCTTTGTGTAATAGAACAGTATGTTATACTTAATTAAAAGGCAATTTTTTTTTCTTTTTTGATAGAGCATTGACTTACAGTTTGTAGATCACTGTAATTGACCACAAACAGGGGAGGCCAATCAGGAGGTGTTAGGGATTGAGCCACATTGGCCATGGCTTTTATATTTTTTGGTCCAGTATCTCATTACATAATGTAGGTGGACGAGTTCCAATTGAGTCCATAATGTTCGGCATATTTCTTGTTTTGCAAGTGAAATTTGTCTGCTTTACAGAAAGAAGAAACTGAAATTTCTCTGCCTAGGGTTTGTTGTATCTCACTTTATGGCCAATTTAATTTCAAATTTCAGTGCTCTATGTGAATATCTTGACACAGGTCAACTTCACATGTAAGTAAATCGGTTGAATTCTTGGGAACAAAACAAAAAAAAAAAAAAAGAAATAGAACACTTACAGAAATTTTGCCAGGAAAATCACTTGCTCTAATCCAGCAAATAAAATTAATTGTTTCTTTCACTTGTACTTTGTTGTCCAAAAATATTTAAAATTTAAAATAAAATGAGGCAGAAATTAGAAATACCGTTTGATTCGGATTAGGCTCAGAATTAAAATTAGTAAATTATTTTTATAAATTAATATTTTTCTATCAAAATTAATATTTTAATAATTTAAATTTTGAAAAATTATTTAATTTTTTATAATAATTTAATTTAATAATAATATAAAATAAGTAATATTAATTTTTTTAATTTTTTTAAAAAATAAGCTGATTTTAATTATGATCCGAAATCAAACGGAGCCGAGAGAGTATTAATTCATGATAGTCTAAAAAAAAAACAGAGTCTCCAGAGACTTCCTCTTCCTGGAGCCGTGCCTCCGATCCAGCCCAGAACTGCGTGGTTGTGACGCATCCAACCGAGCCTACCATAGAAGAGCTGAGTGGTGGGCCATCGTCTCGACCACACTGGAGGTTGGTAGTCCCAGCGACATGGCTGCTCCGGCCGTGGAAGGCCCAGCGGCCATGGCTCTCCGCTCGGTTCTCTCCCGGGTGCAGCACGCCGCCGAAAGGGCCGGGCGTCCCACCGATCAGGTCAGGGTGGTCGCCGTCAGCAAGACCAAGCCTGTCTCCCTCCTCCGTCAGGTCTACGACGCCGGCCACCGCTGCTTCGGCGAGAACTACGTTCAGGAAATCGTCGAGAAGGCCCCTCAGGTCTCCGTCGATCACTTCCTTTTTCCTCTCGATTCTATTGTTTTCTTTGCGTTGTGGGAGATTTGGATCAATGCTTTCGATATATCTGGCGGCAGTGATTTGCTGGGATGAAATTAAGCTCTTATTCTCGAAGATTTTGCTAGTAGTTTATTCCCGATAATTCTAGTGAAAATATACTTGGTAAATGCTCTCAATAACTCTTTTTGTATGTGTATTATTTGATTTGTGTTGTGACGATCATAGCTTAGATCGACAACGTAGGAGAGACATTTAGTATGATAATAATTCAAAATTATCATGGAAGATTTTGGTTGTCATATTTATATGCTGTCTTTGAAGAACTGTGGCTTTCTGCTCTCCTTTTGCAGCTTCCTGCAGATATTGATTGGCATTTTATTGGCAATCTGCAAAGCAATAAAGTCAAAGCACTTCTCGGTATTTGCCTTTCTTTGTTTGGCTAATTTAGTTTGTAAATTACCTATTAATTTTTTATTGGGCTGCTTTCTTCCACAGCAAATGAGCAAGCAACATAATAGGTCCATAGGCTATGTCAAGATCTTGATTCTGTTAAACCAACATTCATTCATAACAACATGGAATGCAATTCTAAATGTTTGTCTGTTGCTGTATGTGGCTTGTGAAAACAGTTTGTTGGAACAGTATTTAAAGAATCCACATTGCTGTCCTGGTTGTAAATTTTTATGTTTTCTATTTTTACAAGGAAAATACACTTATACATTGCTTTAGCTTAGAAATTTTACTAGAAATGCATGACTTGGCTTGCCTAGGGAGAAAAATGCAAAAATTATACTGTACATTTTGGATCCTATTACATCATTTCTGAGGTGAAAGTGACACAAACATTAGCAATTTGGTATTGTTAAGTCATTCATAATCTCCAAAATATGTAAAGCTCATTTATCCCTATGTTTCTTGGTTAAGGTTATGTCATTTTCTCTGTTGCACCGGGTGTGTTTTTCCATTTAAGCATAACAAGCACAAAACTCAGAAACTTTATCATTTTATTTACGACTTAGTACAATTTCCCTGTTCATTTTTCTTCTCGAGTAACCTGTTTGTCATTATTGAATGTCATCCATTTTTGTTGTTTATGTGCAGGTGGTGTCTCCAACCTTGACATGGTCGAGAGTGTAGATGATAAGAAGGTGAGAGTTTATTCTACCCTTACATAAAGATTTACTGATAATATGTTCCAGAAAATTGATATATAAAGTTTTAGCTTTACATTTTGGCTGATGACTGTCACAAAGATTTGCCATCGTCCTTCCTGCAACTAATATTTAAACGTAAATTAGGCTATTGACATTCTGAATCTTTGTTCTCACCTAGAGTTACTATCAAGTAAGCACAAGCCCAAACAAAGTGGATTTGGTTAATAAACTGATTTGTTATGACAGCGTGTCACATGCTTCTGCTTGATTCCTCAAGTCCTATCTAGAATCTAACTAGTGCAAATCCACTTCTTATTCTCTTCCCAAATCGAGTGCCATATGCTAATCAGATATCTTGACTATCAGAAAATGTACCCATATGTACTCCAGAGGCATGTTCTATTATCTGCATACAATCTGTATTATATTACCCCAAGGTAGATTTTTTCGGATGGTATGAAGGAAAAATTATTCACCAGGAAAGAAGGCTGTGATGTTTATAGTGAACCGAGATAGCTATCATTGAAACCTCTCATCTGGTTATGCTGACCATTATTACATCTGAATTTGTTTTACAGATTGCTAACCATCTTGATCGTGCTGTAGCTAATTTGGGACGGAAACCTCTGAAAGTTTTGGTCCAAGTAAATACCAGTGGAGAAGAATGTGAGTAATGGATAATACTAAATTTTTGGTATCTTTATGTTGCATGATCAAAGCATCGTTTCTCGATTTCTTTGTTTAGTTTGTGCTCATATCTTTTCTATGTTCTTGGTGTTAACATCGAATTGGTTAAACTTTCGTAGTACGTTCCAGCTATCTAGTCCAACAACTTATGTTGAAAATATTTACTGAATGTCAACACAATATTATTTTAATTATTGCGGCAACCCTCCTTTAAGTCTGCACCTAAGATCCATGATCTACCCAAAGATGGGGTAACATTTTTCATCTATTATCCTTGGTTATGGTCGGCCAACAGACGTTTTGCTGAGACATTCTTTATTGGCAGCTTTTATTAATATTTGCATCGTAATTAAAAGTTAGCTGCACTTGCCTTTGCTTAATTATGCAACTCCTTTTCAGCAAAATCTGGTGTGGAGCCTGCAGGATGCATGGAACTTGTTAGGCATGTGAAGCTGGAGTGCCCAAATCTTGTTTTCTCTGGGCTGATGACGATTGGGATGCTGGATTACTCATCAACACCAGAAAACTTCAAGGTGATATTTCTTAAGCATGTAGGATTTACACTGCTAGCTTCACCATGCTTTCTAACTTTATGATACTGCATGTGTTGGATGAGCAGACATTGGCAAATTGTAGAACTGAGGTGTGCAAGGCTCTCGGAATACCAGAAGAACACTGTGAGCTGTCTATGGGCATGTCAAATGACTTTGAACAAGCAGTAAGTTATTTAAGTTATAAACTGCATCACTTGATATATAATCCAAATCCACATTATTAAATGATTGACATATTTTGTTAATGATCCCTACAGATTGAAATGGGCAGCACAAATGTCAGAATTGGTTCAATCATCTTTGGGCCAAGAGAGTACCCTAAGAAGGATTAAAGCCAGTAATCTCGGTATATTTACGAATCTGCTTGGTTACTCCCAATACACTCGTTCATCAAAATAAATAATTAATGTATTTCTGTTAATTAAGCTGGAGATAAAAGTTTACACCTGTGGTTTATGTAAGTTCTCTGGTTGTTCCAGTGAAGAACATCGTGACAGGTTGCTAACGTGGCAAACGTGTAATTGAATTTTGACCCAAAACAGTGTTCTTTCTGCCTCCTGAAAAACAAGCTTGCACACATCACAACGTATCTTTCTTTGACATTTAAGCTCAATAAATTTTGCGCATACTGAATAAAAGTAAAAATCGTGTGTCACAAAACCTTACTTCTTACACAACATAACCAAAAAATCAACAAAAAGATTAAAAAAGGGCTATAAACTATGCAAAACATCATCTAGCTTAGCAGTGCTCTGGTGAAGAAACTGAAGTCATGATGGTTTGCTTGAAGCTGCTTCAGCCAGGATTCAGCTGCGGAAATCAATGACTGCAATTGGGCATTGTCCCTCGCCCACAAATCAAACTGCATCTTGTAGGTTGCCAACCCAAATGGAAAGAGAGCAATGCCTTTCCTTTCGGATTTTTCCCTCTCCCCTTCGAACTCATCTTCTGCAGTAGAACATAAGGATGTGAACCAGATCAAAAATTGAGTTTCTGCATAAGTAGAAAGTTTCTTCAACATACCCTGGAACGAGGAGGAGATCGTGTGATAAGTAAGGAAGCATGCCGACAAATCCTTCGCCGTTCCACGGGTTGGAATGTGATAGATTGGATACCTATACCACATAGTAATCGAATGGATCAATGAGGGGGTTGTATGCAAATTCAAAGATGTAAGGGAGGCAATTGCAAAAGTCTTAAAATGATGGATGAAGCTGGTACCAGGCTACTGCCATCCAGCTTGCCGGCGAAAGGTCCACGCTTTTTAGAGTCATCAATCCCGGAAATTGTTTAGCAAAACCTCTAATCTGAAAGAAAGTGTCACATGCAATATCAGAATAAGAGAGGGGCTATATGCAAAAAAGCCAACAGGATGCATTTCAGGAGTTTACCTTCAGCACGAGAGGCAATCTTGCATGGGGAGCAGATCTCTCAAAGTACTGAAAGTAGAGGTACCCCAATCTTTCGCTGAAATGCCACAATGCATCTTGATCCGATCGGCTGTCCGCCGGCGCGCTGCTATCCGATCTCGACGGCCGGTCGCTCTCGCTCTCGTCGCTGTAAGAATCCGTCGACATCTCCTTCCCTTCGCCGTCGCCCTTTCCCGCCTCCACATTTGAGCTCCTGCAATCTCATTTCGAACGGGAAGAATATCACAACGCAGAAAAAATATTTTCAACATTCGTGCTTGTCAAAAGTAACAAAAAAAAAAAAAAACAAGAGTCTATTTACTTTGCGTCTCATGCAAAGAAACTGAAAAGACAAACCCTAATCAGAACTCATTTAACAAGAAATTTATCGTCCTTAAAAACAAATTTACCTGAAGATTGACATACCTGATCTCTGAGAAGGATCTACCACTGACATAGATTTGGATCGCAGAGAGGTACGGCACATAGTACTGCACTACGGTCCCCTTGTCGTCCAACACCACGGGAGCTCCGGCGCCGTACCAGCTCCACTCCTCGTAGCATTCCCAAACATCCCGCAACATGAAGTACTCCACCTCCTCCGTCTCTTCCCACGGGTGCCACAGCCGGTTCAGCTCGCCGTAGCACGCCTGCCGCGCCAATTGGAGAAACAAAGATTCAAGAAACGATCAAATCATCCACCAAAGAGAAACAAAGAAACACGACCTTCGGAAGCAGGCGCGACGGGACGACGGGCGTCGTGCTGTGGAGGAAGCTCTTGAGGTTGGACGGCGGCGGCTTCGTCTTCTCCCGCGAGGCCATGGAGGGTTCTATTTTCTGCTTCTGACAGATCAGGGGTTTAATAAAGACGGAAGGAGTTGCGGTGTCTTTCTTTCTTAATTTAGATTAGAGGCGTTGATTGGTACGAGGTGAGTTATTTTTGAGAGTTGTTGAATCGAATAATTGCATCTGTTTGTGTTAATTAATTTGATTTGCGTTAATTATTAGAGAGGTAGCGCTTCGTGTGACGCGGGATGGACGTTACCTCGCCGCCGCCCGCACCCGGCACGGCGGTGGAGTGCCGATTCTGCACGCCAATCATGGATTCATGGGCGGGCCTGGTTGGCCCATTAGTCCCAGCGCTGTTAGGTGGATTGGGCTTCTTTTTGGTTTTGGATTGTAGGGTTATTTGCATTTGACTCCTCATAAACTTGTCTAATTATGTATAATTCCTTGCTTCCTCATGTTTGAATATGACGCCCTGATTTTTATGTTTATTTGTAAAAAGCTCTTTGGCTCAAATTAATTCTAACTTATATTAATTGGGTAGTTGAAAATTATCATTTTATTCTTCAAAATGTAAATTTGACGAGTTTGGTGTTTAGTGGAATATATAATGAGATATCGGACAGGAGTATAGGTAAAAATATAAATAATTGTATTTATTATTTCATAAATTATGTGAATTTTATTTAGATTAAAAATTTAGATGAAAGATCATTTGTTATATGGAAGGCCATTTGTACTTATATTTATTTAATTTAGTCATTTGTTATTAAAATAAATGTGGGATGTTATTTATAACTATTACTTTGACTTTAGGGTAGAGAAGAGATAAAAGGTTGACCTTAGCTCTCAATTTCTAATAGAGGGTTTAGGGTTTCGAAATTACTGCACTCCCTTTTTTAATATTTATCTACACTCCTATAATTATTATTTAATTAAATTTTTTTTCAAAAAATTTCGATTTTACCCTCGATTATTTTTATAATTAAACTCCTAAAAATTTATTTTTTTTTATTATTTAACACTTCGAAAATTGAATTTTTACAAATAATACTCCGAAAATATTCTGATTATAGAAAAATCCCCAAAATTATTGCGATGGCTGTGAGGGTGGCGGCGCGAGCGGGCGTGGAAGCTAGAGGGCGGCGCACTGGCATGCGGGCATAGACGACCAAGGTTGAGGCCATCTATGCCCATGTGCCGAAGACGGAGGCCAAGGCCGTTCGCATTTGCTGTCGGCGCGCTGACCTCGGCCTTCGTCCTCGACACGCAGGGACAAACGCCCTCAACCTTGGTCGTTTGCGCTTGCGTGTCGGCGCGCTAGCCTCGGCCTTTGTCTCGTGGGTCGAGGCTGTCCGCGCCCGCATGTTGGCGCGAGGGCCTCGGCCTCCGGCTTCTACACCCGCTCGCGTCGCCACCCTTATGGCCGTCGCAATAATTTTCGGAGATTTTTCTATAAATCGGAATAATTTTGGGGTATTATTTGCAAAAATTCAAATTTCGGGGTGTTAAATAATAATAAAATAAATTTTTAGGGATTTAATTGTAAAAATAATCGAGGGTAAAATCAAAATTTTTTGAAAAATTTTTAATTAAATAACAATGAGGAGTGTAGGTAAATAGTTTGAAAAGGAGGGAGATATAAGTAATTTCGAAAATTATGGTGTTGTTGGTAATTTCCCCTCTCTAATACTTTGTTTTTGCAAAGAAACCCAAATGGTTTACAAACAGTCAACTGTACGTAAATCAGATAAATATTGGGTATATAGGTAAATACCGGCAAAAATTGTTCAGATGAACCGTTCGGACAAATAAAAACAGAATTTTCGACTCGGCTTGTTCAAATTTATGGGGCGGCGTTCTTATCAGCAATAGCAAGAAGGCCTCTCACTCAGCAGCAGGCTCCGGTGAGGGCGCCGAGCTTCACCGCATGGCCAACTCCTCCATCCTCGCTTCCCATCTCGTCCTACTGCCGCACAATGACCGTTCCTTTCCCCTCTCTCTCGTGCCCAATCTCAGAATCAAGACAAGGTCTCCGGCCACCCGGCGACGGAGCGTTGTCAGGTGCAGTTCCTCAGCCCGGGAACAGCCCCCGAGACAGAAGTCGAAGCCGAAGCCGAAGCCGAAGCCCAAGTCGGAGGCAGATGTCGATCCCGTCGGATTCCTCTCCAAGCTCGGCATCTCCGACAAAGCGTTCGCACAATTCCTCCGCGATCGGTACTTCGACCTAATTCTATAGATTTTTTTCTTTTTTATTTTTTTTCTCGATTAGTTGCTTGATTGTGGTTTTGTGTGCAGGCATAAGGCCTTGAAGGACCGAAAAGTGGTGTTGTCTAAACGTTTCCTGGATGTGTCAACCGCTTCTTCAGGGTTTTCCACTTGCACTTCTTTGATTTGGAGGAATAAATTTCAGAATATAGAGCATAAATGTTGATTGCTTCAGCAACCAAATGACATTTGGTGTTTATTCCAGTTTATTCTGTCAGCAAATGCAATGTATGTTTGATCTTTTTTGTTTTGCTGTGAATTTCCTTGGATTTTGTTGATAGGTCACAGATAATGGGTATGCATCGCCACAGACAGCATAGGGTGGATTTTATGGAGTGGGCTCCAGGTACTGGTTGCTGTCTCTCTTGTTATTTTGTCAGTAGAGGATCAGTAACACCCATCTTACGCTGCTTTATCAATCGAAAGGTGCATTTAGTGTCATGAAACTGTTTTATACACAAATGCTAGAGTTATGAAATTTCAGAATGCCTTTTCTTGTACTGATTGGTCTCGTATGGAGTACCAGGTTTGGTTGTTAGCTTGTCTCTGGTGGTCTAGAAGCAGTCATGACTTATGTTATAGTTTAATGGGACTCCAACTGCCTCACAATGTTGTTTCTACAGGAACATAACTAATGTACATGGTGATACAATCTTAATCACATAAACATCTCCTGTGTCTTTTTCAATTAGAGATGGCTATGGTACTTTGATAGATTTTATGTGATTGTTACATCTCATTATGTCCTCTACAACATAGGTGCCCGATATTGTTCTCTTATTGGAGATTTTAATGGTTGGTCACCAACTGAAAACAGTGCGAGAGAGGGACACTTTGGGCATGATGATTTTGGTTATTGGTTTATCATTCTTGAAGATAAGCTCCGAGATGGAGAAGAACCTGAAGAGTATTATTTTCAGGAGTACAATTACATGGATGATTATGATAAAGGTGATAATGGTGTGAATGCTGAAGAATTGCTCAAAAAGATAAATGATGAATACTGGGAACCTGGAGAGTTCCGCTCTCGTAGATCACGACTGGAGATGCTTGCCAAGTTATATGAACAGATGTTTGGTCCAAATGGTCCACAGACAGAAGAAGAACTTGGTGAAATTGAAGATGCAGAAACCCGTTACAAGAAATGGAGAGAATCACCTGAAAGTGATTCTTTCAACCATGCTTATGATGTCATTGACCATGGACTGTCTGATATGTTCAAGGTGATAAATGATCCTGTGTCACGCAAGAAGTTTCGAGCTAAAAAGCCTCCCTTGGCATATTGGATAGAGATGAGGAAGGGGAGAAAGGCATGGTTAAAGAAGTACATTCCCACAATTTCTCATGGAAGCAAGTACAGAGTTTATTTTAACACTCCTGATGGTGCCTTGGAACGAATTCCTGCTTGGGCCACATATGTACTTCCAGGTACGCCTTAGTACTCATTGCGGGGTTTTATGTTCCTATATCTTGCTGTATTTATTTTGTGAGGATGAAAGTTCAGATTACTGCATCTTGCTTAAAAGCACAAAGTTATACAGGATTTGTTGGTTCATATTTGTAAATAATGTGTTGTTTAGTTTTTATGTTGCCTTGCATAAGAGTCCATTCAGTGTCAGGGAGGTTAGCTTACAACTTACCACTTTAGTTCAACACATCCTTACTTAAAAATCTTTAATCAGCAGTCTTGGCTAGAAGTAGAACATGGGGTAGAAAAGCTTCACCAGCTCCAAACCCTGTCTTTCGTTTCATTGTTGCAAATAAGAGAATTGTTTGCCATCAAACATTATCTACCATCCCTCTATAAACTGATATTGGATTTTTAAAACCTTGTAAACTGTGCAAGGTGCTTTTCATTGTACTTGGGATGCTAAGAAATTGTTGGAAAACCTACCTCACCAGTTGCGCAATATGGGTGGTGTGTGGGGTGGGGTGGTGGGGGTTTATGTAGTATGGGATAGGTCAGTACAAACCTTGAAGATTGATCTGAAAAGTTTTTTAGCCAACTGTTTCACATTTGTGCTTTCAGTTAAGTGCTTTGAGTGAGAAAGGAATGATTGAATTTTATGACTTTTTTTTTGTTTTATAGTCGATGTGGTGCCATTCCATTTAAATGGTTTTATCACGCTGGTGGAACCTCTCAGAGTTTACGGACAACATTGTCTTAAATGCTTTTCTTTCTGTTCTCTAAGTCAATCAATTTGGTTCAGATTCTGATGGAAAGTTGGCTTATGCTGTCCATTGGGAGCCTCCTCCAGAAGATGTTTATAAGTGGAGGAATAAACGCCCCCAAGTTCCTAAATCTCTTCGTATTTATGAGTGCCATGTTGGTATAAGCGGATCTGAGCCAAAAATTTCTTCTTTTAATGAGTTTACTTCAAAGGTGATGCTTAAGATTATCATATTTGGAATTACCTAAGTCATGTGACACTCTGTTTTCCTGTTTAATGTTTCTTTCCTTTACCCCAGGTCCTTCCACATGTGAAGAATGCAGGATACAATAGTATTCAGTTGATTGGAGTTGTGGAGCATAATGATTATTCCTCTGTAGGTTACAAAGTGAGTTATCACTATGGTCCTTATTTTATTAAAAGTAGCATTTTTTTGTGCCTTCAAAACCAAGTGCATTAACCAAAAACCTAGGTGAAAATATGTACTATTTGGGAGCTGAACCACAACAACTTTTTGCTGATTGCATGACATTTCTTAGGAATAATTTTTAATTTGGGTGCTTATGTTGAAAATGCGAAAGTCTGACTTTGAAGGAACAATATGTTTGGATTTTTGACTGCATTACACTTGTCCCTACAAGTCAGAGTCTACAATGGGCAAAGTAATATGCCTAATCTGATCACTTCTCACTTTCTGCAAAGATAGTAAGAACAATGTTTAGGTATGTTCTAATTAGCCTAATCCTAGGACCTTATGTTGAGTTTGACCAGAACAAATTATTTGATTTTTACAATTGCTTGCTTGTCTCCCTTGCTTCAGATTTATGACACATTTGTAGATGCAATCCTGCTAACAATAAACACAAGATACTAATCTATAAACTGAAGGGAAAAATCCATGTATCAGATATTTTCCTATTGAATACATGCAAAATCAAGTTATTCAATCTGGAGTAATATCTTTCTTCTTAGAATTGCTACTTAAAAAACTTTATAGTTTCTCGCCTGTTCCTTGCTCTTGTTTGGATATTTGTTCTGGTTTGTTCTATGACAACTCATTGTGACTGCAATAATATTATATATGCAATCATTGATAATAATAAGTGTGGATCTGTTGAAGTCTTTATGGTTTTTATTTAAATGTTGAAGGTTTGTGATCATAGTTATTATTTATTAGGCATGATCCTCTCTTTTTTATAGGGTTAAAATTTTGATCCTGAAAGAATATCTTGTGGACTATCTTGATGTTCTCTTCTTGTGGCTCTAACAGAGCATTTGCACATTTTGCTTGCTATTTCTATTTTTTGTGCCTGTGTGGGTTTGTGGGAGGGTTGGAGCCATGTTTTGACGTGTCTTAGTTGTGAAAGATCTCACTATATAAATTATGAATCCCTTTCCCCTACATATTTTGGTTTTTGTCATTTTTTCTCCAGGCCTTTATTTTACAATTTTTATCCTACAATTGGCACAGACAGGCAGCTAACATTATTTAAATATTCAAATAATTAATGATCCTTGTCTCCTTTTCCCTTGTTTCTTCTTCTATTCCTTCTATCTATAGTAATTCTTTCTTCAATCTCTCTCCTTGTTGTCATTTTTTCCTTTGGTCCATGACATTTGAGATTTATATGCAAGGTTTCATGATGAAGTTGTGTTCAGTACCTCCTCTTGCCCAAAAAGGCCTTTGGGAGTGAAATAGCAATTGTTGTCGATGCCAAAGAGAGGTATGGGATTTACATGGCTTGTAGTTAACATCCAAATATGCGCCTAATGATTTTTAACCAAGGAAAAAATACCTAATGATTTTGCTGGAAGTGGGTGGCATTTTTTTCTATATCTTTTGTATCTGAACATGGTGATTTAAGGATGTCCAGTATATAACCCCAAATCTGGTATCCTGCTGTTGGACATCAGCATCAAATTTTTTTTTAATTTCAAGCTAAATCAGAAGTCTAAAAGTTGAGATTGTTATGATGGCCAAGTTACAGTTCATGTTTAATTCAATGGGCAAAGAAATTGTTTAGGCTAAGCTGATACTCCTGAAGTGTGAGAACAGAAAAACCTTATCTCTGATGGCTGTGGTTGTAATGACAAGGATGTGGAAAGTTGGGAAAAAAAGAATATATATACCCTGTGAAGTAAAATGGTTCTAAAAATCTGAGGATATCATGTTTCTTTAATTGCCAAAGAAGATATAATTAGTTGTAAAATATTATCATAATATTGAGTGTACTTCTGTCTTTTGGATAACAAATTTATTTGTTCTATCTTGGACCAAAATAAGGAAATAAATTAGGACGTTAGTTATAAATCATTTTCTGATGTTAAAGAACTAAAAAACAAAATTTGTTGCATTGACCTGAAAGAAACCATTCATATTAAAACAAAATGAGGGGAATAAGTGTTGGTCCTATGGGCAGGAATGAGTGTTGCAAGTAAAGCAATATTTTGTTTGGTATGGCTTTAAAATAGCTTAGGTTGATATGAATGGGTCTTTTGCTTAATCTCTTCTTCAATTTTCCTGTACAGGAGTTTTCTTTTTGTGATAACCATATGCTGAAAACCAAGTGGCATTTATCACAAAGAAGTACTCAATGCCTGAAATTTGCTCCTAAAAAGCAAAAAGCTACCAACCCAAATCCCTCAACATGTTATCTTTTAAAGTTTCTTGATTGAAGGTCAACCAAGAACAGTCTAAAAGCTGCATATTATTTTATCCATAAATAATTCATTTTATCCAAATAAATTATTTGTAGGGTGATATTTGGAAAGTTAGCAACTTATTCACGAGTTTAATCTAAAGCTTATGAATTCCTGAATATTAGCTAATCAGAAACAAAAACTATCAACCCAAACCCCTCAATACCATATTTTTGAAGTTTCTTGACAGAAAGTCAACCAAGAAAAATCTAAAAGCTTCATATTCCATGAATAACTCATTTTAAACAAAATTATTTGTAGAGTGATGTCTGATAAGTTAGTGAACTATTCACGAGTTAATCTAAGGCTTATGAATGATTGTGAAGGCTTATGAATGATTGTGACTATGCTTCATCCCAGAAATTAGTATTGCATGTCTTTAGTCAAAATGTGATCAACAAAATGAAAAAGAAAGGTATACTGGTTCTTCTAAATGAAAGTGAGTTTCATGTATCTCGGCCAAAAAAAAAAGAAAACACATTTGCACCAGTATTTGTCACTTAAGAAGTTGTCAGGAATTAATGTCCTGCTTTACTCATTCACCCAGCATGCACTCCATTGTTTGCCTTTCCCCTGCTGGTCCATATACTCTTTTCAACTTCTGCTTTTCACTTTCATCGGCATCATCACCTGCATGCGTCAATTCACCAAGCCTAATTCCCATTAGTCCAATCCGATCTTCATTTTGAGATTGAGGATAGTATCAAGAGTTGACATCAGGACTAAAGATCCATTTATGCTTGGATTTTATTATGGTATTAAGAGTGTCTATATTAGTTTATGTTTTTATGCCTTGTTTGACTCAGTTGCCATAATACCATTAGAGCTTAACTTTACAGCTATTATATGCATGTGGCTATAGCTTCTCAAATTTTGCAACAATCTAACCAATTCTTCAACCTTTAGCATGTGATGCTTTGGGGCATGTTCTCTGATTCAAATTACTGTATCTTATACTCTTTTATTAATTAAAATTGGTGCTTTTCTATTCTCATTTAAGAGCCATGACACATTTAAGAGCAAAATGTTGTGGCATTAGAATTTTCTTGTGTTTTGTTTTGAGAGGCTGGCTTCCCCTTAATGGCAGGTCACAAACTTCTTTGCTGTTAGCAGTAGATTTGGCACCCCCAATGACTTCAAACGACTAATTGATGAAGCCCATGGTCTGTTTCCATTTACTCCTCATATACATTTTTTTTGAACATAAACTGCTTTTTTTGTCTTCAACTTTTGATCCAGTTTTAGTTCTTCCGAATTGATTAGCTAAAATAACACTAGAAGTTAGAATTTGTGCTTTCCATTATGGAGCAAATATATTGTTTCAGAAGTTAGGGGGTGAAACTTAACTGAATCACTGAATGAAGAGTTTGTAATCTTTAGTTCCCAATTTCTGATGATTATCTGAGTCATCAGTCATGTGCTGTTCTCGCTAGAATTTTTTATTGGAAGGTTTTTGCCTTCATCAATTGGGTAATTCATCTCTATGTTATTGTGTTTGTCTTGAATATCCTTGGAACTATGTGTACTGTTGGCAAGAGTGCCCTCATACATAGTTATGCATACAGGCATTAACTGCCTAGGCAGTGACTTATTAATCAATTTGGTGCCCTCAAGTTCTAGGAACCGCCCAGCCGCCTCGTTGCCTTGGCAGCTGATTGGTTTAGTTTTGTTTTTTTATATATAATCCTTTGGTTCAAGAACAATTACAACACAATTTGAGCACATTGAATTAGATGTACCATTTAGTTTTTAATTATGATTTGATAAGCAGATACACTCTTTATGACTTCATATATATGATTATGTAAGTCCCCTACGCAAAAAAAGGTCTCATAATAAACGATTCCTCTTGTTGTATTAGCATCATCTTTTTTATTTTATGGATGTAACTCGGTTTAAATTGAAGACACATGAATATGTACTAATACCTTATTATAATACAGGAAGCTCTATAGAAAACATTAAAAGTCCCCTTTACTACCTATGTTGCTAGACATTCTGCCTAGCCACCTGGGCGGTGCCTAGCTGCTTAGCTGCCTTGACAACCTTGGCCCTATGTTGGAATCAGCATGTTATGGTCTCACTAGGATCAGCTCTTTCCTTCTTCCTTTGGAAATGAAGACGCAAAGCCTTGATGGTCCTTTGATGTGATGGTCAGAGAAATGCATATCTGCATATGTACCTGTCAATTTTTTTGCTGCTTCCTAGGTCAATATCCTTTTTGTATGGTCCCCAGATTCAGAATCATTTCCTGAAATATCTTTTTTTTGTGACACATTCAATCCAAAATGCTCATCCATATTCACTAACACCTCATCCATATTCACTAACACGTAAACATATATTGATTTCATACATTGACACTTCTCTATTCATTGTAATGTAAAATATTGAATGGTCTTGATGATGAACTTTGTTTCTTCCTGCACAATTCTAGTGAAATGGTGACAATTGCATTTATACTGGTACTCCTTATAGTTGTTATGGATGCTTATGCTTGTGCTTCTTTTGATGCACAGGGCTAGGGCTTTTGGTTCTTTTAGATATTGTCCATTCCTATGCAGCAGCAGATGAATTGGTTGGCTTATCATTATTTGATGGTTCAAATGATTGCTACTTTCATACAGGTACTCTCCAAACGAAGGTTTTAAGTATTGGTTTTAGGATCAGTTTCGGCACCAATCGAGATCGATACGTTTTGGTCATTTCGGTTTCGTTTTAGTCTGTTTTGGTTTTGATCAAATAATTTTTTAATTTTCTTTGACTAAAATTTAGTTTTAAATTTAAAATATTAAAAAAATTTTAAAATGAGAAAAGAGTTGATAAGACATATATATTTATTAAAATTATTAATAAATTTTTTTAAGTAAAAAATTGCTTAAAATATGAAAAAAAATATTGTAAAGGTCAAGCATCAAACCCGGGTCACCTTGATTTAAGTTCAAAGCCTTAACCATTAGGTTAATTATAATTTATAATAAGAGTATAATATATAAATATAAATAATATATTTTTGAAAGCCGAAACTGAAAGTACAGGCTGAAACTTCAAACTATGCTCCAAACTATTTGGAGTCATTTTATGCTAGGTTGTCTCCTTCCATATTGTTCACCAAAACGATTAAGCCTTTGGCATTGCCATAAGTAAAATGGGCTTGGGCTGTGCTTCTGGTGTTCCAGTATTGGAATTCTCAAGCTATTTCCTGCTTTCTTAATTCTTTAGCTTGGCATCACTTTTAGAACTTGTATATGATTTTGATATTCACCCAATAATGCATTTTCACCCTTCACTATTCAGAACACAATATGAAGTCCTGTGGCTCCATCTCCTACTTCTGTTTTTTTCTCCTTTGAAAATTATGTTTATAATCTTTCAGTTAGGCCATTCCTTTCTGCAAACTTCATTCATCATTGCCTTATGATAGATTTATGTACAATGTAATAATCCTTGGTGGAGCCTCTAAAAATGTTTCACATATTGCAAAATTACTTTCTTTCAGAGAAGAATGTTATATATCCATAATGGCTAAGAGAAGAAAAACAATTGTTATTTAAAATAACTGATGAACAATAGCTTGGAGGGTAATTGTTTTGGTTTCTTATTTATCTTGTTTTCTGATAACCGCTGTCATTGGTGGATCCATGGATGGATATTTGAAAAAATGGTGAATTATAATGTGATACTATTATGACCTGTTGTACTTGACCAACAATGCTTTCTTTTCTGTTGGATCAGTTTTTCATTTGAAATGGCTATTACTTGGATTCCCTGAATGATACGTACATTTCTATGGTCTATATCCAAACATATTATATTTCTTGTTTGAAACATGTAGACTTATTGGAATTTTTTCTACTTTTTGAATGTTTTTCAAAATTTAATTAGGTAAGCGAGGTCATCATAAATATTGGGGAACCAGGATGTTCAAATATGAGGATGCTGATGTGCTTCACTTTCTTTTGTCAAATTTGAAGTGGTATTCTCTTAGCTCTTCTTGCATTGTTAGAGTACCTGTTATGGCTCTTAGGTTTTTTCCCTTTTCTCTTATATATAAAGGTGTTTTTTAGATGTATTCCCTTGTTGCTTAATACCTTTTTGTGATTAATGGCTTTGTTTTATTTGCTTCGTTGGTATTACTTCTGGTGCTTGGGATAGGTGGGTTACGGAATACCTTGTTGATGGCTTTCAGTTCCACTCCCTTTCTTCTATGATGTACAAGCATAATGGCTTTGCTACTTTTACGGGTCAAATGGAAGAGTAAGTGCGATATCATCTTTCTAATCAATTCACTTCATGACTTACCTCCATTGTTCATGTTGATGTCTCATATTAGTCTTTATTTTTCTGTATTTGCTTTCATTTTTTTTAATCTTTAATAAATAAAGGGTGTCATCAACTGCAATCACCACAAATAAAGGTTTCAATGTGATGATTCCCAACCAGTCTACTTAGGAAGTGGCCAAGTTACCTTTATTTTTGGTAGTAGCCAAGTAACTATTGACCCACACATGATTGATGAGGTGCAATATGATCATTTGCATCTCCCAAAGTTGTACAGGGTGTATTGATCCATGATGATGACTACACCTAATATCCTTATGATATTAGAAGACCTAATAGCCCGTGTTATATAGAGAAAGAACTCCTAGTTCAACTTTACTTCTACATGAATTGAACTCCAATTCATTTATATTATGTCGGTTTGCTATTTGGACTTTTAGATTTTGTGGGTTGTGATGAATTCAAGACTTAAAGTATTTGGATGGTATTTCGGTGCAACCATGCTTCTAAGACTTGAGCCAATAAATATTTTTGAGCCCTACTTTTTTTCATTTTTTTTAACATCCCTTCGCAAGTTGGCTCATATATGTCATGCATTTCCAACTTGATCTAGATTCTTCCTAGCTTTCTTGAATTCAAAGTTTTTGTAAAAATATTTGTTAACTGGTCTTCTGTTTTGAGATATGATGGTTGTATCTCTTTGTTGTGTATTTCTATTTGATAAACTGAAGGTCCATTTCAATCTATTCGATTTTTTCATGAGACATTGGACTATCTGTAATATGAAGTTAACAAGTTTCTTCAATAAGATATCTCAATTCATTAAGGAATGACTTTAGACATATGATTTCACATAAAGCTAGAGCAATTTTCTATAATCTGTCTCTGTAACTGATCTAATTCTCGCCTTTTGTTTTTTACTCTTCCAATTGATCAAATTTCCTTCAAGTTTTATGCAAATGCCGGATGTACACCTCCTGTCCACATGTGAGCCTTGTCCAATCTGTATCAAAATAATATTCATCTCCCCATGTTTTTTATAGATCAAATCAAGTTTGAGTGCTCCCTTGAGGTATCTTAGTATCTAATATTCAGGTTTTAAATGAGGCTTTCTTGATTCTTTCATGAATTGGCTTACTATTCCTATAGCACAGTTGATGTCAAGCCTGATTATTGTCAATTAAAAAAGTTTATCTACCAATATTCTATACATCTCTAGATCTTCCAGTAATTTTTTTTAATTCATATACAATTTTGTGTTTGGATTCATTCGAATTCTAGGTAGCTTGCCACCTAGCAAGCACCTATCCTTCAACATATTAAGCATTTTTTTTTTGAGATAAAGCCAACTTTTTATGTGAACGTGTTACTTCAATTTCTAAAAAATAGTACAATTTTTCTAAATATTTTATTCCAAACTTGGAGTTTAAAAACTTTTTGAGTTAGATTCATTTTTTCTATGTTGTTTCTTGATAATAGTATATTATCCACATATATTAGCAAAATTATAGTTACTTGTGAATTTCTCTTGATAAACACTGTATAATCAGTTTGTTAATAGTATATTATAAATATATACTAGCAGAATTATATTTACCTGTGAATTTCTCTTGATAAACACTGTATAATCAGTTTCGTTTCTCTTAAAGTTATAACTTATCAGTGCTAAATTGAATTTCTTAAACCAAGTTCTTGGAGATATCTATGGAGGGAACTCTTGAGTTTGCAAACCAGTTCTCTTTTACCTGAGTTGCATCCAGGTGACTTTGTTATTTAGACTTTCTCATGAAAATACCATGAAAAAAATATGTTCTTAACATTTAGTTGATGTAGATTTCAATTGATTACTGTAACTGAATTTATTTTGGTAACTGGTGAAATGATTTTAAGGAAGTTTATTTCTTGTGTTTGAGTATAACTTTTTGCAATTAGTCTTGTTTTAAACCTATTTACACTGTCATTAATATTATATCTTATGGTGAATACTCGTACATTCCACTACTGGTTTATCTATTGGTTTTGGCACTAGCTCTCAAGTATTACTCTTGTGTAGAGCATCCATCTCAAGCTTCATTGTTTCTCATTTTCTCTTATCTATATGTGCTTCTTCTATTGTTTTGGGAATTCTATCTCTTGTGAATGTTTGGGCCAATTTTTTGTATGAAGATATTAGTAAGGAGTCCGAGACATACTTTCCAATTGAATGTCTTATGCACTCGCTCTCCTTTTTTTTATTGTAATTGACACTCATCATCAATTTTCTGTCCACCTTCATTCTGCTCTTGTTGGACTTCTGTAACTATAGGTGCTTGATTTTATATATATGTCTGCTCAATTTATGGTTATTCTATGGATTCTTCACCAAGAATTCTAATTGATTGGGATTCTGATTTAGGCTCACTTTGTTTCTTTCTTTTAGCATACACCAATGTTTACATTTAGTTGGTTATTAGCTGGTTCAATTATATCTCTTGTGGTTTCTGAGAAAATGGGTTATATTATATTTTGGTTTGTCTTAGTCACTTGTTACATCCTCTTGAAACTTATGTTTATTACCGGGATAATAAGCTAATTCTTTATCGAATTTCAAATTAGTAGCGACATATGTTTTATTGGTTTTAGGGTTATAATATCTATACTATTTTCAAGTTCTAGAATATCCTTAAAAAATGCATTTAATTGACCAATGTTTCAGCTTAATGAATGGATTATTATTGTGGTTATAACATAAACATTAGAATATTTTTAAGAGTAAATGAAAAGGATTTTCATTTGGGTATAGAACTTGAAAGCTTTTTTTTTTAGCAACACGAGATTTACCGTTAAAAAATTTTATTAAATAGGGAATAAAAGACACATGAAGTATCTTACAAAATCAAAGTTTAATAATATTGAGCCCCACAAAATATCCCAATATTACAAGTCATATATTGCTTATAAAACATGTCCCAAAAAAGGCACCATCCCTATTATCAAAGTCACCCAATCTAGCGATGCTATAAATTCAAAGAGTCTCTTATTTATGAATTATGATGTAGTGATAAGTGTATCACCCCAATAATATAATGGTATATTCCTCTCAAACAACAGAACTCTTGTAATCTCTAACAAGTGTTGATTTTTTCTTTCAACAACATTATTCTATTGAGATATATGAACACATATGACTTGAGATAAGATATCATTGTTTTTTGGGTACTTTCTTAAATTATGAGGACATAGACTCTCATCCATTATTTGTTCTAAGAGTTGTTGACATTAAACTGATTTTTTATTTTTTTATAAAATATTTGAAATATTTTAGACACTTGATTTTTTCATTAACTAGAGCGATACTACTCTTGTATAATTATCTATAAATGTTACAAAGTATTTGTAATTGTTTCAAGATGATATTCTAGTAGTCCATATATTACTGTGCATGATTTAGAAGGGCCCAATATTCGTTTTATTTAATTTAGATATGTACACCGATCTATGATGCTTAGCATAATCACATGCTTAATATAATTAATTACTAGATAATCTAATATTAGGAAATAACAATCTAAGAATATAAATTGACGGGTGACCAAGTCTAGAGTATCATTTAATAGCTTTCTCTTGTTGGGTCAGCAACACTATGGAGTTTGATGTCTCATTTCTTAAGATATAGTCTTTTATCCTAAACAATCATATAAATCTTTCTTCTTGTGTGAAAATGCTAAAAAAATAATGTAAAAGGTAAAGTATTATTGAGCAATTAAAGTTTTTGGTTAAGCGAAAATTTGGAAATATAAAAAGAAAAAGAGAGTTTAAGTGATGATAGGTCAATATCACCCTCTTTAGTAATTGGTGAAGTTATTTTATATGCTAGAGACACAAATTTTGTAGGTGTAAATTCACCCGAGTATTTAAATCAGGAACTGTTATTTGTTATATAATCAGAAACTCTTGAATTAATAATTTTCTGGTTGATTGAATGATTCTTCTCTTCGATTAAGAGAAAAAGTTATTTTCTTGATCAGTTGATTATACTCTTTCCTTAATATGGTTATATATTGTTTTATGCTTACTACTACTTGTTTTCTGTCACGTTATATCTTTGCATATTGTTCAATCTAGACATTATTTGCCCAAACCAGACTAGTCAACATTTGTCGATAATATGCCCTTGTTTTCCACAATTGGTACAATCTCAAAGTTGTTTCTATCTCTTCCTCTGTCAGCAACACCTCCTTTTTCTCTTTCTCTAATTGATGTTTCTCCTTTGCCATATATTGGATCTCCTGTTGAAATCATAATTAAACTTTCTTCTATGTTTTTATGAGTGGAGGAAAGAGTACCAACCCGAGTCTTTCATAGATCTCTTCTAATAGAGACAAGTTACTTCTAGTTAGAAAGGTGGCATTGTATTGTTCGTATTGAGAGTCTAGTCCACTTAGAAATTGTATTGTCTTTTGCTTCTCTTGGTCCTTTTGGCTCTTCTTTGTGCTACTTGATTTGTAATACTCCAGTTTATTGCTTGTCAGATTGTTGAAATAAGAGCTTAGTTTCTTTTTATCTTGACGTAGATTATAAATACTAAGAGAGAAAACATCAGACAAGTTATTTTTACTCCTATATATTTTGCAAAATTTTTCCCAATAGCCTTTAAATTATTACAATGAAGTAGTCTATGGTTTATTTCGGATTTTATGTTCAAAAGAATATGCATTATATTTAAATTTTCTAACTCCTCGTCCTCCATCTTTGTGTGATCCTTTGGTGGATTTTTTATCAAATAATTGCGCTTCTTATAGAATTTAAGATAGATTTTCATAGACTTTGCCTATGGAGATAATTTTGGATGCCTTCTAGCTTTATAGTGGTGATATGCAAGCTTCCCCTTTCTTTGTATGGTTTGTTAATTAAGGTTTTAAATTTCGATTTCGGTTTTGGTTTCGTCACCTAACGAAACTAATATGTTTCGGCCGTTTCGGTCTTAGTTTCAGCCATTTCGGTCTCGGCTGAAAGATTTTTTTTACTTATTAATTATGTGTTGACCAGAGTTTGATTATATTTTGACTGTACTTTGATTTAAATTAAAAATATGATAAAATTTTGAAATTTTTTTGTAAATATTAAAAATTATGAAAGAATTTATAATTAATTTTACCACAATATTAAATATTATTTTAATTAATTAAAATTAATTTTGATAGTTAACTACTGATATAGTCTATTTTTTATATATTACTATATAAAAAAATATATGAGAAATAGTATGAATATGATTAAAAGTTAAAAATTAGTATAAGTAAATTTAACTTATTATTAAGATATACTTGACACATATATAATTTATTACTTATAACATAATACAACTAATCATTATTACCATCATAATCATCATCAGTTGAAGTTGGAATATCTGAATATGGAACCATGAATTCAATATTTGCACGATACAGATGAACATTTATAAACATACGAGTCAGAACAATTAACTTTTCGCGATCTCGTAGTACCGATTTACATGGGGTGAGACCGACATAATTTTTTTTTGGCTTTGTTTTCGATGGAACGGTCATGCACGCATGCATGTGAATAGAAAAATCAATGCGTTTCGATGAAAATTATTTCCATTTCAGTTTCAACCAAAATATTTTTTATTTATTAATTATATTTTGACCAAAATTTAATTTAATTTTAATTATTTTTTAGCTTCAAATCAAAAAAATTATAATATGTTTAAAAATTTTTGAAATAATGAACAGTCACGTGAACAGTCTCATGCACGTAAACAGTATCTGGCAAAGATCAGCGAGGGCGTGAGTGCGTCGTCGTGGGTGTCAGGTCAGTGAGGGCGCCGGAGCCGGGCTGGCGACGGCTTTGGTGCGGATGTGAGGCCGGCGCTAGCTCGTGAGAGCAAGGGCCAGGCCGGAGAGGGTGCGAGGAGGGCGAGGGAGCGGGCTCAGGCACGAAGCGGGCGCGAGGGCGCAGGCGGGGCGACAACGCGAGCTCCTAGCTCACTGTGCTCGCCCCGCGCTCACTACGCGATCTCCCGCTTGCTCTGCGCTCACTGCGCTCGTCGCGCGTTCTCCCCGCGCGTTGCGCTCACCCCCCCTGCTCTGCGCTGCTGCCATTGAAAACCCTAAACCGAAATATTTTGAGCCGATCCGTTGCGGCACCGGCCGAAACCAAACTGTTTCAGCCGAAACGTTTTAGTTTCGGCCGAGATTTTAAACCTTGCTTTCAACTATCTTTTGGTTGTTGATGTTGTTCTTGACTCACCAGGTTCAGAAAGCCTTGATACCATGTTAATTCTAGTATTTTATTGATCCATGATGAGGACTACTCTAATATCCTTGTGAGATCAGAAAACCTAATTTCAACCCTTATTCTCTGCCTCTTATATAGAGAGAGAACTCCTAATTCAACCCTACTTGTACACGAATTGAACTTCATTTCATTTTGCATTATGTCGGTTTGCTATTTGGGCTTTTGGATTGTGTGGGTTTTGATAAATCTAAGCCTTCAAGTATTTGGATGGTATTTTGATATAATCATGTTTTTAAGTCTTGAGCCAATCAGGATTTTGGAGCTCTACTTTCTCTCATTTTCTTTAACACGAGGAACCTGCAACATCTCATTTAACTAATTTTCTTCATTTTTCTATATTAACATTCCTGTATAATTGAACCTAACAATAAGGATCAGAGGGAAGCTTTCGATACCTCCCTTTGGAGCAATTATAAAAAACCAAGTGCATGTATCCTGTTGAAGATGCGACAGAAGTTAATACATGTTTGACTAAAATTGCAAACATGCTTATTGCATTATTGTATGACAATAATGACACATTAAATGGGATTGGGGTATATTAGTTATAGTGAGAGCGTGAGTTGTCTGAGGAGACGCAGAGTTTTGCACAGATTGTAGTTGATAGTGCTCTGGATAATGTGTAGTTTAGATTTTGTTTTACTCGACATATCAAGTTCCATTTTTTTTTATATATTTATAATGTTTTCATGATGAGCATTAAAGCTTGACAATCATGCTTGGTTTTCTTTCTTGATATCATTCTTTTGTTTTCTTTTTTGGATAAAGCATTTAATTGTGGAATCATCAATGCTGATCTTTCTTGGCCCTAGGTTTTGTGACCAATATGTTGACAAGGATGCTTTGATATATCTTATTTTAGCCAATGAGATGCTACATGAACTTCATCCAGATGTCATAACAATTGCAGAAGATGTAAGCCTTCACTTGCTCAGCCTTATGGTCATCTACTTGGTTTTGCAATAATCTTTGTGTGTACAAGATGTAAAGTTGTTTAAGGGGTTTTTAGAAATTGCAGTTTTAGCTTTCACTGAGCAACATTTTTCTATTTAAATTGGCTGAGTTTTGAGCCTGTGTTTCAGTCATGCTTTATATATGATTCTGTATATCAAGATTTTTGATCAATCTTTTGCTCACAATTTTGATGTTGACATCTTACAGCAAAGTGGTTCTCGAAATAATGTTAAGACAAACCTGTAAATGATAGTTGGGATTTGGGTTTGTTTTTTGTTTTTCCTTTTTTGGTAAAGAGGTTTGTTATGAAGCTGAAATGCTTTAAGAACCTGTTTGGTTGTGGAGTAAATCTAGGATTAAGCCTTTGATCCTGATTTTAATACCATGAATAACTATTATTGCCTTGAGTAGTAATAGTTACTTCCGATAATACGATGTGGCATAATTGTAAATAAATGTTCTATTACTCCAAATTACTCCAAATGTAACATTCAAACACACATGAGAATAAAAATTGCATTACTCTATTTTATTTTTCTTATTTTGGTTTATTCTTTCACAAAATCAATTTAACCCACTTTTCTACTCATCCAAACAGGCCCTAACGAACTTAGGATATGTTTGTTAAAATGTTAAAGTTGGTTAACTAGTGTGGCTAACTACAATGATTGTATTTTTTGTGGTTAAGATTGAATGAAAATGCAATTATCTACACTAGTTAACCAATTTTAATATTTTACTTAACATAGCCTTAATGTTTTCGAGGAGTTTTTAATGCCAATACGATATTATTCATAGTAAGGAAAAAAACAAGAGTTCTATGGGCATCTTGAACTTCGGCACAAAATTGTAACTACTTAGTTTAAGTGGTTTAGAAACTAAGTATTTATTAATGCAAGCTTTTGGAGTTTCTGAGTGAGTACAAACAATTCATGAATTTTGCATAGTTATGAAGAAAATTTCCCTGAATCTAGTGGTTGACCTTAAATTTCTGTTTCTTTCTTGTTTAGTTATTCTTGATAGTAAAGATATAGTGTAGACATTAGATTAAAGTGTCCCAAGCACTAAATCCTTCTGGGTATCTGTGGCAATATATCAAATAGGGGATTTGTAGAAAAGCTCCTATAAACTGTTTGTACAAATCATTATACTTTATTCCATCTCTGAATTCTTTTTAATAAGAGTAAGTAAATCAAAATAGGTTAGCTCTCTCAAATAAATAAATGAATAAATAAATCAAATTGACTTGTGCAATAGGAAGAAGTAGAGGCTTTTCATTGTTTCTAGCCTGATGGAATATTCTCTACCCTAATACTCTGGAGTTAAATAGTTTGATCATCTATGTCACATTTGCGAAAGAGTGGTTGGACAAGGACACAATTTAAAATATGCTTTTAGTTTCATCCAGAGTTAATATGAATGGCTATTTCTTTTCATGTAAAATTTAAATCTTAGCTGTTGCATTTACATTTGTTATGTATGGCTACTTTCTCTAATTGGACGTGCTATTTAGTGTAAACATCACAACAAGTTAGTTTTGCCACATTGGGTGCAGTTTTATTGATTAATCAAGGCCTATACTATTATTATTTAATGTATTTGTTTCTTGATTTTATCTGTTGCCTTTTATGTAGACAACATTTTATCCTGGGTTATGCGAACCAACAACTCAAGGGGGATTAGGATTTGACTATTGCATCAATCTTACTATAAGTGATTTATGGCTATGGCTCCTTCAAGAGGTTCCTGATCATGCTTGGAGCATGAATAAGGTGTGGCTTCTGCATATCATATCTCTCTTTTTGGAATTAATAGTTTCTTTTAAGCTGGAAGCATCTGTGTATGCCTTTTCTAACAGCGTTTGGCTTAATCTTTCTCATTTTGCTCTTCACTTTAGTTCATAATGACACTGTTGGCAGTTAAAATAGTTATCTTCAGTTATTCATTCATATTTGGCTCTTGTAATTCCTTCAAGATCAAGCTCTTATTGCCAAAGAAATAAGTAGCTTAACTTTTAACAAGAGATAGATGTCATCTTACTTTTAGCCTTTGTGCTTAATGCAACAGATGATATATTCTTTCTAGATCATTGCATTTTGGAATGGTTAGATGAAAGTTTAGCATATTAGGACAATGCTGTTAGGCTTCTGTCACAAAATAATTTCTGTCATTCTCATGAGATTAGGTGCTAACTTGGCTGGACTCAACAATGCCCAGGGAACAGCAGCTGGGTTGAAGCAGCTTCTTTGTGATCTAAAGCATTTTATTTACTCGAGAAGCTAATCCTTTCTTCTATGAACAATTTACTTACTGCACATATTATAACTTCTTATTGGGATAAATGGAAATACATTACTAAGCTTGTAAGTTATTGCCTGTGAGGGCCCAAGATATATGGTATTTTTGAAACCCGAGTGTTGAGGATCTCTGCAATAAGGGTTGCAGTGTTGTTCAGTGTAGAATTAACAGATTGTGATGCTGAGTATTTTTCTACTTGAAGTGTCCATGCTGTCAATTATTTAAGTTGTTTTAGGTGGAGATGGTCTCAATTAAATAATGTCATCATGCTACCTGAAAGAGTTCTGTTCTCCTGGTGTTTTATTTTGTTACTTTGTTTGCAGTTACAGGTTTGTTTTTGAACGTGTGGCCAGTATTTTGAAAAGGATGATTCTGATTCATATACAATATTTCAACTGGGTTGATGTATTTGTGTCTAATTCTACAACTTTCCAGTAGTTTAATGGAAATGAATGGTTAACACATTCCCCAGTGTCATGTTTTCAAACTTTGTTGCTGACTTTCTCTGCTGCAAACATCACCTTCATGTTATAATTGGAAAATCACAGTAGCTTTTGTCCTTTGCTCTGCATTCTCAGTTATTCATGATGATATGTGACAATGCAGATAGTAACTGTGCTTGTAGGCGACCAGAGAAACAATAATAAGATGCTTGTGTATTCTGAAAATCATAATCAGGTTTGGCACAACCCTTTCCCTGCTACCAAAATGAATTACTTGCAATCGTGCTTCTGCATTGTAATTCTTGCATATTATCATTTATTTGAACTCTACACATACATTGTTTTTTTATTTCCATGTATCCTGTAAGCTTAAGCCCCTTGCAGATTGAAAATCTCTTTCTTGGTTTCAAGGTTATTTATGTCTTCCAATTTTTTATTGGTTAAAGCTCGTGGCTAAACATTATGGATGAAATAATAATGCCTATAGTCCATGGACAAACACAATGATGAGGGCAAATTGTTGCTTCTGGTTGGACATAGCTATTGATAGATGATTGGAAACAAGTGAGAATCTAAAGGATTTTATAGTCAATGTAATAGGTTGTGTTGCTGATTTTGGATGTTTCTTTTCATGTTAAAGGTTGTTCTGCACATGGTTTTACAAGCTAGTCCAATGTTCCCATGTTGCTTTCATGTCAACAGAGACCAGTATTACACTTATATTTGATGATTGTATTTAGTTGGATGGTTTAGCATGTGGGGGCACTGGAAGCACCATGGATAAGTTGTGTCTAATTGTATAATTCCTAGGAAAGCATGTGCATTCAGTTTGATTCCTTGTTTGTTCAAGGACACTCCCCACTACCACCCTTCCTCAGCCTGCCAGGGGTCCAACAAGTATTCTAAATGACATACAATTCAAAAATGGTACGTGTCCAAGTATTTAGGTGCACCAAGTAACCCAACTTAACTATTAAATCTCAAGTGGTTCAAAATTCAGCTTGAGTCTCGCAAAAACAGCAGTGCTTTAGTTACTGATGCTAGAAATCTCCTACTATTTAAGTGTACTAGATGACTTGAATGGCGACCCCTGCTCAGCAATTGAGAGCTGTTTTATGCAACAATTATTCTCTCTACAGATACTGATTGCCAAAAAAGGTCCTTACTAGGCAATCACTATCCTTGATAGGCCAACAAAAGTTCTATCAACTCAAAATGTTGTCAGTTGACTGCTAAGTCTAGATTAAGTGTAACTTTGTGTTCAGAAATAACATACACATGTAAAATGGATTTGTGGGAACATTATGCATAACAATAATAGACATGATGACGGAATATGATTTTCCCACAATGCAAATAGTATTTTCAATAATCAGTGGAAGGGAAATAGTTAATGAATATTTAATAATTCTGCATGGATGGTAAGTGAGATCCAACAAGAAAATCATAATCAACATGAAACAAGGATCCAATGGTACAAGAATCATAAAAAATGAAGGTCAATTAAGTAAGATATATTGTCTTATTCCAAGCTTTTCCTAGTATATTTTATCTTCAACCCATATAATGATATTATCAAGTTGCATGTCATGCATATATGTGCATATTGCTGCATAGCTGTAAATTTTTTGTAATAATTAATAAATGCCTTTTCTTTGATCGTCTTTACCTTTATAATTAATTACTGATCACTTTTGATCTTTCTGTGGCAGTCCATATCTGCAGGGAGATCATTTGCAGAAATATTGTTTGGTCAGCACAATAAAAATCCCACTGGATCGCAAGACATGGTTTTCAGGGGCTCCTCTTTATACAAAGTATTGCATCTTGGAAAAATTTTTTTGTGTTCGTTTGCTACTAACATGAAAGCTGACCACAGGAAGTCATCTAACCTGTTGATAGATAGGCCAAAAAGTAAAATTATAGACACGACTTTGCCTAAGCAAATAGTACCATATTGGGTGCAATATTCGCAGCAACTTAGTGTAAGAGCCCGTTTGGATATCCTTCCTATGGAATTTGGGGTTCCATAGGATTTTTTTCCAATTCCTATGGAGGGATTAGGTGCCAATTTTTGAAAGCCCCAAATTCCTATGAAATTATGAGATTTCCTATGATTTCATAGGAAAATTGAAATGAGGTCCAACCTATTTTATTTTTCCTATGGAATGGAACTTTCATGCAAACTCCTTCTCACATTAATAACCACCCTTTACCAACCATAAGTATTCTCATAGGAAATGGAATTGCATGTAACCCCAAATCCTATAGAAAAAGTCCCAAAGGTTTTTTTTCAAAATATGCAAATAGGCCTAATTCCCAAAGGAAGAACAGTTATGTTGAGTTTTAAGTGTCTCAAATTCGAATTAGAGTTTGAGTTAAAGTAGGAATTTAAAGTTGGATTTAGATTTATAATTGATTTGTATTATTAGAATTTGTAATTAGAGTAAAACTCGAACCCAATAAGAATCTATAAATATACTATAGAGAAAATAGAGAGAAAAGAAAGAGAGAGAGTATCGGCTCTCATGTGTGGGTCTTTCTAGTGTTTCTCGGTGGTCTCTCGTGGTGGTTCCTCGTGATGCTCTCTTGGAGTTTTTCTCTGAAGGTGAAGACGTTGCCAAAGGTTGGTGAAAGAGTTTAGTTGAGTAAGAAAAATTGAAGTCTTTCTTGTAGATTCTTGTAAAAGCCTTTTTTTTTTATAGTGGATCTCTCGCTGTCTTATCTTACTATTTTCTTTTATTTTGTATTACTTCTTATTTTTTGTATTGTTTGATAATAAGGTGATTCGTGAACCTTCCGCTGTGAATCCTAACAATTGGTATCAGAGCTTAGGAGCAAACAACTAAGATGGCAAAATCCTTACTCGAGGTGGAGAAGTTTGATGATAAGATAAATTTTGTCTTATGGTAAAAGAAGATGAAAACGATTTTTACTTTTTAAGATTTGCAAAAGACGTTATAAGAAAAAAAAAAAAGATAGGCCAAGATAAGCGATGAAAACTGGGAGGAGATAGATTAAAAGGCATTGAATTTAATTATTCTAAGTCTGACTGATAAGGTTTTGTACAATGTCATTGACGAAGAGATGACGACGGACATTTGGATAAAATTCGAGAAGTTGTACATGTTAAAAAATCTCACAAATAAGTTTTACCTGAAACAACAATTGTACGGACTGCGTATGAGCGAAGGTACAACTATATTACATTACCTAAATGTCTTCAATAAGATTATCAATGATTTGTTGAAGGTTGATGTGAAGTTTGAAAAGGACGATAAAACGCTGATTCTCCTGATGTCTTTTCCTGCTTCGTACGATTATATTGCGACCACAATTCTTTATGGTAAAGAAACTCTCAAAATGAAAGATGTGACAACTAGTTTTCTTTCTAATGAGAAAAGGAGAAACTCCAACATTAATATGGAGTTTGGTGAAAGATTGGTCGCTCACGAAAGAGGAAGATTAAGAGAATGTGGAGAAGGCAAGTAACGGTTCAAATCAAAATTAAAGGCGAAAGTACAATGTTATTCAAGTAAGAAGTATGGTCACATTAGACGGTATTGTCCTGAATATGGGAAGATAGAGTCTTCCAATATGGTGACGGCAATAGCGGATGATACTTCTGAGAATAATGCGGATGGAGACGTTCTTGCACTATCCGCAGAAATCAGCACTTCTGTTAAGTGGATTTTAGATTCTGGTAGTTCTTATATTTGTTCCAGTAAGGATTGGTTTACTTCTTACGATGAGAATAAGAATAAAAGTACTATTTGGTTGGGCGATAATTTAGCCTGTGAGATCGCCGGTGTGGAAATAGTCAAAATCCAGATGTTTGATAGAGCAATTCGTATTCTTACTGGAGTGAGGCATGTCCCCAAGATGCGAAGGAATCTAATTTCACTTGGTGTACTGGACTCAAAAGGCTGTAATTATTCAGTAAGAGATGGAGTCATGAAGGTGACACGTGGTATTAGAATCCTGATAAAAGGTGAGAAGTGCAACAATGTTTATCGATTAATAGGAAACACCATTGCAGGTGAAGTTCCGATGACTACAGTAGTGAAGAGGAAGTATGATACTCAGAGTAATTTGATGAGAAGTAAATATTCTTCTCGAATTTTTTTTACTACAACAGCAAACACAGGTCATCTGAAAAGCTTTCAAAAGTACAAGACTATAGGCATGAAGAACAAATTCAAGGTTGGCTCGAGTTCGCGTCTTGCAATTAGCTGAATAAGCTGGTAGCCCAGGGGCAAAGGCAGGATGAGAGACGAAGCTGAAAATTCGTGATGGTGGCACGCCTGAGTTCAAGCCAAGGTGAAGATTTTTGAGTTTTAGGTGTCTCGAACTCGAATTAGAGTTTGAGTTAAAGTAGGAATCCAAAATTGGATTTAAATTTATGATTGATTTCTATTATTGGAAGATGTAATTAGAGTAAAACTCGGACCCAATAAGAGTCTATAAATATACTATAATATATAGAGTTTATATGTGGTGTAGTATTGAGGTTGAACTAGAGAGAAATAGAGAGAGAGGAATAGAGAGAATAGAGAGAAAAGAAAGAGAGAGAGTGTCGGCTCCCGTGTGTGAGTCTTTCTAGTGCTTCTCGGTGGTCTCTCGTGATGGTTCCTTGTGGTGCTCTCTTGGAAATTCTTTCTGAATGTGGAAGCGTTGCCGAGGGTTAGTGAAAGAGTTTAATTGAGTAAGAAAGAGTGAAGTCTTTCTTGTAGACTTTTATAAAAACCTTTTCTTTTAATAGTCGATCCCTCGCTGCCTTATCTTGCTATTTTCTTTTATCTTGTATTACTTCTCGTTTTTTGTGTTGTTTGAGAATAAGGTGATTCGTAAACTTTCCGCTGCGAATCTCAACACAGTTATTGAGATCATGCTGCTTGATTCTAACAAGTAGTCGTCACATGTCATGTAACCAGAACTATCGTTCTACTTCTGTTAAACAAGTAGTTGTTGCATCTTATGTAGCCAGAACCATGCTACTTTTGTTTCCTAAGTTAATAATGAGTAAATATACAATGAACTCCTGTAGCACAGCACTGAATTGGCACATCTTGAAAGAAAATCATGACAGGTGCAATTTTCATTTTTGTAGAAACTTTTTCAAGTATCACTGGTAAAAAATTTAAAATTGCTATCTATTGTTGATGCTCAATACACACGGACGATTTCTTCTTCTATGTAAGGAGTTTTAAGCCTCATTTTTGCTTTCAGGCTCAATAGTAAAACAACAATTGATAGAAGAAAGCGGAAAACTTAAAAAATGGAGTAAAACAGTTAATACTTAATAAGAGAGTTTAGTGTATTTCCAGCTATTCTACACATATATGACTTAGACTGTTGATGCTAAATATTTCTTTGTTCCAAAAAATACCTCCACATGTATTTCATGACATGATCTTCATACTCATTGATTTTGACTTGGACTAAGCTAATCTTTTTTATTTTTTCATTCTTTTCAGATATGTTAAGTTCCAAGTTGACTTAGGTGTATAATGTCAAAATTTTATTTTGTGAAGTAAATTCAAGATTTATTGAAGAGTCAAGTGAAATTGCACATATATATGTATGTCTTTTTATACTATTGTGCATAAACAATTTTTTAGTTCTGTTAGAAGAATTCCTTGCATGCATTGCATTTCATGGTGTTAATACTCATTGATCCAAATCAGAACTCGGGCAAGTCCACTTGGATCAGCATTCCTCAGAGTTGGTAACTTGTTATGGGAGCCAATTTGTGTCCATCTAAACTCACCAATTACCGATAGGAAAGCTGCAACCTAATTCTGAGTTCCAAGTTGACTTGGATTCCTGAATTATGTATAGGTGGTTTGGCTTGCAACTCATAGAGTTCATCGAATAATGCCCTTGTTTCCTCGTTGTCGTCTTGCCTCCATCTTCTTTCTATTAATCCTCAACTTAGTAATGTAGGGAAATTAGAAGCCAATTACTGTAAGTGGTACAGAAATGATAAGTCACGAATAAAATCTCATTGAAATATTGTGATTAGCACATGAATATATCATTTGAAGTCCTAATACACAATGGATATTTGGAAAGTGCAAACGACATTTTCAACCCTGCTTCATGTGATTTTACCTTCATAGTAATGATGAATACTTTGTCTAATTATAAAAATTTGATTTTTTTCAGATGATCAAATTGATCACATTCTCGAATAATGGGTCTGCATATCTCAATTTCATGGGCAATGAATTTGGGCACCCAAATGTGAGACTTCATTTCAACTATTTCTTCTCTAAATAATATTCATGTCTCTGCTTAAATCATCTCTGTAATATTTTACAATGTGAAAACATTATGAGGCTAATTATGTGCTCGATGTACCCTTCTCTTGCTAGAGAGTTGAATTTCCTATGGCAAACAACAACCATTCATTTGCTTTAGCTAATCGGGAATGGGACCTTTTGATGGATAGAGGACTCCACGCCAATCTTTTTGATTTTGATAAGGTATGGATTGTCACTCACTTTTGTAAACACTTTATCTGCATAGATATATAATGTGACTATTCCTCTGATCCTTGACTTTCTGACATGAGTTTCAAATTACTTCTTGGTAACTTGTTTTAAGGGTTTGTTTGCTTCTCAGGTCTAAAACATGAGCAATATAGATATGATAACTATCATCTTGCAGTCTTTTATTCTTACCTGCAACTTACCTGCAGATTTAACAACTGTGTCTGCTATACAAAGATGGATTATGTAAAATGCTTAACTAGAGATTGACTTGCACAACCATGGGCCGAACTCTGGCAATTTGTTCCTGTTATTTTGTCTTTTTCCCTCTGTTCTCTGACATTGGTCTCTATCAACTTCATTATGTTGTGCCTAAGACAAGATTGTATTTGGAACATGCAATAATATGATGAAAGCAAACATGCAGGAATGTGCATGTAAATGATAGACAATAGCTTTGATAATTCAAAAAAAGAAAAGGCACTATGCAACACCTGCTACAGTATAGATATTTCAATTATGATCTGTAGAATAACAAGATTTGCCTTTCCTTTTGCAGGCAATGATGAGATTAGATGAAAATGAACAAATACTTGCACGAGGTCCAATTGTCCACCATGTGAATGACTCTAATATGGTATTATTATGGTCCCTTTTTTTCCATTACTTGTATTTGTTATCCATCTTTATTCTCCTATAATTACTTGCTACTAAAACAAAGTTAGGCACTTTTTATATTTAGTGGGTGCAACATCCACTGTAGATTATCCCTTGACCTTAACATCTCTATCTTTTTACTTGACAGATCATATCCTATATTAAAGGACCACTTCTATTTGTGTATAACTTTCATCCTGAAAATTCTTATGAAGCATATGGCGTTGGGGTAGAAGAAGCTGGTGAATATCAAGTAAGTTGCTTATGCATAAATCGAGTCTTCTTTTATATTTTCCTCATACAATTCCTATCATACCATACAAAGATTCATTATCTATTAACTAATGGATTTGATGTTTACAGCTTATATGATCTCCTTGTTTTTCTTGATATTGATATTGTTTTTTCTATAGGTATATTTAAATAAGTAATAGTTCTAAATAGTACTAGTATAACAGTTCTGCATGCTTCACAAATAAATTGATCTTCTCATAGAAGGTACCTGTGCTATAGTGGACCACTAAGTCTTCTTAAAGCTTCCTCTTTTGAAGTTTGAAAGTAGTTGATGAGAGAACCTGACTATCGATATTCTTCTGAATGATGCAAATTAATTATTCCGATATTAGGTTTTATCTTTTGACTGTACCATAAAATATTGTTTGTCAGACTAAGTTATTTTGATTGTATATTGTTTCAAAGAAGTGGGTGATAGAGTGAGGCTTGCTAGTTTCTTTTCTTGTGTTGTAAATATATAAGCTTCCACCGACTCCTTAGCTTTCTGATTCCTGATTCAACTGGAGAACAATCAGTTCGACTTATTGCTTTTATCAACATGAATTGGCAGATAATCCTGAACACCGATGACATAAGGTACAGTGGACGTGGGGTTCTCAGAAGTGATCAGTACATAAGGAAGACGAGTGCCAAAAGGTACTCTCTAACATATGTTTCTAGTGAACAGCATAGTTTGGTACCGCCATTAGAATCTTTTGCTCTGCTTTTGTATTGCTCTCCGTGCTTCTGGCTTGGTTAAAATTTTCTTTCACAATTGTTTCAAAATTCTTATTCATGTTTTAAATCTCAGGACTGATGGCTTCAGGAACTCTTTGGAGGTTACTTTGCCTTGTAGAAGTGCTCAGGTTGGTGATGTGTTTCATATAGAGGTTTAAGCAGCATGATATACCAATGGTGGATTGCTAAGACTTGTATGGTGGCAGGTATACAAACTAACCCGCATCCTGCGAGTGTAAGGAGAGCCCAGAATGTCCAGAGGAAATGTTCTTTGCCTGAAGGCAGGTAAAATTTGTGTCCTGCATCCAGATGCGAGAAGGCATATGAAATGACAGACATATAGCGTCATCATCAAGCGAGGTTAGGCCTGCAAGGATTTCTCAAGGCAACGCTGCAGCCATGATTACCAGGTTGATGAACCACAGACGGTGACTGATGTCTGTTTGTCAATTCTTTTTTTTACCTTTTCTTTTTTGAGGTTCTTGTAATATATTTTCAAAGGTTTTAAGTTTTAATTTCGAAATTAATTTCGGTATTCGGGAAAATTAATATATTTTGATCATTCCCATAATTTCGGGTATTCGATGGTCTTAAAAATATTAGATTTTTTGAAATAATTTTTGCAATCTTTTGTTTGTAATCTTGATTGAAATTGATATATTTGTGGCGAAACTGTTATCCAAAAAAGAAAGTACATATGCCTTATATTTATGCAAGGGCTACGCAGAAGTTGGCACTTCCCAAAAAAAGTGCGCACTTGTTGAAACACAATAAGCATATTTCTGTAAATTGTGCACCACCTGACCCAGGCGATCCTGGTCCGGATGAATACTTCCTATGCGGTAAATTTGCAGAAAAACCCACCAATGGTGGAAAAGGAAATTACTACTTGCGGGGCTCTTTTGTAAAAAGTGGGATATAGTGCGGAAGAAAAGAATAATCAAAATCTTTTGGCCCACTAATACTAAACGGACCAAGTGCCTCCAACGCGCACGCGCGAACGATGTTTGTGTGTTCCTTTATCATCACAAAAGCTCCAAATCATTTATTCTTCCTTTATTTTACAAGAAATCTCACTCCTTCAGTCGTAAGCAACGAAAAAAAGGACAAAAAAGAAAAAAAATTCAAAAATGTGTACGTATACCGGCCGCCATATAGTCAAACAAACGAAAAACATTTGCACACTCACCCCCAAGAATTTAGAAAATTTTATATTTCCCCTGTTAGTAGAGGTATATATGGACCAAATCCAAAAAAAGGAAAGTGAAGGGGGCCAGTTGCAAATTTACAATCGGCCGAAAAGGTTGTGAGCGGAGCTGAGAGAACTGAACGCGACCGCGAAGAAAGCCAAGAACGACACGGCGATGGAGCCGCTGGCCCGTTTAGTGAACCCGTCGCTCCCGAAGGTCGACACCCAGTCGCTGTTCCTCGTCGCCGCGGACGATGACGCCGACATCATCAGATAGGCCAGCACCTGCAGGGTTAGGTTCGGAAATTCCAACCAATTAATCAGCATTATACTATTGCCAACTGTCCGAATGATTAATGAACAGGACAAGAGACCCACCTGATCCAGGGCGAAGTCGAAGTAGAAGGAAAATGGACGGCGGATGATGTGGCTTCTTGTGGTGATCAAATGAAGATGAGCGTACAGGTGGAATCCCGAGTACACGAACACGATCACGTTAACCGCCACCAGGTAGCTGCGAAATAAATAGCAACCGCTCGATCAAAATCCAACGGCCGTCGACGAATCATCGGCAAAAACGCTCCCGAAATGCTCAGCGAATATGAGGAAATTTGCAAAAGTGAATTTTGCGAAAACATCCTATTCTTTGTCGAAATCACGAACAAAGTTTCGTAAAAGCCACCGTTGGGGTTTATTTACAAAATAAACAGAATAACTCAATGTTCTTGCGAATGGAAACCTGCATTTTGGATTCATTTGCAAAAAATCAGCGAAAAAAATAGTCAATATACTCGAATGGATATTAGTAATCTTGGTTCCTGGCTGTTGTTCGCAAATTCGACAACAAGTTGGGTTTTCCTGAAAAAATAACGCCATTTTTCGGAAAGGCGAAGTGGAAAAAATTTTCAAATTGGGACCGGATTGGATCGGAAGCGGCCTTACTTGTACTCCCGATAGCGGTCGAAGGAATCGCCGGCCCAACCCTGGGTCTTATCGGAGGCCATGAGCGAGAAGGCGATCAAGCTGAGCACGGCCGCCGCGGCCCTCGCGGCCGGCGCAGCAGCGTTCATCGCCTTCGCGGCGCGGTCCCTGTCGACGATCCGCTGGACGACCTTCGACTGATCAGGCTGCTTGTTAGACACGGCGAGCAGGGCGTCGATGACCGGGGCCGAGACTGGGGACGGCGGCTTGTCCGGCGGGGCCGGGAGAGCAAGCGGCGGCGCAGGGGCCTCGGGGTCGCTGGGCGGAGATCGGGGTGGGGAGCTCATGGGCTGTTGATGATGATCTTGGGGCTGGGGTTTTGGGGATTCTTCTTCCATTTGGGGATGGATATGGGGGGTTTGATCGGTGATGTCGGCGTAGGTTTTTATTGAGAGGGAGAGGGAGGAAGGAGGTCGGGGCCGCGAATGGAAGGGATTATTCGGGGGAGGGATCGCTTTTGTTGGACTGGACGAAAAGAATATGGTGAAAAAAGTGGGGCATCATTTCGGGGTTTTAGGTTTCTTCGGTTACGGTTTGGCTTCTCTTTTTGCATTTACGTCCCATCAAAATTTGAAAATTATCTACCAATAAATATTAAAATTGAATGCAGACCCGCAAAATGTATGGATGGCGCTTGTAATTCTGACAAAGAAAAGGGTTTGTAATTCTTCATATTTCGGTATTTTTTTATAAAAATATTTATGGCTTTCCCCTCAATCTTTCAAATATTAGGCAAACCACCTTTTTCCTACCCATAATCCCTTCTTTTCACTTTTATCCACCGAGAGCAAGGGTTTTCAATTGATGAAAATGCAAAAAAATATATTACATAATTTTTGAAGTATCAACATGTAAATTCAGTCCAACAAGATGAATCAAGCAAACTGATATATCCCCTCGTAAATTGCTCGACCCATTGTTTCATGTTGATAGTGCACATATTGCTTGCCTAACTCATCGCGGGAATATTTGCAATTTAGTGTTTTAACATATACACAGTTTGAAGCAAATGTATAGTTATAGCTGCGTGATTCTTGTATTACATTTACAACTGAAAGCGAACATGGATAGTTGATAGATTTCAACCTCTTGCTTCACAGTGGTTTTTAGTTAACCTTGCCATCCTGTTCGTCACACGAAAAATGCGATCTCAGGCCAATCTGACACGGATAATAGTCAGGATCAAGGGAAGGGGACGCTAGAGACCACGGGTACACACGTGAGATCACGCTTGACTCAAACATGAAGGCCATGAGTGCAATTGTTGCCTGCTCGTATGCAATATGATCATCAAGATCATACTCACAAAATGCAGCAGTACATCCCCTAAATTGAGTCATAGTTTACCTCATAGGTCTTAGTGTCAGGGCCATGTGGTGTCATGCAGCTATGGAGGCCCAGCACCTCCAGGAAGATATCCATCAGCTTTGACCTACAGAGCATGTAGCATGGAAGAAGATTCTTCAATTATGAATGCCCGCTTGGCCTGGAAGGATTAACAGATAAGCAGAAATACCTCATATTCACCATAAATTAAACCCATAAATTCGCTCATGCAATTGCGACGATAATAGGGAGGACAAAAGGTATGCTCTGCAACCAACCATCAAGGTGGAAATATAACAAAGTCTAGCAAAGAAACTCCTGCTTATCAGATAGGGCTGTCAACACTACATGCAACAGGAAATTTTGTTTGTTAAGCCAGAATCGGAGGGTTCAAGTTCATGAAAGACAAACCAGATACCAGATGAACTATTTCAGAGGAATTAATGAGAGAATAAGATAAGCTAACCTGTATTCACGGAAGGATCACCATGATCAATCAGAACAGTATTAAATGGGCAAAACTGACTCAGATTATACTGAAATAAGAAAATCATCAGTCAATTAGTTCCAAACTGTAGCTGCAGTTACAGGACACTTGGATGTAGAAAAGGAAATGATAGCATTTATACAGCTGCCATATTTTAGCCTTGTTTTAGACAGAAGAAAATCATTACAGGGAAGGCTTATGCATTGCAGATGGCAAGAGTAAAAGACTAAGTTCACAGCTGCTTGACAGTAAATGCACCTCAATTCTTGCAAGCATAGTGAAGAACTAAAGCAAGTCGGATGGCATAGAAAGAAAACCAAGCCCAGTGTCAAAAAGTGTCATTTGTTAATGGTATCAAGTAGGAACTACAGACCATACTTTGGCTGATCAAATAGCATCATTGACATGTAGAACTGCATTTCAACTTAAAAATAAGAGCAAAGAATCGAAGGCCAAGATGATTCTAGGTGCTTGGTGTATATCCAAGACCAACCATGCAAAGATAGAACTGGATCATACTAAGTAATGATCATGATGGCAATAAAGTTATATAAATTCAGACAATATTAGATCACATCACCTTGTTCTATATAGATATGGTAAAAGTTCCATAACTTCAATCTTGCAAGACAAAAAAATTGAAACCTTGATTCTTTCGCATAAATCCATAAGTAAACTTATACAATTCTGGGCTTCGCATAAATATCATGATTCTTCCCCACCTATCCACATCAAATTTGTTTTAAGTATATGAGCTCTGTAAAGATGAAGATAGTATCATCATTTTGCAACAAAAAATACTACATATAGACTGGCCTAGCATGGAGCATGTTATAAATGTCGTTTACACTGACTATAACACCAACAAAGACCATGAAAATAATCATAAAAAATACCTTGTACGATACATAATTTCCATGCCAAGCAACCACATTGAATGGTGAAAATTCTTGTTTTGCAGAAACTAGTTCACCACCAAACTTCTGCACAATAGTGTAACTAGGATGTGTGCGTCGTTCAAACCAGGCTACAGGAGTAAAGAAATCCCTTGGGGCAGCCAGCCCATTAGCACCTGCTTATTGTCCAACAGGCAGTGGAAAAATGAAACCTAAATAGTGGATTGTTTACTTCTTCTACTCAAATTGAAAAGAAAAGGGAAAAAGAACATACCAACTGGGCCTAAATCAGGGAGCTGAAAATGTGTACCAAAAACTTCAGCAACATAGCCACGAGATGGGCAATCAGGCAGATCAAGGGAAAAACGGAATCCTTGAGGAATAACAACAATTTCACCAGGAGACACCTGTAATTTTCCACATTCGGTTGTGATCCACAACCATGGGCTTGATATAAGAAACCCCAAGGTGTAAGAAGGGAGAAATAATCACAATCCAGGAAGAAAGAGAAGAAAGTAGAGAAAGCATGCTAAACTACTGAATTTATACATTGGACCGATAGATTACAGTCTTTGATTAACATCTTCATTATTAGCAATGCTCCATTTCAAATAGCAGCCCACATATCATTCAGCTCACTAATGATACTGAAATGCTCTAATTGTAAAATAAAGGAGAGATTTTTGCTTCAAAATCAAAATCAAGCACTATTGTCGCAAAAATAAATGAAAATTATGGTCACTTGCTTCCTTTTTGGGGAACTATGAGAAAATCGCCATCAACATTGCACAACGCACAACCATCCATGGATTTGTTAGCCTTGTACCTTCATATGCATAATGATCATTATTACATGTCAAAATTCAAGAAAAAAAAACAGGGCAAGTAACATGAGCGGCTGAAAAAAGGTTATAATCACGAAAAGCCGAATCTCACATATGAACGGCATGTCCATGACGAAGGAAAGAACTCCGCGCCCCGCAGACTGTGTAGAGCCATCAATGAAATCTGTAGGCGCATCCGGCGCATTCACGGGCTTCCACCGCAACTGGGTCGGAGTGGCAGAGCTGGTGCTGTTGTCGAACTGGAAGACGAGGCGTTCGTGCGCCGGAACCCGGGGGTGGAACGGCTCATGCGTCACCGAGGGTTTTATCCTATACAACCAGCTGCAAAAATGGCGAAAAAGGAAAGAAATCGATACCCAAGCAACCAGATCCGCCGTATCGCCGATCTGATCACTAATCGAGAAAGATCAAGAAGCGAGGAGACCTGTGAAGATTGAGCTTGCGGGGAGAGGTGAAGGAGGTGCCGGAGATCTGCTCGGCGTAGAGGCCGAAGGGGCAGAGGAGAGGATTATTCTGGACGCGCGGCAGGGCGCCTGGTCGAGCCTCAGAGGAGAAGTGGTTGCCGAAGCCGGACGGGTATAGCAGGTCCTCCCAGACCGGAGCGCCGGCGATACCGTCGCTGGAGTGAGCAGAGGTATCTACGGGTTCTGATTTGAACTTTTAACGTTACACCACGACAAAAACGGGTTTAAAATAATTTAAAATTAAATTAAACAAATTTATATATTTCATGGTCTGAAAAATAATTTTGATACTTTATCTGTAATTTTCAGCTAATTCACTTTAAATCCTTGTCACTCTTTAATAAAAAAAAATTAAAGAGGAGAAAAATTTTAAAATAAAAAAACAGTTTCGAAACAGAGTGGAGAATGAAGAACAGAGATTTCTCGAATTACTATAAATTAAAATTTTGAAAATCAATCTCGAATTATTTTAGAAATCAATTTCGAATTTTTCTCCACTAATAAAATTGTGGATACCAATAGACTATTCAATATTATTTTCAACCAAAACCCAAAACAAAAACTCGATTTTCTCAAAATTGGGTTTCGAGAAATTTAACAGAAATTAATTATAACTCGATTTTTCGCATACCAACCATCAAAAGGAGGCTCTGATACTAATTGTGGGCTCTGATTTTACCTTTTGATGTAAGATCCGTAAAAAAAATGAGTTTAAAATAATTTAAAACTGAATTAAACAAATTTACATACCTCAGAGTTCTTGCCACTATTTGATGGAGAAGAATTGAAAAGAAAGAAAAATTTTAAAATAAAAAAAATGGTTTCGAAACAGAGTTGAGAACGAAGAACAGAGATTTCTTGAATCTCTCGGTTTCTATTGCACATCTTTCAATGTAGAAGATGAAAGCCTTGGGAATACCATGGGTCATTAAGTAAGTTGGTGATGACCACCTACATAAGTACCTAGTGATTATATGTAGGTAATTCCTGAAATACTTGAAGTGAAGATATGACTGAATATCATATTCGTTTCATACCTATCACTTAGATGAAGTGCATCAGTATTTGTGGGATGTTTTCAGTAAAATTTATGCATTTAAGTGACGTGTTTCTGAGAGAAACATGAAATGAGAAGATCGTTAGTGGGAAAAACATGAGAATTCTCAGTATCGTTATGCTTTATTGTATACCTTATTCCACTAGTACATTATTTATGCTTATATTTAATATTATTCAGCTTAATTGATGTACTACTTTACTTGTTTTGACATGGAAACGGTTGGTATATTATTAGTATACATTCATTCATCGTTGGGCATATATGAGACTACTGAGGAAGAGTGGTATGATCCATTATCTCTGAATTACACAGTTGGGATCCCATGTGAAAATTAATTTTTCAAAAATTATTTTTAGTATACATCTACCTATATAGATATAAATAAATAAATCTATAGGTAAAGTGGGGAATTGTTAGTCATTTGATATTATAGACTGTTTATTGATTTATTTTTAAAATAAGGCTGATTGTACAATTCGGATCAGACAATTTAGAAATACAGTGAGTAAATTTAAATTTAACTATTTGATTGATATTTATATAATAATAGATCATTCTATAAATAGAGTTAAATTTTAAAAATAAATTAATAAATAATTTATAAAGCTACAGGACTAACAGTCTGCGATGGTACGATTTGGGAGAAGCTGATAGCGAATTCGCGATCGTGATAGCGAATTCGCGATCGCGATGGTGTTAGATTTATCCGAGAGTAAATGACGGTGGGAAGTGGAAAGTGCGAGACTTCTTCGGAGCGGGCCACGAATTAGGACAGTCAATGGGTGCGGTCGGCCTGGAAGCCCGTCCCAACCTGGACCGAAAATTTGGGTTCCAGCGTGTGTAATTCGGGCTTTAGAACGGGTTCGGGCTCAAAAGGTTATAAAAATGAATAGGCTCTGTGCATAGCCGAAGCCCCGCCCAAATCATATTATGTATCAATTGGGGCTCGGGCTCGGCATCGGCAAGGGCCGAATCAGCCGGGACCGATTACAGCCCTAGCCGAGGTGCTCGTTCCGGACAAGGCAGCGAGCCCGACGGAGCACGCAAAGGCTGAAGCGTAATGGATCAGCACGGAACTGATCCGCAGGCAATCCAAGAATTACGTGATCAAATTGGATTCATTTCTTAATCAAAATCAAAATCAAAATGTTTGCCCTGTAATTACATGTCCAATCCAAAATAATTATAAAAAATTCTAAAATAATTAATCAGCTAGAGCTGAATTGGTTTTATTACAACGAAAAATTGGAGGTAGGGAGAACTACAATGACGGGATTTCAAGAGTTTGCAGGACTTCTCTGAACTCAACTCGTGGGTTGCTTTGTTGAATCTCTCGGCGAGATCCTACCTCGTGTCGTTGAGGTAGAAGGACTGAGCAGTTTCCATTAGCCACCTTGCTTCAGAATCACTGAGCTTGCCAGTGAACACAACATCACCGCCAATGAGAACAATGTCCTTGCTTTCCGCAAACTCTGTGTAGTGGGTTACGGTAAAGAAGGGGCTTGCTTGAATTCCCCCGAGGCCAGCGAATAGCACGTGTGGCATCTGAACTGGACTCAAATAGAAATATAAATGTCAGATAAGTTATGGTAAAGATTCATCAATAGCATCAATGATTTTATAATTCCAGAGCTACACAAGATCAAATTGTATTTGATATCATTCTGCTTTATATACATTGTGCATGAATTAGGTACTCAGATGTGTAGCTGGCAATGCAACAATATTTCCAGTGAAATCCACAACAAAAATGTGATGATCGGCTAGCCTGATCATGACAATTCTGCTCATCAAACAGCTAAAAACTAAACATTAACAACAGACACAAGCTTATGGCTGAGAAAAGAAGAGCGAAGAAAGGATGGATAGCAAACATAACGAGTTTAAGATTATAATTGAGGTAAAACACCAGCAGACAACATTGTTTCATGCAAAACATTATAAATATGCCCTTTTGTGTCTGTATAAGAGTATATCAAAAGCAATAGTTATCTTTCATCCAACAGAAAGAATATAATACACCGACTCTGCTGCATTTCTAAGAATCAATATGCTACAGAAAGAGTTAGTGAAAAGATCCAAGACAAAATTCAAAAATCAAAAAGGATAAATTTATAGCTTATCCTTAATTGCAGCATTAACCGATGCCTGGTCAAAAGAAGCATCAAGGCTGCTACTATATTTATTTTTAGGAATCTTTTTTTCCTTTTTTTATTCTATAAGACCATATTAAACATGTATCAGAAAATAATGAGTTGGTCATTTATTTTTACTGTCTATTGCATCATTGGTTTCTTCTCTTCACTATTGTAACTTGCACAAAAGAACCAGTTGTGCAGGAGTAGAACAGATGAAAAATGTCAATCTCTAGAAAGCTAGTGACAGAAACAGCCATAGGAGAATATTAGGGAATTGCATATATTACAAAAGCACATTCTTTATAAGTTGGCCACTTTCAGTCAGAACTAGAAAAAAATCAAGTATTTAGAAAGTAAACAAGAGACAGAAATGGAACCTTAGACTGAATATGTTCATATAGCCCCTTCCTTTCCACAGAGGAACAACAAAATGCCAGCCGAGAAAATAATAAAACATGAACAGAAGATGCAGAAATATATGCACATATGATAGACAACTTCAAGACTCTTACCATGGAAAAGGAAAAGATTGGCAGCCCAATGCATCAGACTCCTACCAGAGAAGGTCCAAGGAGCTCAATTGTGCAGCATCCTTACTCCCTGTATTGAGGCTATTAAATACATCATGCGGGCCCAAAATGAAAAGGCATTTTCATTCCTCTGGAAAGGACTGACAATAAGAAAAGTGAGAGGAAATATAAATGTACCATGTGGAAGATCTTTGGTCCATTAAGTGATACAGCTTTGCTTTCATAGATGGCCAATGTGACCTCTTCGTAGATCATACTGAAGCATCAAGAAAACACAAAATTAATCCTTCGAAAAAGCAAGTTGGAGTAATCTGAGTTGTATGGAAAGAGTGGACCTATCATTTCAAGGTTCCTGTGTAGATTAGCACAATTGACTCATCCATCATTACATGAAATGACATCAATAGACAAGGGAATACTTATTCTATGTCAACTAAAATAAATAGGAAGAATGCAAATGTCCTTGCAAAAATAAACTCTCATACATCAATGCGGTTCATCTATCTGATGAAAATTTCAGAAAAAGGCATCAAAGGGCGCAACTTTAAGTTCCTAGCTAAACGTTCAGAACCTAATCAAATTGTGGGTTTTTAGAAGATGAAAAATTGTTTCCAACCCTTAATGTAAACACTTTTTTTTCTACATGAACATAAATTTACCATTATAATAAAATAAAGGGAAAATCCTCATATGCACCCTGGGAATTTTCCAATTGAGCAATTGAATTTTCCAAAAATCTCTTCTGATATGCAAAATATTCCATTTTAACCTTTGCCATTACTATGATATTGTAGGACCGTTAAAAGTACTGTAACATGCACTGTATCAGATACTATAATAATATTTTGAATGTTTTGATAGTACTATATTTATTATGACAAAAAACAAATGAATATAAATAAAAATAAGATAAAATGATTGAAATCAAACTAATATAAACAGAAAGAAGATAAAATGATTAAAACCAAAGCAATATAAACAAAAATAAGACAAAATAATCAAAATCAAACCAATATAACCAGAAAATGACTATTGTAATCGAAACAAATCATATATGAATGAAAAAAAAAATTTATCATAATAACTAATTTTTAAGTATATAATACTGTACAGTACTGCTACAATATTCCCATCTTATTATTATATTATTATAATATTTTAGTGCAATCATATTTTCAGATTTTTTATACTAACACTTGCTAACGAGAGGGGTCTTTTGGAAAATCCAAAAATTGGAGGGGTTATTGCTTAACTGAAAAATTCTCAGGGTGCATCTAAAAGTTTTTCCTAAAATAAAATAGATTCTGATGACACCCTTGTAAATTCAGCAACAGAATTTCTCCCACCTAGTTGGCTCTTCCAAATACTATTTGGTTTTCTCACCTAAACATAATCTCATTGTGCTAAAGAAACAAGCTTTGAGAAAGAAATACCGTTCCAAATGAATGAAAGAACTATATCAGAAAAATTGAACAAATCGGCGATCGAAAGCACACAAATTCGTCGGAAATGGAAAAGGAATTGAGGTTTTACGGCATACATTATCCCAGACAGAGACGAGCTCCTCCGGAGGGAGGGCCTTGGCCCTCTCGAGATCAATGATAGATCCCAATGGTTTGGGCTGCAGAGTAGTGAATCCGGTGGCGAATCGCGAGCCCCTGAGAGACCCGATCGACGACCATCTGAGGAAATCGGGGAGATCCACCGCCAGATTCGGAGGAGCAAAGAGCTGGGATTGGGGGCGAGAGGGCCGGAGAGCCCGGGGATTCTTGAGAGTAGCCCTCGCATTGGTTCCGGTGGGAGGGTTGTGTCACCGCTTCCGAAACACAACGAAAGGCCTTTTTTATAGAAAAGTCCTCGTCTTATTAAATATTATATAAAGTTGTCATTTTAAAAAACTTTATAGAAACATGCTCACTTTATTGATAATTTATAGAAACGCCTACATATTTTTAGAGATTTACAGAAAAGCCCTTATTTAAATTTACATAAAAGTAATTAATATTTTAAAAATTTACATAAAAGAATTATTTTCTTAAAAATTATAGAAAAAATTATTGTTTCACAAAAAAATTACAGAAAGATCATTGTATTCTTGAAAATTTACAAGAAAAATCTCAAAATTTAAAATTTCCAGAAAAATCTTTTTTAAAAATTTATAAAAAATCATTAAATCGTTAAAAGTTTATGAAAGAGTGTTACTTTTCTCAAAAATTTACAAAAGGTCCAAACTTTCACAAAAATAATGCAGATTAGTGCTTACGCTTTTATAACTCGCAAAAAATTTGTATAAACGTCTTTAATTTTTTAAAAATTTATAGAAAAGGCTCATGTTTATAATTTTTTCTGAAAAGCCCTTAGATTTGTAAAAATTTGTTAGCTTAAAAAATTGTATAAAAGCCTTCATTTTCTTAAAAATTTAATGTGGTATTTTTTTGGTCAATTTTTTAAAAAATGACGACATTTTTCTAAAATCTAAAATGAAGGCTTTTCGGTAATTTTTAAAAATAAAGTCTTCTCCATAATTTATTTTAAAAAATGGTTTTCTGAAAATGAGAAATTTTCTTTAAATTTTTATGAAATCGATGGCTTTTTGCATTATTCTCAAGAAAATAAGGTTTTTTTAAAATTTTCAAATCTTTTTTGTCCATTTTGATGAAGATTAAGAGTTTTTCTGTAAATTTTTAAGAAATTGAGGGTTTTTTATAATTTTCACAAGTTGAGGACTTTTCTCAAAATTTGTAAGATAATGACGACTTTATGCAAATTTTCAATAAAATAAGCACTTTTATGTAAATTTTTAAAAAAGAAGGATTTTTCTGTAAATTTTTACAAAGACTGAGGTCTTTTTTGTAATTTTCTGAAAATGAGGGTTTTATAAATTTTTAGGAAATAAGAATTTTTTTTGTAAATTTAAAATTTTTTTCTTCATATTTTAAAAGTTTATCATTTTGTTGTAAAATTTGATGAAATTAAGAAATTTCTGTAATTTTTTAATAAAATATGAACTTTTCTGTAAATTCTTAATAAAAATGAAGACTCTTTCTGTAAGTTTTTTTTTAAAAGGAGTTTTTTATAAATTTTTCTCAAATTGAGGATTTTTATAAAAATTAAGTAATTATATGAAAATTGGGCTAAGGGTGAATTTGAAAATTTTGGTTTATAATTTGATTAAAATTTAGTTAAGGGATTGTTGGCTACAAAATTTAAAAGAAAGATATTACAGGTAAATACCAAATTTTGAAGAGATTGTTCATAAATAGAGCAAATCATAAAGGGCTGTACAAAAGAGAATGCTTTTCGTATATACCCCTTGAAAAATATGAATTGCAGCTCGTTTTTCGTCCATAATTAATTATTATATTTTTAACGAATAACAATATGTTTTATTGCATATTTACAAGAATCATTTATTTTATTACTATTAATAAAAAAATCACTTATTTTCTATTATAAATTTATAAAAAAAATATTTCAATGAAATTATTCGAAAAATATTTTATTTTAATTTAATTTTACTAATTAAATTAATATAATTTTTTTCATTTGATTATATTTTCAGATAGTTGGTTCATAATTAATGATAATTGGTATGATAAAATTAGATTTTTAATTTTTAATTTTATAATCTCAAACAACAAATATTTTCAGAAATTATAATAAAATAAAAAAAATTTACATTAATTTAATAATTATTTGGAGTAAAAATAAATAAAAGTAATATTATATTAATTTTTATTAATAAAATTAATTTATAATAAATTTTTTTGAATATATTTTAATCAAAAATAAATTTTTAATAAATTTTTAATATAAAATAAATAATTTTTTATTAATAATAATAAAGTATACGATATTTTGTAAATTTATAATAACTCACGACTTAAAATAACTCAAATTATTAACTATTTGGGCCGAAGCATAAGGAACGAGTTTTTTATGCATACCCCTTGAAAAAAGTGAATTAATTTTGAATAAATCTCCGTATGTATAGCCAAGGCTACGTAGCCTGCCTTAGATAACTACAAATGCACACGGAAGGAGATAATTTCAATCTTAGGATCGATTTCCAGAGAAATCGATACTTTTCGATCATTTGGATTGAAATCATTTTAGTTTTAATTTCAATCAAAATATTTTTTTAAATTATATTTTGACTATACTTTAATTATAAAGTAAGTATATTATAAATTTTAAAAAGTTCAAAAAACAGAAAATTTTTTAAAAATTTATAACTAATTTTATTATAGTATTAAATAATATTTTAATTATTTTTTTAATAGTGATAAAGCAAGTAATTTTTTATAAATTCACAGTAAATTAGGTGATTTTTGGTTAAAAAATTTAATTTATAATTCAATGAAAAGCATGCGAATTTTTACTTTGAGGGGTTATATGCAATTCCATTAATCTACAAATAATTATGTGCAATTAACCTTTTTAAAATTCAAAAAAATATAAAATAAGAATATCTATTTTAAATGAGATTTGTGTGGTAACAAAGTATGTTTTTTATTTTCTTAAAAATGACAAATTTTTTTTGGTAAAATTAAAATTTTAAAAGTTTCAAAAATTTTATTTCAAATCCTTTTTTTAATCACTTATTAAAAAGTAGCAAATTTTTTTAAGGAAATTAAAATCTAAAATTCCCAAAAAAAATATTATTTGATATAAAACTGTTTTCTGAAAAACTTTCAAAATAACAAAATCGAGTTTTTAGTAAAATTTAAAATTTAAAAACTCCAAAATAATTTTAAGTAATATTTTAGTTTAGTTTTTTAAATTAGGGTAGTGTAGTAAAATCAAGTGAGATCTGATAGGCTAACTTGAATTTTTTTTAATTAGTATATATTATAATCACAATCAATTATCATTACTCAAACTCTTCATTAGATAACAAATATCTCACTCTCCATTTCAAAACAAAAAAATAAAAAAAATTCTAATCCACATCTATATAATCAACCGACACTCATCCAGCATACTCAAGATGATCGTGAGGCTTGAGAGACATGAACACGGCGGCGCATAATCTAAACCTTCTCTTCTTCTCCTCCATGTCTGACACTTGCGCTGTCACCACTTCCTGAGCATTATTCCGACACCATGCAAGCTGTATATTGACCACCGCTCACGTCCACCAGCTCAAAGAATAGTACCTCGCCGTCCTCTTCAGCTTGCCATTTGCGAACTTGTACCTGAAGTGCTTCATGATGTACCGGAGATCTTGTGCCTCAAGGTTGAATGCCTCTCTGCCAGGACGATGCACTCGAAGGTGGCAAAGGAGACTCGCAGCCGATCGACGAACGGGCAGCGGAGGCACCGGGAGAGGAGCTCATTGCCGAGGAAGCTGCTGGGGCTGAGTCTGCAGGTTGAGACTGCTCTTTTACTCAGGCTTTGGCTGCTCTGGATTTGGCCGAGCCCGATGAACACCATGGACTGTTATAAGTAGGATATATATTAAGATTTAGTCCAGTTTAAATTTAATTTATATTTTATTTATTGAAATGAATCTTTTAATTTGATTTAAAATACGGAGAAAAAATAAAATAAAAAACTAAATTTAATAAATTTGATTTAAAATTTAATAATTATTTATTTAGTCTAATAATAACATTTAGTATTTTATGAGCGTACGAACCAAGTGTGTATATTTAAATTTTATTTATTTATTTATTTTTTGAAAAAACTGAAAAAGTGTTTATTGTGTTTATCTGAAAATGGTGTAATATAACTAATTTTTAGGATTATATTACGAACATACCTCCTTTATAATAAATAATAATTCTTTTATATATATATTTATTCTTCAAAAATTACTGTTCGTAGGTTTTTAGACTTTATTGTATTCCGAAAGAATATTATGGCAATCCTGTTTAAGGCATGAATATACATCAAGAATTGAAACATCAATGCTTCTTTGTGTGAATTATATGTTTGTAACAAAACTAAACCAGAAAAAAGAAAAACCATTTCATCTTTGGAGAAGACATTGCGTCTAAATCAATCGCATATATTATCAACTTGATATGCTCATCCTCTTGGACATCGTCGGCCGTCGAGCTCCCCTATTTTCTGACCATGCGCTTTGTCCCCAATTCCACTGGCCGCCATCTTCCAGATGGACTTCCTTGCCATTTCGTCTCCACCTTGGCTTGAACTCGGGCGTGCCATCATCACGAATTATCAGCCGTCATCTCTCATCCAGCCTTTGTCCCTGGACTACTAGCTTATTCAGCTAATTTCAAGATGCGAACTTGAGCCAACCTCGAATTTGTTCTTCATGCCTACAGTTTTGTACTTTTGGAAGTTTTTTTGGATGACCTATGTCTGCTATTGTAGTAAAAGTAATTTGAGGAGACATCAAATTACTCCGAGTATCATGCTTCCTCTTCACTACTGTAGCCATTGGAACTCCACCTGCAATGGTGTTTCCTATCAATCGATAAATATTGCCGCACTTCTCACCTTTTATCAGAATTCTAATACCACGTGTCACCTTTATGACTCCATCTCTTACTGAATAATTACAGCCTTTTGAGTCCAGTACACCAAGTGAGATTAGATTCCTTCGCATCTTGGGGACATACCTCACCCCAGTAAGAGTACGAATCGCTCAATCAAACATCTGGATTTTAACTGTTCCCACACCGGCGATCTCACAGGCTGAATTATCGCCCAACCAAACAGTACTTTTCTTCTTATTCTCCTCATAAGAAGTAAACCAATCCTTCCTAGAGCAAATATGATAAGAACTACCAGAATCTAAAACTCACTTATCAGAAGTGTCGATTTCTGCGGATACTGCAAGAACGTCTTCATCCATACTATTATCAAAAGTATCATCTGCTATTGTTGTCGTCATATTGGAGGACTCTATCTTCCCACGTTCAGGGCAATACCGTCTAATATGGTCATACTTCTTACATGAATAGCATTGTACTTCGCCTTCAATTTTGATTTGGACCGTTGCTTGCCTTCTCCACGCTCTCTTAATTTTCCTCTTTCGTGAGCCACCAATCCTTCACCAAACTCCATATTAATGTTTGAGTTTCTTCTTCTTTCATTAGAAAGAAGACTAATTGTCACATCTTCCATCTTGAGAGTTTCTTTACCATAAAGAATTGTGGTCACAACATGATCGTACGAACCAGGAAGAGACATTAAGAGAATCAGCGCCTTATCGTCCTCTTCAAACTTCACATCAACTTTCAACAAATCATTGATAATCTTATTGAAAGCATTTAGGTGATGTAATATAGTTATATCTTCGCTCATACGCAGTCCGTACAACTATTGTTTCAGATAGAACTTGTTCGTGAGGCTTTTTGACATGTACAACTTCTCGAGTTTTGTCCAAATGTCCATCGTTATCTCTTCGTCAATGACATTGTATAAAACCTCATCAGTCAGGCTTAGAATAATTAAATTCAATGTCTTTTGATCTATCTCCTCCCAGTCTTCATTGCTTATCTTGACCGGCTTCTTTTCTTTTCCCTCTAACATCTTTTGTAGACCTTGAAAAGTAAGAACCGCCTTCACCTTCTTTTGCCATAAGGCAAAATTTATCTTGCCGTCAAACTTCTCCACTTCGAATAAGGACTTTGCCATCTTGGTTGTTTGCTTCTAGACTCTGATGTCAATTGTTGGGATTCGCAGTGAAAGTTTCACGGATCGCCTTTGCGTCAAACAACACAAGAAATGAGAAGTAATACAAGATAAAAAGAAATAACAAGATAAGACAACGGGAGATCCACTATCAATAGATAAAGGCTTTTACAAGAGTTTACAAGAAGGACTTTACTCTTACTCAACTAAACTCTTTCTCCAAGCCTCGGCAACGCCTCCACCTTCAGAGAGAATCTCCAATAGAGTACCACGAGGAACCACCACGAGAGACCACCGAAAAGCACTAGAAAGACCCACACACGATAGCCAACACTCTCTCTCTTTCTCTTCTCTCTATTCTCTCTATTCCTCTTTCTCTATTTCTCTCTAGTTCAATCTCAATACTACGCCACACATAAGCCCTATATATTATAGTATATTTATAGACTCTTATTGGGCCTGAGTTTTACACAATTACAACTCCTAATAATATAAATCTAAATCCAACTTTGAATTCCTACTTTAACTCAAACTCTAATTAGAGTTCAAGACATCTAAAACTCAACAATTTCGCGCTCTCTCCCGACATCGCCGGCGGCCATTTTTCCCGGTGTCTTCCCTGGCGTTCCTTGACCAAGGCCTTCTTCAAGGCGTCAATCTCAGAACCACCAAGTCTTCAACACCAAGATTGCCATCCAAAATAATGGACCGCAAGAAGAAGAAGAAGAAAGCTTAAGATCGAGAAGAAAGACATCCTCCGCTTCTTCCACCACTGTGACCACCGAAGAAACACTCTTATATCCGGCATGCCAGATACCACTGCTGCCAGTGCCCAAGATATCGGTGGAGCAGGTGTTCGAGAATGCACTGGTGCCGTCATGACGGGACCGATTAACATTTAGAGCTTTGGTGGTGAGCGCAATTCTGAGCTTCTTCTTGAACTTGATCGTTATGAAACTTAATGTGACAATGGATATCATCTAGTCGCTGAACGGGTCAATGGGACTGCGAGGGTTCGTCATAGTGAAGACGTGGATGAAAACGTTGGAGAAATATGCACACGTCCGACAATCGTTCACCCAATAGGAAAACACCGCTATCAAATTCCTGGCAAACCATTAAACCGAAACAACTAATGGCCGAAACGTTTAGGCCGAGTTTTGAAAGCTTGATTAATGATATATACCTTGGAAAATATGAAATTGCATTCAGTTCTTCTTATAGATAATTAATCGTTAGGTCAATGTTTCACAGAAAATAATGATGCAAATTAGCTCCAACACAATCGCCAGCACGTATCCAAAAGCATCATCAACCTATATAGCAAATATATTTTGGAAGATCGATATCTTTTGATACAAAGAGCCCATTGCCATTTACAAACATCAAGATCATTGATTTCAATACAAGCATTCTTTATTCATATGATAAGAAGGACATCTCTTACACAGATTATTACCTTAACAAGCTTCACATAATCCGTAATATTCAACCATATTACTGCATTAAGTTCCAAACAAACCACAGCGCGCTTCACACTAGTCATGCTTGGTAGTGCTAATCAAGGATAGAGTTCAATGATTGAACGGAGTCCTACTAATGGAGTGATCTTGTACTCTGTGATGCCTGCGGCGAGGAAAAGCTTCTTCCATTCCTTTTCTGTACGCTCTTCTCCCGTAAGAAGTACCATCATCAGTAAATCAAACATCAACTGGGTCTCCACCGCAGCAGAGTGCTCGTCGGCAGTGGCGCCGACCACCATGTCGATTATAATGATTTTTCCTCCGTTTTCTTTCGAAGGGACAGCCTCCTTGCAACGCTTCAAGATCTTGACACACTCTTCGTCGTTCCAATCGTGTAAAATCCACTGTCATTCGTAAAACTCAGTTCAGTTATGTGCACCGCAAAATGGCTGATTCTAATATCAAATCTTACCTTGAGCATGACAGCGTTCGCCTTTGGAACGGAGACGAAGAAGTCGCCGCTGACGTAGTCGACCTCCCGCGTGGCCTCCAAGGTATTGATAACATGAGGGAGGTCGAAGAGCGTGCACTTCACGGTCGGAAAAGCCTTGGCGATGGCTCGGATAGTGGTGCCTGTCCCGCCACCGACGTCCACCAGTGACTTCAGCCCGTCGAAAACATGCGCACAGTGGCCCAGCACCACCTCGACCACCAGCCGGGAGTCGCTGGCCATCGCCTCGTTGAATACCTGGTTGAACTCCGGCTTCTCGTCGGCGAGTTCAAACACCCCCTTCCCATGGAAGAGCACGAAGGGGTCGGCCGCGGGGGACTGCAGCCAGGAGCCGAGCAGGTGGGTGGGCTCGCTGATTATCGGGTCAGCGACGAGGCGGAGGAACGGCCTCACGGACTTCGGTTCGGTGGAGACGAGAAGGCGGGAAGTCGGGGTGAGGACATATAAGACGTCGTCGTGGTGGTCAAGGCCGGGGTGCGAGTTGGCGGCGGCAAAGATATCCAAGTGCACCAGCACTCGCATGATGCGGCGAAAGGACCCTAGCTTCTCCGGCGGAATGGAGAGGGCGGAAGAAAGGTCAGAGATCGACATGGGCTTCCCGCGCTTGTAAAGGACGTCGGCGATGCCGAGCTCCGCGGCGCTCTTGAGAGTCATGGATTTCAAGTAGCCAAAGAGGAGGTTCCAGACGTGTGCCTGGGCCTCAAGCAGCTCGTCCATGGTGCAGTTCATCTTTTTCTTCTTCTATTCCTTCTCCTCTCTCTTTCTTGAGTCTACTGCAATGGTTCTTGCTTCATGGCTATGCCATTTAAAGCATCGTTGTGCGGTAAAAAGATGGGACAGCAGATCAGCGAGATGCATCTTCTTTGAAAAGAAATGATAACAATAATAATAAATACTGGAAATGACGTTGCTGTTCGATTATTTTGATGGACGATTGGAGAGAGAAGATCGGCAATCAATCCTCATTTAAGGAGCTGCAGTCTCACGTTCTCCATTTCTCTGCGATTAAACAAATATATCCACTTACGATCAATAACTGCGGGCGTTCGACTGGATATTACAAATATAGCCTTGTTTACATAATGGTCATTTTCTTCTAATTAAAAACTTAATGAAATCATGCAAATAGATTAATATTCGAGTCTTAGATTAGGTTGAGATCAGTACGATAAGAATACACTAATTTCGAATACAATAAAGAAAGAACACAGTAACCTTCTGCTCACATGGTTTACTCTCATTAATAGTATTATACTAATGCAATGAGCTTCTGCTCACAGTTCCCTGTGCAAGAGTTGAAATCCTTTCCGATTTTTACCAAAAAACAATTCCGATAATTTATTATGAACGAAGGACGATGTCTCAGATTGAAATTGTAGAATTATAAAATTTAAAAATGTTGATGGCATATATTATATAAAATCCGATAGTTGGATTTTAAAAAATAAAGAAATTAAAAGTCAAAGAATCAGACGTTACGGGTGAATAAAAAAAATTATGTTAAAAAAATTATTTCTCCAAATAAATTAGTACGATTTTAATTTTTAATTTTTGTAAAATCATAAAATAAGTTTCGATTTCGATTTTATACTTTATAAAGGCAAATTGAAACCGTAAAAATTTTAAATAAATATATAAATATATTATATATATAATATATCATCACATATATATTAAAATTTAATTTCATATTTATGTTTTTTTAATATATTTTAATCTCCACTAAAATTATAATTTTTACTAATACTTTAAAAATATTATTTTATAAATTATATTTAATTTTTTAAAATTATAATGTAAAATTGTAAAATTTTAAAATTTTAAAATTAATAATTTAAGAAATCGATATAGTGATAGAAATCGAAAATCTAATTCTCGACCAAGCTGATACAGATTTTAATATTTTCAAAAATCAAAAACTAATTTTAATTCAAAAGAAGTGTAGATAGAATCAATATCATTTATCCGATTCAAACCAGGGTTCATGGTTACCACAAATCACAAGACACATTGAGGTGCTAGCTTCCCTTGAATCGAGCTAGCTCCGTCGTGTTAACCTGTCATTACCCAAAAACATGATCAACCTCTCGATGACCAAGCCAAATGATTTGGATACAACCATTCTTTATTCATGATACATAAGACAACTCTTTACACAGAACATGACACTCAACAAGCTTCGCATAATCCATCATTATTCAACCATATTACAGCATAAGTTCGGTCGGTCACGACCATAGCAACGAATTTGGTTCGTCCATTTCCGACCGGACGGTCCAGATTGGTAGGCATAAATCTCAACCGATGGGTCCGGATTCCACGAACCGGATTTATCATACTTCTAATTATCAAGGATAGAGTTCAATAAGCGAACGTAAGCCAATGAAAGGAGTGATCTTGTACTCAGTGATGCCTGCAGCATTGAAGATCTTCTTCCATTCCTTCTCGGTCCGTTCTTTTCCTGTGGTAAGTATCATCATCAGCAAATCAAACATCATCTGCGTCTCCACCGCGCCAGCGTGCTCATCGGCGGTGGCGCCGACCACCATGTCGATTATTATGATTTTTCCTCCGTTTTCTTTCGAAGGAACGGCCTCCTTGCAACGTTCTAAAATCTTGACGCACTCTTCGTCGTTCCAATCGTGTAAAATCCACTGTCATGCTTTTAAATTAGTCAAATTATTTACGTGTATTGCTAATGGTTGATTGCAAACATTTTACCTTCAACATTGCGGCATTGGCCTTTGGAACGGAGACGAAGAAGTCGCCGCCGACGTAGTTGACCTCCGGCGTGGACTCCAGAGAGTCGACAACGTGGGGAAGGTCGAAAAGCGTGCACTTCATTGCCGGGAAGGCCTTGGCGATAGCTCGAATGGTGGTACCCGTTCCGCCGCCGACGTCTACCAGCGACTTCAGCCCGTCGAAGACGTGGGCACAGTGGCGCAGCACCACCTCGACCACCAGCCGGGAGTCGCTGGCCATGCCCTCGTTGAACAGCCGGTTGAACTCCGGCTTCTCGTCGGCGACGACAAATATACCCTTCCCGTGGAAGAGCTCGAAAGGGTCCGCAGCGGGTGACTTCAGCCAGGGGCCGAGCACGTGGGCGGGCTCGCTGACGATCGGGTCGGCGATGAAGCGGAGGAACGGCGCCACCGACTTGGGCTCGGCGGAGACAAGAAGGCGAGAAGTGGGGTTGAGGAGGTACAAGACATCATCATGGTGGTCGAGGCCGGGGTGAGAGTTGGCGACCGCGAAGATGTCCAAGTGCACCATCACTCGCATGATACGGCGGAAGGACTCGACCCTCTCCTTGGGAACAGAGAGTGCGGCGGCGAGCTCGGAGATCGACATGGACTTGCCACGCTTGTAGAGGACGTCCGCGACACCGAGCTCCATGGCGCTCTTGAGAGTCATGGACTTCAAGTAGCCGAAGAGAATGTTCCAGACGTGTGCCTGGGCTTCAAGGAGCTCGTCCATCGTGCAGTTCATCTTCTTCTTCTTCTTCTTCTCTCGTCTACTGCAATGGCTTCATGCTTGATCGTTGTGCCATTTATAATCTCTCCATACAATAAAAAAATGGGATACGAGATCACCGAGATGGTGAAGCTAAATCCCGAAATATATCTTTTTTGCAGAAAATTATATGTTTTAATGGATTAGTTCATTATTGGAGAGAAGACTGGTGAATCGCATTTTGGATACTTCACTAATCGCATTTTGGAGAAACGTATTTTTTTGATTTTGCAAGGGCATGTATGCAAACAATGATCTTAAAGGACATATGTTCAAATTTGTTGAACCACATGGGAATATATGCAAAAACCAGTACTCTAACAGTGCACCTATCACTTATTGTCAAGTAATAATAATAAAATGGGAAATTTACCTATAACTCCTCGAAAAATTTCAAATTTATCATGCTGTCTTTTACCTTTCAAAATTACCAGCATTCATTATATAAACGAAAAATAAAAAAAAATAAAAGGTAAATACAAAAAAATTATATGAATAAAATTATATCAATATAAACAAAGACAGCGCAAATTGAACATAAAAATCTAAATATAATTACTTACATTCAGATATAGATACATACTTTTTACAAAAATAGACTAGCATGGGTATTAGTAATTTAAAAATATTAGAGGGGCTGTTGGTAAAAAGTTTTTTTTCGGAGTTATTGGTAATTTTTTCCAATAAAAAAAGTGTTAATTAGGTACACCCCTAATTTCTACTAATTATGAAAAACCCCCTAATTTTCGTAATTACATACACTACCCTCTTTTCAAAATATTTACCTACACCCCCTTATCATTATTTAATCAAAATTTTCTCTAAAAATTTCGATTTTACCTTTCGTTATTTTTACAATTAAACCCCTAAAAACTTATTATTTATTATTTAGCTTTCGGGTATTTACAAATAACACCCCAAAATTATTCCGATTTACAAAAAAATCTTTTTCCCAAATCATTTACAAAAAAACCCATGAAATTTTTTTATTTATAAAAAGTCCAAATATTTATAAACGAGCGACAAGTGGCGGTAGCGGCGGCGGCAGCGTGCGGGTGGCGACGCGCGGGCACGGACGCTAGAGGCTAGCACGCGGGAGCAAACGATCGAGACTAGCGAGCAAGCGAGGATGACCGAGGCCGGCGCAAGGGCACGAACACCAGCCGGCAAGAGTCCGGCGAAGGGTCTATTCGTAAAATTTAGTTTTAAAATAAATAAAATTTGGACTTATTTTTAAATATAAATATTTAAGGGATCTATTTTTAAATATAAATATTTAAGGGATCTATTTTTAAATGTATAAATATTAAACTTATAGTAAATTTTAATTTTTAAAATCTTTAATGTCTTTTTTGTAAAATTTTATTTAAAACATGATAAAAAATTTAAAATTATTTATAATAAAAATATTGAAGGGGTCTATTTGTAAATGTACAACATGAAACTTGTAATTTTAAATTTTAAGTTTTCAAATCTTTAATGACTTATTCTTAAAATTTAGTTATAAAATAAATAAAATTTGGACTTATTTAAAAAAAATATATTCAAGGGGTCTATTTTTAAATCTACAAATATTAAATTTGTAATTATAAATTTTAAGTTTGAAATCTTCAATGTCTTTTTTGTAAAATTTTATTTAAAACATGATAAAAAATTTAAACTTATTTATAAATAAAAATATTCAAGGAATTTATTTGAAAATGTACAAACATGAAACTTATAATTTTAAATTTTAAGTTTTCAAACCTTTAATGATTTATTCGTAAAATTTAGTTTTAAAATAAATAAAATTTGGACTTATTGATAAATAAAAATATTCAAGGGGTCTATTTTTAAATGTACAAATATTAAACTTGTAATTTTAAATTTTAAGTTTTAAAACCTTCAATGTCTTTTTTGTAAAATTTTATTTTAAAAATGATTAAAATTTAAACTTATTTATAAAAAAAATATTCAAGGGGTTTATTTGTAAATGTACAAATATGAAACTTGTAATTTCAAATTTTAAGTTTAAAAACCTTCAATGTATTCTTCGTAAAATTTTATTTTAAAAAATTTAGACTTATTTATAAATAAATGTTTTAGAAGTCTATTTATAAATGTACAAATATTAAACTTATAATTTGAAATTTTAAACCGAAAATAGAAAATTTAAACCTAATTTATTTTTTCAATTTAAATTTAATTATATTTAAATTAAAAAAAAACGAAATTGCAATGACAAGGTGTGGTGGTGTGAGGCGGGTGACTCGTAGACGCCGATGCAAGGGCGGCTCGCACCCGGCCTTGGGCGTCTGCGCCCTCACCATCGCACCACCCTCTGAGAGCCCCACAAAATCCACGCCCCCCCCCCCCAAAAAAAACAAAAAACTCGTCCTTCTTCCTTTGGGCGTCCTCGCTGGCCTCGGGCGCAAAGGAAGTGGGGCGTGGGGGGGTGGGGTTCGAGCGCCGATCTTCTCACCGACGATGCAACGACGACGCGGAGGGCAGGGGGTAACGACTGCGGGGGAGCGATAGAGCAGCGAGAGCTCGTTAGGACTACAGTGCAAATGGCGTGGGGATTTAACTGAAAATTTGGGGGGGAGGGTTTGTAAATCGGTTATTCCGAGATATTATTTGCAAATACCCGAAAGTTAAATAATAAATAATAAGTTTTTAGGAGTTTAATTATAAAAATAACGAGAGGTAAAATTAGAATTTTTGGAAAAAATTTTGATTAAATAACAATCAGGGGTAGGGGTGTGTAAGTAAATATTTTGAAAAAAAGGATGGTGTAAGTAATTACGAAAATTACGGGGGATTTTTCATAATTAATAAAAATTACGGGGTATACGATAATTAGTCTAAAAAAAATTATCACCAGATTACTTGCAAGAGTCGCAATCCATTGTGATAATCTAATACAACTGTAAATTATAGAATTGTAGAACAAAACAATATTGATAAGGTTTGACCAGAAAAAAAAAAAAAAAAAAGAACGTGATAACATATGCTTTTTACAAAATCAGAATTTATAGGGTTGATATGATCCACTTCATAATTATACAAATCTCAAGTCATTATCGATGATGATCGATCGATATTTAAGACATAGATGATAATTAACTGATCATACTCGATAAATGAATTTTTAATTCACGTATTAATGGACTAGTGCACAAATTTGGTATTGCATTAAATGCTCCTGGTGATAACTCGACTTACACGTCGGCAAGGGTTAGCACGCAGCAGCTGATCGCATCGCTGGCCTAGTCCGGATTAGTCAGGTCCACTTGCCCAGTGGGACATCAAATGAACCGGTCCAGCGCCATCAATTGGACTGCAGTGCCTGTCGTTCACGAGGTCTGATTAATGAGACGTTACCAACTCAATGAATTGGCCTAGCGCGATCAAGTGAGACTTTATGATCCACTGTGAGATTGCCAACTAAGTGAACTAACTGAAATGTTGTTTAATAGCCCAACATCTTCAAATCCCAACGGCCGTGCCTTCTTGCATGGAGAATATTATACATTCTTTCATATTCGAAAGAAAGAGTACCACACGAACAATTATTGAAGCAGATTAACCATCTGCTTAATAACTATTAATTGCTAATTACGTTTGTAAAGCTCATCACGGGTACAGCTCAATAATGGAACGTAGGCCGATCAGCGGCGTAATTTTGTACTTGGTAAAGCCTGCCGCATGGAATATCTTCCTCCATTCCCATTCGTTTCGTTCTTTTCCAGTACAAACAACCAGCATCAACAGATCAAAGAGCACCTGTGTTTCCACAGCATTATCACGTTCATCAATCGTGGCTCCGACTACGATATCGATGATGATAACTTTTCCTTCATCATCTTGCGTGGAAATTGCCTCCTTGCAACGTTTCAAGATTTTTATGCATTCTTCGTCGCTCCAATCGTGTAAAATCCACTGCAATAGACAAGAATATTTATCAATTTTACTATATGTATATCAGCTATCTTGTTCGATCGAAATCCAATTATAAGTTATCAGTTACCTTAAGAATAACTGCGTTTGCCTTTGGAATGGAGACAAACATGTCGCCGCCTACGTACTCAACATCAGTTTTCTTCACGGTGTCAACCACATGAGGGAGATCAAGAACAGTACACTTGATCTCCGGGAAGGCCTCCGTGATTGCTCGGGCCATGGTTCCCGTCCCGCCGCCAACGTCCACCAGCGACTTCAGACCCTGGAAAACATGGCCACAGCTGTTCAGAGTCACCTCCGCCACCAGCCGGGAGTCGCTGGCCATCCCCTCGCTGAAAAGCCGGTTGAACTCCGGCTTTTCCTCGGTCACGTCCCATATCCGCTTGCCATGGAACAGCTCGAAAGGAGTCGTCTCGCTTGCCATGAACCACGGAGCCAGAAAATGCGAAGGCTGGGAGATGATCGGGTCGAGGATTAGGCGCAGGAACGGCGTCAAGGCCATGGCCTCCGACGACACCAGCATTCGGGAGGCTGACGTGAGGAGATAAGCAACTTCTTCTTCTCCATCTACTCCGGCTTTCGCCTTTTTCGTAGTGAATACATTCATGTGCACCAGCGCTCGCATGAGTTGGCTCAGTGAGCCAGCCCTTGTTGGGGGAATGGAGAGGGCGGACATGAGCTCGGGGAGAGACATGGGCTCGCCTCGTTTGTGGAGGACGTCGGCAATGCCGAGCTCGATGGCGCTCTTGAGAGACATGGACTTGAGGAAACCGAGCAAGATGTTCCAGAGGTGTGCCTGAGCATGAAGAAGCTCGTTGGCGTTGGACATCATCGATCTCAAGTGAAGAACACTAGCAGCTAGCAAATGGTTTTGCTTCTCACTTCGATCAACTGCAACAGTCTATGCGAGGCTTTGCAAAATATTTTATGCTAAGCATGAAAAGGTACCCGTGTGGTGTACGCCTGTAGGCTTGCGATGGAGGGCCCGCGCGAAGGTACCCGTGTGGTGTATGTCTGTAGGCTTGCGATGGAGCGCCCGCTCGATGGTACCCGTGTGGTGTATGTCTGTAGGCTTGCGATGGAGCGCCCGCTCGATGGTACCCGTGTGGTGTATGTCTGTAGGCTTGCGATGGAGCGCCCGCTCGATGGTACCCGTGTGGTGTATGTCTATAGGCTTGTGATGGAGGGCCCGCTCGTGTCTCGTATAGGAGAAGATGTGGATTATCTCAAATCTCACACAGATTTTTATTAGTATTTATTTAATTGTATTTTAAATTTAAATTTTTTTAAAAAATTAATTAAATTCAAATTTATGTTAAGAAGTGGTTTAGTGGCCTAAATTTTTTTCAAATTTATTTTGTATTAGAAGATATATATTATTAGGTCAAATTTTTATTTGAATTAATTTTCTATTCTGACTTAAATTGAATTAAGTTACTTATATAAATATTTTATTTATTTAAGGATTTTAAATAATGAGATAGAGAGACATATATTAAAATCTCAATACGTTTTATAACGATTAAATTAGTTAATCTCTTGTGAGAAATTGTAATATTAAAATTTCATCTTTATTATTATAATATTCTCTTCTTTTTCATTAAATATAATTTTCTTAGGATCTTCTTTCATCTGTGAAATAAGTTACAAACCAAATTATATAAATCTCTTGTATGGTATTTTTTTTTTATTTTTTTTATTATTTTATATTGTGAATTATGGTAGATATCGATCTTCTGTACGATACATTAGAACTACAAGAAAGCTCTATTTTTGAAAATGGTAGCAAGGAGAAAATTGTTCCGAACTTGGCGCCAAATTGTATATTTTCCCAAACTTTAAATATATATATATATAATCTTCTCAATTATATATTCCTCTTTTAAATTAAAAAATATTTTTTTAATTTATTAGATATGTTTTAAAATCTTTTAGTGGTAGATTATTTTTATAATAAAAATATTAAGATAATAAAGTCTTTTAAATTAAAATAAAAAGACAAAAATATACTGATGGAAGCTTTGTTGGTTCTACTACTATTACAAAAAATTCTCACTAATTCAATTAAGAAATTTGTCTTGAATTAAATTTTAAATTGAGATATAAAATGATAATTTTATTCATGATTTAAACTCGTTTCGATTTATCTTATATTAAATTTTAACCCATAATTTAAAATGATAATTTTGCTTTCGACTTAGTTTGAAATTGTTTTGATTCAATTTGGCTTATAACGAGGTCTCAATGTAGAACAAATTTCGGGCCCAAATTAATCAACTTTAGAATATATTTTTGTTCATATTTTTCATTGTGCCACATTTAAATATGTTAGGGACATTTTCGTATTTTCAATTTAACCTAAATAACAACGAGTGATACATATCCTTTGAATTTTACAATATATCCTGTAATTAAGAAAAATATATTTTAAAAGAGAAATATATAATTTGACAAGATTTTAGGAAATTATATGTAAATTTTAAAGTTTAGAGGATTAATATGTAATTTGATAAGATTTTAAGACAATTTGGAAAAAAAATACAATTTGATAAAAATTTTAAAAATTATATGTAACTGATCCTTAATTTTACATTAAAAAATTAGTCAAATAGTATTTAATATAGGGAAAAATATTTTATTCTACGAAAATTGGTAAACTATGGAATCTAATTTTTTTGATGTCGTTACTGTAAAAATTTTAATTTTTATATAAAAAGATCATATGTTCAAATAATGTTATTATTTTATTAAAAAAAATTTTAAAGATTAATGGATGTTTTTTTGTGCTCACAAAAGTTTTGCTGTGATGACTTAACAAAATGAAAATTTGAAAACTTGGACACATCAACCATGCAAGATACAAGGACAACCATACTTGGACGTTATCTGAGAGCTCTCCACCTGTTCGCCGGTAAGTATGGCGCCAGCTCGCAGTTCTCCAGCACATGTAGCGCTGGTGCTTGCATGAAGTGCACGCAAGGCTCAAGCCTCTCTGCATCCTTTTGCAACAACAAGAAGAAAACTGATTGTAAGTATCCGAGAGAGACAGGAAGGGCAGAATTTTTAGGGTTTTGAGGCTTTTATGGAGAAGCTGAAAGATGATTTCTTTGAAGAGGGTTTAGAGTTTAAGTTCTATTTGAAAAATGATTTTCTAGTTTTCGCGAAAGTTGAAAATACTTATAGGATTTCTAGACCCAATATTCGTTTGAAAAATGATGAGATATTCACGAATATTACGTCTGCTAATTGAATCAAAATAGCGATAGTTCGTTTGCGCTTCATATCATGGCCACAATACATCTCCATATATGCTAAATTATAACACGAGGATTCATCTCTCTCACAGAATGAAACAGAGCCTCTGCTTTCTCTTCTTCTTCTTAGGCTTTGGAGGGCGTAGAACTACCTTGATTGCCGCGTCGAACACAGTCTTCACGTTCTGCAGTACAATGTAAATTAACATGTTTGGGTCTCGTATGTATATGCACATACAACTTGCGACATCATCTCACTCGATGTAATTCTTCCAATTGTATATACCTGTTGAGTCTTAGAACTACATTCAATGTATACAGCAGCACCTATCATCCTTTTAAGATCTTCTCCCTGTTCATTAGAACAGAGCAATTTATTCCACAACCAATGAGTTCAAATCAGCTTGCAGCTTACCTGTGCAGCTGTGATTGGTGTTGCACCAGGATGGTCAATGAGGAACTGTCTGTCTTCGCGCAAATCTGCAGCAAGTACTTATTATTAGATGATTTTGTCATTGTCCTTAAAAACTTCTTCGATCTGAAAACAAACAAATGCTTAATGCTCTTACGAAAAGCTTCTTGAGTAAAATTGTTTCTAGCTATTCTAAAGCAAACGTTTCCATGAAAGATGTCATTTTGCAAAATGAGTAATTAATCTTCTCTGCTTAATTAGGTAATCGTAGGCACATCAACTACTTACCAAGCTTTGTACCCACAAGCACAATGGGCACAGTAGGAGCATAATGCCTCAATTCAGGTACCCACTGCAATTCAAGAGGAAAAAACTAAAGTTAATATCCGAGTTTTCCAAAAGAAAAAAAAGTTATTTGATCAGAAGATATATGGAAGGAATGGGCAAAACATAGATCCACCTTCTTGTAAATATTCTCGTAGCTCGCCTTGCTGATAAGAGAGAAGGCTAACAGGAAGACATCTGCTCCTCTGTAGCTAAGAGGCCTCAGTCTATTATAATCCTCTTGACCTACATGAACATCACAGAATCAATGCATAACAATCGTGTTTTTTTTATTTGAAAGGTTTATCAATTTTCTGAATTGTAAAATTTTGGTTTTGCAATAAAACTTGCTCACCCGCAGTATCCCAAAGCCCGAGGTTTACCGTGCTGCCGTCGACAATAACATTCGCACTGAAGTTATCGAATACGGTGGGAACATAGTCCTATCATCAGAAACAATGGATAAACCAAGAGCAAGAAACAAGAAACAAGAAAGCAGAGCATTCGCGACAACAGAGAGAGACTTACAGTGGGGAAGGTGTTGCTGGTGTAGGAAATGAGCATGCAAGTCTTCCCGACCGCCCCGTCGCCCACGGTAACACACTTGATGAACCTCGCCGTGCTCATCCTGCTTCTTCTTCTCCTCTTCCTTCTCTCTTAAAGCATACTAAACGCAAAGATGAATTGCATTGAGATGCAGGAAGAGAGAAAGAGGATGCTTATTTTAAACGAGGTGGGGCGCGGGGCCTTCACCGCATGGCAATGATGGGCAGAGCACCGCGGCTGATCTCTTGGTCTCTCGTGTGTGATTTTTTTTTTTTGCCTTTGCGTTGAGTGCAAGGCCAGAGGCCAACCCATCTGGCTTGAGTGGCGGTTGGTTAAGCGTGGAGAAAGGGAAGGACTTTGGGTTAATTGATTGCTCTACCGAATCGCCATCATGCTCTGGTTGTTAGGATCATCAGTGTGTTTACTGTTCTTGACCACAATTTTTGGACTAAAATGAATAGACAACATTCAGGTCCGCTTTGCCAGCCACCAGATGCAACGGTTAGCTGCTAACGACTTGAAAGTCGAAACTGTAACTTTAATTTCTCATCCTAGTTTGACTTCAATTGCCTGAGTGCACCCAACTAATAAATCCGCGATCCATAACAAATAATATATTCTATTTTTTTAAAAAAATTCACATAAAAATATATATACAAATAAGGCCGTCAACGAGCCCAAATAGGGTGAGCTCAGATTTACATTTTGTAATCATTTTCGCCTAATTAATATCAAAATATTTTTTTTAAAAAAAATATTATAAAAATAATAAATTAACATCCAAATATAATATTATTCGTGATTAATTAATGATTAACATTTAAAATAATAAAATAATAAACATAAAATTTTTTAAAATATGAATAACCATAAACAATAACATAAATACATATACCATTCAAATAACAAATATATATATATATATATAATATAATATAATAATAATAATAACATCATAAAAAAATTTAGAATTCAACCGAGCTCTTGATAGGCATTTCAGGTTCATGGATATGAACCTGATAATCGAGGTATATAATGTGTTAATCATAGTATCTGGTGATCACATCTGACTCACAAATCAAACAAGACAGTAATGTATATTTTTTTAAAAAGGTTTTGTGAGCCGGAACCGGATCAGATGCCTCAAAGACGTGAGCCCAAGCTCAAATTGTTTTTGGTCAGGCAACCCTGGCCTGCTGACTGCATGTTCAAACTGAAACAAAGACATATCACTTCTAAATGCATAAACGAACGTACACACATAAAAACCTGTGAAACTGGATAAAGCAGATGCGTTGCAGCTCACTAATCTAATTTTAAACAATTTCGCGAGACGACCAAACTGGCCTAGCAAATGCAAACGAGGATTGAGGATTTACTGACATCAACAGTTCAATCAAAACGACCTCCCGGGGGCAAAGGGATCTTTACCCTTGGCTCCAGAATACCTGATTAAGGAGACGCGCGAGAAGATTCAGGTTTGCTTGTTGGACTTGCATATCCAGTGAAAAGAGGGATTTAGATTTTGGTGTTGACGGTTTTGCGCTTACCAGGAGACAGCTTCTGTTCCGTGCCCAATGGTTGACAGCCACACGGTCGGTTTGCTGAAAACCAACGATCTCACCATCCCTTTACAAAACCACCTAAAGAAAACTGAGAAGCAACACGAAATTGCAGAATAAAATAGAAAATTACTGGTACTTGGGAAACATTTAACCAAGAAACCACTAATGATAAAAATTGTTCTAAGATGGAATATAGCAGTGGACCAACAAGAGTCATGGGAGATCTTGAAGGCAAGGTGAGATCAATAGCAGAATGAAACTCAGAAAGTTAAATCAGTGACCACATTCTGCCAAACTTACTGTTAGAAATTAGTGAAAGAGATATGCTCACATCACTCATGCAATGGCTGGGACGAAAATCTAACTTCCCCAAGTATTTTCCATGACATGAGTGCAATGAAAATTACTTGGGGACTCAATCGGTGTCTTGGGAGTTCTTGACCTTATCAACTCAATATTTCAGTCTTGTCTGGACTATCACGTGCCATCTCAATACCATCTTATCACATATTGTGGAGAAACAGGGTTTCGGGACTTCAATTAGAGAACCAAGAGGCAGATAAGAGTCTCCTTGTCTCCCAGCAAACAAAATTGAGGTTTTGGGATTTCAGAATTGAAGCTAAACAAGTAAACATAGACTTGTTGATTGTGGAATAAGAAACTTGATAAAGGGATTCTAGCCCCGACATATACTACCATTCTTTCAGACACTTAAATCTGAAATACCCACAAACCAAAACAATATAAATGACCACGCCAATTCTTCATTTCCAGAATTAACCAAATCGCGTCCCTAACTCTAGAGACAATCCATTCTTCAGATAGTTCGTAAATAAGAAACTAATGGGCACATATATCATGTCTCTTGTATGAGTATCAAGGTGCTTTGCTGAAAACAGCAGTAATTCTCATTAACTAAAGTAAATAGACATAGGTCTGTTTCTGCAGGATGCTTTTTATAGAAAAGACAGGATCTACAAAACCTTCATCATGAAGAGAGAATCAGAGAGCTAGAAATGTGTAGGCAAAGATCAAAACACAACATTCCAAAGGTTTACATCCAGTAATACTGATATATGCTATAGTTCAGGCCTATGACAAAACAAATAGAGACCCATTGTGTGAAGAAGACTTGCAGTGTCCAATGTAAAAGAAAATTTGGATCAGGATGTCAACATGTCTTATTAGTGCATGGTTTCAATTGTACTATGGGAACAGTTCCAGATTCAGAACTAAATGTTCAGCAGCAGATGCAGGGAACGAACATTTCAACAACTTTGAGTGCTAGATAAACACAAAATTTTCCAAAACTGTGTAATATCATGGGGTTAAATCAACAAATGATCCTACCACTAGTCCATTTAGACAGATAAAATTAGCCGTTCAGAAAAAAAATAATACTCTGATATTGTAGAGAATATGTTGCAAGTTCAATCCCCTTCTTCTTTCCTCTTTTGAGAAAAAGACCAACAGAAAGATAATGTAAAACAAATACCTGATAACCAGCAGTATCTTGTGCAGTTGTCTGGAAGCCTCCGCTACTTGTTTCTGAAGGAAATGAACAACTGGAAGAGATGTTTGAAGGATCTGAAGCATCCCTCAGAGGCTATTTGTCTCAGAATCTTGATTGCGTGAAATGGCATTAGAAACTTTCAAGTAACTAGGCAGATTTCCAGTCCAGGCACCAATATTTTTGTCAAGAATTATATCTCCAGGCCAACTAAGAGCATCTGTAATCTTCCTGACAACTGATATGCACAAAACTTCTAGCTGTCCACAGATAAATCAAAAATTAAATCAACAAGAAGGCTCAAAATAAATAAATAAACAAATAATAGAAATAATACAAAGATGCTACATGAAAAAGAAACAATAACTAACCGTAAAAATAAAAAAATATGTAATAGGTTTACACAAGCAGTACATGAAAAGTAACAGTGGAAGCAAAAATATAGGATAGTTGAAGTCAAAATGCCTCAGAGGCTTCACGAGGCAGGAATCAGTAACAGCTGATGGAATGAGCCTAATATGTTTTGAACCTTTCCCAGCCTTCATAACATGTGGAAAACAAAGCTGGGTTAGAATGCTAATAATCATAACAAAGCATCCACCAGCTAATACAAGAAGGAATGTTTTCCAAAAGGAACTCTGCAATGAGAAGGACAAATGTATGTAACCGCGTGCTAATCTGTTGACAAAAACTTATTGGTCATATAGAAATTTTAAGTTCAAATGAAGCCCAGGTTAAACATTTAGCTTCACAGCTTCTAACGCATCTTTGAAACTATGATAAACTCAGAAGCCGTTTAAAGAAATCACTTTCTCTACCTTATTTCTGGAGAAATTCAAAATTTCACTAATCAAACCAGACAAGAGTACTTTGTTTGGAAGTGTGTAGTGATCATCATAATACAAGTCAAAAATGCTCACCAACTAAATCAAATAAGCCTGGCATCCTATTTCTATATCAAAATTCAAGCAACTAGTTTATGAAAGTAAATGCAGTACACATGTGAGTTGCAAAGTTGAGAATTGAATACAAATACCAATATTGAGATAAGAAAGATATTAGCCCTCATTTGGTAATGGACTAGGATAAAGATAGTCCAACTAAATAATTATCTTTTTACTAAAAAAATTAATATTAATTATCTTACAGTGCTATTAAATTAAATTAGTATAAAAATTAATTAGCTTTTCAGATTTTAAATTATTGTAATGTCAATTTGAAGATACTAGTATACAAAAGTGGTTCACTAGTCTTAGGTTTAGCTTTAGCTCTAACCCATTACCAAATGCACCCTTAGTATTTAACTCTAAAAGTGAAAGGAAGAAATAAATATACCATTTAGAAGTGTGTTAGAGAAACTTTCCACCTATTATCAGCTAGTTTCTTCCATCCATCAAACTTCACATCCTTGAACTTATTGCCATCAATCTGAATCAGGTAAGCGGGAGCATGTTCATTTATCCAATCAGTGAAGCCAGGACCTACATCTTTACTAAATCTCGAAAAATTAAATGGTAACCACCAGCTGGGCTTCAATTTCCTCTTCAGAAACAAAGACTTCTCTTTGATTAGATTGAACTTATCCAGCTGTTTCCTTGCACTACCCATCATATCCTCGGGAAATTCAATATAAACAAACAGAAGAATCAACTGACTTAATCATCTTCCGTTTGCTGAGCCAACCAAGCAAAGTATTACAACCCCATCCATCTACATTTCGAATGTAATCCACTTTAGTCTTCTCTAGAGCATAAGAACAAACTACTTCTGCACGAGCAGATAGAAATCTTTCACCGGCTGTGCTCACTGAGAAATCAATAGGAGCTTGTTAATCACACGAAGTAAACACTTCCCAATGACATATTTCTCGAAACATAAACATATAGCAAAACTAAGTTATCACCTCTTTTGGGTCGGCAAGCTCCTCCATGTTCCTCTCAGTCCCCGGGCAGAACAATGTGAGCTCAAAGGTCCACAATCTCCGCAATACGACGTGCCGGAAGATCATGGCCAGCATGCTCCTCGGGCCAGCGCCACTTCCTGCAAGTATATCGGCGGTCATACCTCGCCTGAGTTTCTTCACCTTCTCCTTCACCTTCCTCGCCGGTAGAAACTGCTCAAACATCTTCATTTTAGAATCTTAAAAGATACATCTAAAATTATATTCAAAAGGTGATAAAATCTAACGGACCAGCCTGGTGGTCACGGTGCTGTGCTCATCGGAGCCGCCAGGAAACACGGTTTCGACGACCATGGTGGTGGTGCCGGCGGCGAGGTGCTCGTCGGCTGCGTCTCGGCCATCAACGGCTCCGGTGGTGAGGCCCTGGTCGGAGTCGACGGAGCCGATGATAGTGAGGCGGGCCAGGTCGTTCTGGTGGGAGAGGACGGCGGGGAGGTGGGGCTTGGGCTCGTCGCCGGAGGTTCCCGCGAGGGCGTCGAGGAGATGGGGAGAGAACAGACCGGAGGATTGGGAGATGTTGGGGATTGGAGAAAGAATAGAGAGGAGTAAGGTTCGGAGACGGGAGACGGTAATCGGGCGAAGAAGAAGGGAGGGAAGCTCAGCGAAGGAAAATGGAGGAGGTGCGGCAGTGGCATGGTTGAGGGATAGACGGGAAGTCGGGAACGTCCTTCAAGGAACGATTGGAGAAGGTTTCTGGAACACTCGCAGACACACCCCTGCTTTCCTTTGAAATGGCACTTTTTGCACCGATATAGGGAACGAATGCTAATTGCTTCACATTTTTTGGGGAAAAGCCACAATCCGATTGATGGATGGGAGTTTAAGAAGAGCTTTTGCTCATCTCAACTCGTTAGCTGTCCGGTCACAAGAATTTAAGAAGAGCAACACCTGCAAACGAAATATATATTTCTATAATACAAACATAACCAATATACAGCTTTGACACAATTTTCCAAAAGCCATCAGTAAAAGACCGGTACATATAGCTGCGACAATGCAAAAGAGAAGCGCATATGCTGCGATACAACCAGAGAAGACACATGGTAAGTAAACACAGTTTCAGTCGCCACAGAAACATAATTCTGCTACAGCATCAATAGGTCATAAATACCAGGTTCTTGTAGATAATGAGACCATGCAGTTTTTCCTATGTATAGAACATAGTCATAAGATTAGGCAGCCTCAAAAATAGACAACAGGATGTATGTCAGAAGTTGCAGCCATCGATAGTCATTTGGAGTGAGTTAAAATTTGCCAAATTCTCTCCTGATATGCCAACTGCTTGCATGCAGGTTATGAACACATTGGCTACGTTCCATAGTAGTCACTTAGGTTCTCGACATTATAATTGTAAGGCAAGTGTGGCCCATAGCAGAAGTTCCCATTCATAGAAGCCATCTGCTCTGACAAGGGATAAATGTTTCGAGCATTGTCTTCATTGGCTATTTCTGGAGCTGAATAAATATTTTCAGCAACAGCAGCTTTCTGATTCTGGTTCGCTTTGGTCCTACCTTTGCCAGACCGTTTATTCTCCGCAGAATTCTCTGAATTGAGCTTCCCCATCTGTTGTTGAAGATCAATAACGGAGTCATTAGCTACTTTACCTTTGGTACTCCTGTTTGGATCAACAAGCTTGAGTTCGAGTCGGTATAAGGCACATGAATCGTAATTGTTGATCTCATACTCATAGAGATGCCACTCGATATGACTAAGTGGTTGTGGATCCATGTAATAGGACCTCTTCAGCCCTCCATAATCCTTCATCAACTGCTTCCTAGATTCGTGCCAACCACGTCCATTGTAATCAGGTAGTGACCTTTGCTTTCTATTCCCACTCTCAAATGCTCTCCGTGGCTTATCAAAGAAAAGCCATTCTCTCAGTGATTCGCCCTCAAGAATTGATAGGTCAAAGAGCTCTGCAATATCAATGGAGACCTGTTAGTGAGAAAAAGTTCATGGAGTTTTTACAAATATATGTGCATTGTGCTCTCAGGATAGTTTCAGAGGACCAAGTAACAAAATGACAAATGATGGGGTTCCAACATACTGGGAAGTATACAGCATACCGGAAGCGTTCCATGGTGACTTGGTAGTTGCAGCTCCTTCACATTCTGGTATTCCAACATTCTTTCCTTGAGTCTTAGCACAGAGGGCAGCGAAAAGTGGACCATCCTTCAGATCAATACCCCCAGGACGCAGCACAGGAGCTCTACCTGGAGGGCCTTCATTCAATGCCAAAGTAGTATGGAAGCTACTGCAGTAGTCTCGGCACCATTCTGATCCCAGAGCAGGCCTCTGACAGTCCCAGAGTGCACATTTTGGATTTACAAAAGCAGAAGGTGGAGGGCATATTGCCTGAATCACTTCTGAAATATAGGGAGCATCCCTATTAGTCTGGCCACTAGCATCAAATCCAAGAAACATATTATGAGAAGATTCCTGATGCATATTGAATTGCTGATAGTCTAACTCAGTAGTCCCTTCCAAACAGTTCATGACACCATGATGTATTCCAGTTGACAATGGACATTTGTAGTGGTCAGTTGCTAAGAAACTAGGTTCTTGTAGTTCCTGAGCTACATAATAGTCCTGCAACAATACGATTCAGCTCATGGCCAAATCCACTCAAAACTTCTTGTAAAAGATGAAATGCAAAAGAAACCAGCAGTATAAAAATAATCAAAAGTTGTTCTACTTCCAAATATGTGAAGATATTTGTGACCAATAAATGGCAATGCCATATGCAGAGAAAATGCCTCTCGAGTTAATAGACATTGCTACCATATCTGGACAATGATGATTGCATCGTAACAACCAACAACATGATTGACTGTTGCAGGAGGAATAGATGTTCTATGGTAAGTTTTGTAGCAGACAAGGTATGTACACTGTTGAAAAGTAAGAATCTAAACTGATAATGTGCGAATGAATTTGGCAAAGAAACCAAGCACTTTGTGGATCTTAGCTTATTAATTCAGGCTCTCAATTCTTCTTCACCATAAGTTCACATAGCATATCTCTCAATTCTCCTAGAAGTTTTGAAAACCAAATATTGAACAGTAATAGAGAAAATTAAAATTTTGCAATGAAATGATAATTGAACAATAAAAAATTTAAGACATGATATAAAACTTAAATATTTACGGTGAATGTTAAAGAGATAACTATTATCTAAAGACCAACAGAAAAACTTTATTGGGAGAAAACAAAAAGACTTGGAGAAAAATATAAAAAGATACAAAGATATAACAAAAGGATAAAACTGAAAACTTTAAAATAATAAAGAGACTTCTACACAATGGATTTTTGAAACAATCAATAAAGTATTAAGAAGAAACAGCTAAAACTTGATAAGAAACATTGTTTCAAAGAACAATGATCAACATATAAAACAGGGATATGAAAAATACGAAAAATTTGAAAGCAAAAGAACCAACTTTAATAATACGATACTAAAATAAGTCATTTAAAAGAACAACTTAAGGTTGAAGAGAAATCAAGAAAATCTGGAAAGACATAATATGACATTTGAAAAAACATAGAGTTGGAAAGAATTGAAAAACTTGAAGAAAAATTAGAAAGAAAGATAGAAATAGAAGATAAAACTAAAAATAAAAAACATAATTAAGAAAACAGATTATAGAATCTACAAAATAAAACTTGATACTTACACTGTTGAAGAGCTAAAACTGTAACTTGCAGACTCAAAAAATAATAAGGAAAAAGCTTCAAACATAGCTATAGTATTGAAAGAAGCAGCAAGATCTTGACAAGACAAAAAAAAAAAAGAAACTTAAAGAAAAATGAGTAAATTATAAAGAAGGTTACAATATAATATTGTTGCCAAAGAAATAATGAAATTAAAAGTAAAAGGTGCCAATATTAATGAGAAGGGCAGAATATTAAGAAAAATACAATTAGTTTGAAGAGGAACAACTAAATATTGAAGAGAAACAATGAGATTCTGAAAATATATCTATATGGTAAGACTTATAGATACAGCTTAGATTTATAGATAACTATTTTCATATTAGATCATATTTGTATTACAACTTATTATATATTTGACCCAAAATTTTAAGAAACACTGAAAGAGAAGACCTTATTAATACATACGAAAAGGAGAAGACAATTTGTAACAATCATCATTAACAAAAGAAGCTTGTTCTTTGAATAACCCTTCAAACTTACAGTCTAGAAACTTGCCACTCTTCCAACTTGCAAAAGGAGAAGAAGTATCCAATTCAAGCAACCATCACATGAATACCATTCAATAGAGCATATTTCAGATCAACCATAGGTCAGACATCAAGAAGCCCACCAACTACAATAGTTAAGCTTCATTGGTAGGCTGAAATACAAACTTTCACGCACAAACATGGGAACAAGAAAGAAACTCCTATGGATCTTATTGTGGAAGCCCGGTTTGTTACCGGCTTCAATTTAAGAGCTCCTCGAGATCACGATCCACTACGTCAACCCTCTGTCGATCTGCGAGAAAAAACATTATGAAGAAAACCGCCGGGAATTTTCCAGTGATAGCCACTTTGACGCTTTAGTTAGTCACAGTAAAAATACATTTGTAAATGAAAAAATTTTACATTAGTCATTTACCTTGTGAATACTTCTCTATCTATAATGAATGAAGGCGGTTCAGCATATCCGAGATTTTTGGATCTCAACCAAAATACCCTGGATCTTCCATAACTGATTGTTGTGGATTTCGCATTTCTAGAAACTGTATCTTGCGTAATAAACTATTTGTTAGTTTCCATAAGTACTCGGCATGTTTATGCATGAACTGAAGCACCCAAGCATAATGACTCACATCAATGTGACCCTTCACAGGGTCCAGCAAACTGCAAACAACTCAATGGCAAGCTCGGTATGTAACCTCGATTACTATTTTTGGTGGTTCAATCTATAAGCGAGGCTTCAACTCTCTGATTCTGTTAATTTGATTCGGTGTATTATTCGTGCCCCCCCAACTTTAGTTATCGAATTACTCCATCTCAATGTTCAAAGTTGTTTATGGCAAGTATTTCCCATCAATTTGGTGATCCCTCGGGAGATATGCCGCTGTCTCCTATGCCCCAACGCCTCTCCCTCATCATGTGGTAATTGGTTACCAAGATGCCCCCTCGTTTATTGTGCCATCAACAAGCCGTTAGGCAGCTGTGCTTGAACTTTCACCATATGTCCTTTGCGATTTGGACACCCAATTTGAAACATCGCTAGCAGTTTAGGATGGCTCAAATTTTGCCCTGTGTTGAACATCGGACGACTTGCTTTGGATTATAAATGGACAGGTCAAAGTGACCATCCCTTTTTTTCCACCCTCCTAACTCAACCCCGAACCCTAGTCTTTATCTTCTTCGATTTCTCCAATGGTTCTCCTGGTGAATAACAGCTAATCCTTAGCTAGTAGCTTTCCTCTTCCTCCAGCGACTGCTGCAGCAGCTCCCAGGACCGTCATTGTGACGAGGCTACAGCCCAGGGGATGCCTGCTCCAGCGCAAGAGACGTCTGCCCCTACCGTGGCATTGGCTCCCACCATGCCTTGCTCTCCCCAGGCCTGCAGCTCAAGTACATTTCTTTCACCTCAATTTCCTCTTGGTTCTGATTTTTGCTTATTTGTAGCTATAATGAAACTCAAACCTCAAACCTTCTCATGGCCGAGACCTTAGGTCAGAAATTAACCATATTAATGCTTAGATATCTGTAGGGTACCAAACTGTTTATAGTTTGGTGACTAGGCCTTCACCCAGGTGTAGATATACACCGAGGTCTAGTGTCCTATAAAATTTCCCTCCTTCCGAACCTTAATCCGATTACATAGTAATCTCGTTTTCTCAACTCTCGATAGGTAATGGAAACCCTCCCTCTATCTAAGTTTGGTCGGATCTGAATTTGGTTGTCTGACCAAACTCTTTGGAAGAAAAAGATAAAACACTTAGTTCAAATCTTTGGCTTTTCTGACTGCGTCAAGGTTGACATATGAGGTTTGGATGACGATAGTTTCATCCTAAGGGGTCAATTCGATCACACCTTCACCACCTTTGGGGAGATTTTTGAAGGAAAACTCACGTACCCTATGGACAGCTTCGTTCCTGGGGGATTTGCCAACTTTGGCCTTGCATTGAACCAACTGCTACCCAATGCGAGGAGATTCATCATTGCATTCTGAACCTTGACAACCATGAAGAGTTCTACCCCAACAATCGAGATGTTCCGAGATGCCTTCTAAGGTGGACGTAGTTCGGGCTCGGATGGACAAGCTATCTCCCACTGAGGAAGTGGCATCCATTATTCAGGTCAAACAATTTCTCTATTCATTTCTGAAAGGACTACCCAATAAGGGTCTTCAGGAGGGAGGACTTTGGGCTCTGAGGTGTCTGGGGACAATCATCTGAACATTGTAAGCCATCTGATGTGTCACTAAAAGTTCCTCAGCTTTTGGTGTCTCGGAGGACAGAGCTAAAAAAACCAGATTTGCTCCGAAGTAGTCCACTGAGAATAAGCTTTGCAGACTTAATCTTTCAGTAACTAGGGAATTTGATTTGTTCCAAACCACTGGTTAATCATAGTCTTCTAACAATTTTTGTAAATTTTTATAATTGTTACTTCGGTGTCATGTATAGGCCACGGCAAGATTTTTTTTATGAACAAAGCCTTCTTTAACAGACCCGTGCTCCCCGAGCTGTCCCCCCTTGCCTCCAAGGAAGCACAAGTGAAAAGATGAAGAGGCCGCTGTCAGAACTGAGAGTCTCAATTACAAAGGAAAATAAGAGGTAGTTCAAGGCTTCCAAGGGTGAGGGTAACAGTGCAGCAGCTCCTCGAGGCGAAAGAGAGAAGAAGTCAAGTTCCATCGCTCCAATCCCAATTGCTTCAATTGCTCCGGAGGTTGGAGAGCCTGACCATAAGATGGTCAACATCTCCACTTCACATTCACCCATCTAAGGTCTGCTCGAACTATACAAAGTCCCTGCAAGTTTAGGAGGCCTCGAAAGGAGGCCATGGACAGCAAGGAGAGTTCAAACAATGGGTTTGATCTCGACACTAGAATCGCAAAGCTCTTCAATGAGGACCCGTTGCTTGGTAGCGTTAATGTTTCTCACGATGTAAGTTATTCTTGTTTCTATGGTTTGTTGTATTTTCTTTTTGACAACCTTTTTCTTCATTGCAAATGGCAAAATATTTCCACCACGCCAAGAAACACATCCAAGAGGCCAAAAAGGCGTCCCTCGATAGTAAAGTCAAAACTACTACCACCGAGGCCAACCTTAGGTCTCTCCAATCTCAATTGGAAGCTCTTTAATTGGACTTGGCTAAAGCTCACTCTTCCAACAAGGCCGAATTGGATGCAAAGAAGAAGATCGTAGGGAAGAAGTTGAAGGTGGTGGAAAAAGAGCGAGACCCTCATCACGAGAATGAACGGCTTCAAAAGCTTCGCACCACCTAACTCCTCAGGGCTCAGGAAGATACCATCACCATTTTCCTAAAAAGTGAGGAGTTTCAGCTAATTCTCCAAGACACTAATGAATTCGCCATTTGTGAATATGAAGATAGCGAGAAATACCTGATGAAGGTAGGAAAGCTTAATGCCAAGTCCTTTGGGCCTCGTTTGATAACTGACTAAGCTAAAATTAATCAAACTAAAAAATTAAATTTTTTTACTTAAAAATTAATATTAATTATTTTATATTATTATTAAATTAAATCATTATAAAAAGATTAATTAGCCTTTCGGACTTCAAATTTTTATAAGATCAATTTTGATAAAAAAAAATGCTAGTTTATAAAAGTATTTTACTAATTTTAGCCTTAATTTTACATTTACCCAATTACCAAACGCATATTTGAAAATAAATATTTGACTTACTAAAATTCAATGGTTCGTAGCGCAAAGTTAGATTTTAACTTCGACCCTCACAACTTCCACATGGAGTTGTGCAATGAAGCCTCAACGAAGTGACTGCACAAGGAGCATAGGGAGATCGTTGACTCTAACCCTCTCTTTCAAGAGGATTTCAAGCTTCCAACCGACTCTAGTTCTGCCTACTCCCTCAATTCTGTTGAGAATAAGAAAGGGGCGGTGGAAGCAACACGTCCGCTGAAGGGGATTTAAGCTAGCTTTTTTACTTCATCTTTTTTTGTAATTTGAACCTTTAATTTTCAATGAAATGACATTGTGTTTTATCAAATCTTGTAGTTATCGCCAACTTATTAATGTGAATCTCATCATCTGAGTCTTAGGTCAGTGTAGTTTTCACAAATAAGCTAATCGATTTTCACATTTGGTGAATGTGAGTTTTTCCTTCAGTAGGGCAGCCGCAGTCATTACTTTGGCCACAGAGTGTTTCAAGGAAAGCCATTTCGGTTGTTCTCTTTTTGCTCTGCCCAATTTTGTGACCTGGAATTAAGTTTTTTACAACTGATGAATACATAGCTTAGGACCGAACCATTTGCACGCCAATTAGGCATACAACCTATAATTGAGATCTTTATAGCTCGAGTAACTGTGTGACTTATAATTGATATCTTTGTGTTTTAAGCAAATGTGTGATTTATAACTAAGGTCTTTTTATTTTGAGTAGGTGCGTAATTTACAGTCGAGATCTTTTATGTCTTGAGTAAGTGCATGACTTAGGATCAAGATTCTTGTGCATTGAGAAGGCATGTGACTTATAACTGAGATCTTTATATTTTGGGTAAGTGTGTGACCCACAACCGAAATTGTTATACCGGACATAGGTGCGTGACCTAAAGTTGAAATATTTGTGCTTGAATAAGTATGTAACATATAGTCGAGATCATTGTGTTTCAAATAAATACGTAACCAAAATCTTTGTATTTCGAGTAAGTGTGTAACTTAAAAATTGAGCTCTTTGTGCTTCAGATAGTTGTGCAATCTAAAATCGAAACTTTTATACATCAAGTAAGTGCGCGATTTACAACTGAGATCTTTGTACGGTAGGTAAATGCGTGATCTAAAATTGAGATTTTTAATTTAATAGCTTTTCATCAGACTAATTCTTTGACTCTATTGGTGATAAACACTTATACAACAAGAGAATCAAGACTTTATTTAGAGAAAAAATTTTATTAGATTATCAATATATCAAATTCTTAACATCTTGTTGTTCGAATGTTCGAGCTTGAATGCTCTAAGTATTATGACTTAGTAATTTTCTAAGGTCCCTCCTTATTTGAAAATAGATTTCCTAAAGCTTAGTCAATAAAGTTGGTGCAATGAAATATCCCTAAGTATTATAATATCAAACCACCTGTTGCTAGTATTTCATCACCCTTATGCAAGCTTTTTCTCAAACTTTTAGGAGAAAATCCTTTTCAGCTTGATGGCCCGCATCACTTATTTCGAGATTGTAGCTTTTGATTCGGATTGAGGGGAAGCCAATCTCAACAAGTATAATAGTTTTAACTCCATAAGATAGCATGAATAGTGATTCTTTAGTTGCTTATTGCGGAGTGGTTCTGTAGGGCCATATGACATATGGCAACTTTTTAACCCAAGCTCTTCTCTCCCTTTCGAGGTGCTTCTCTAACCCTAAAAATAAGATTTGGTTTGTTATATCAACTAAGTTGTTTAACTAAGAATGTGTCTCTAAGTTAAATCTCTATTCGATGTGAAAACTATTACAATATTTTTTGAACTTTAAACCGTCAAACTGCTTTTCATTATCGATGGCTAACACTTATCATAGCCCGATTTGGCAAATGATATTTCGCCAAAATAACTTCTAGATCTTCTCGATGATTGTAATTAGGAGCTCAGCTTTCACTCACTTGTTAAAGTAATCAATAGCGACTACCAGAAACTTCTTTTATCCTGAGTCTAACGAAAATAGACCCAAAGTGTTCATTTTCTATTGGTCAAAAAGCCAAAAAGATTATATTTGTTAGTGCCAAATTATTGAATTGCGATACACCGAATTTTGTCTTTGGCATTGTTTCCATTTTAAGACGAATTCAATTGTTTCAGCGGCCACGTTCAACCAATAGTATCCTTATATGAAGAATTTGTGCACGAAAACTCCTCCGCCTCTATGGCTTTTGCACATTTTTTCATGTACCTTTTGGAGTGCGCATTCATCTTTGACCAGACTTAAGCAACGAAGAAGCTTTTGAGCGAATAATCTTTTATATAAGACCTTATTTACCGAGATAAAACTCAGTGTTAGAACCTCTTTCAGCTCCTCAAGTAGTTATCCCTCCTTAAGAAAGCTTATTATGTGATCTATCCATTATGTTTTCTCGTACAAATCATTTACCTCAGATGTGGTAGTATGGCTCGATTGCTTCAAATTTTTTACAAAAACTTGTTGTAGTTGCGAGTTTGGAAAAGCCAAGAAAAGTTGTGAGAGAACATCTATTGTTGTGTTATTATCCTTAGCACTCAATATACTTCTACTTGAGTTATTTTTTCATAAACTTCTATATTTCAACCAAATATTGGATTATTATTGGGTCCTTTACCTCGTATTCCCCCGTGTCTTGCAAGCATACAAGAATTACTAAATACTTTTAATTTTTTAGCTTCGGTTGCTAATGCTACCCTTAAGTCGAGGAAAGCTCCATATTCTGCATTATTTGACGTAGAAAATCTCATCTAAGTTGAAAATTCTGCTACTCTTAGAAATACGACGCCAACTCCATTATTCGACTCACATAATGAGTCATTTATCTAAATCTCTCAAGATTCAGATTTTGATTCAATAGCATATAAAGTGAATTCTACCATAAAATCTGCTAAAACTAAAACCTTGATAATTCTCCAAATTTCAAAGATGACATCAAACTAATTCAACTCGATGGACTATTTAACCTGTTTTCCTGAGATTTCCAAATTTTGTAGTATCTGCCAAAATAAGAGATTGGTAAGTATAAATATAACAGCTGGATGTGCTTATAAGTATGGTCAAAGCTTCCGAGTTGTCAAAACTATTGCAAAAATCAATTTTTCGAGAAATGAGTATCAAATATCCACCCTAATGAATACATGACTCACACAGTACATGAGATATTTTCCTCTTCGGTCGTTTATCAACACTAAACTAATTATTTATTATGAAACTGCTATATTAAGAAAAAGTATCTTTGAGTTTAGATCTAACTAATAGAGGAAACTTAAAAAGATACTATTTGAGGGTATTGAAGGTATAATGACACTCTTGTCCATTCGAAACCAAGACTATGCTTGAGTTATTTGAAAAAAGATAAGACACTTCTCGCCTAGCCTAAATAGCCTTTGCCTTTTCTTAATAGAGTTCGGTAGCTTTATCCGTAGAATTGCCTCGCTTCTTCGGGGTTTGCCACAATTCCATTCTGAGATAAGACATCCAAAGAATTTTCCCAAACCTATTCTAAAGTGCTTATTAACTCAAAGGCTCTTCACCAACATATCGTTCACATATACTTTCATATTTCTACCAAATTAAAACTCAAAGATTCGATTCACCATCTTTTGATATATTAATCCTGCGTTTTTAAATTTGAATGACATATCCACATAGCAAAAAACCTTAATCAATGATGAACGCTGCCTTTTTTTTATAATTAAGGTGCATCCGAATCTAATAATAATCCGAGAATACATCCAAGAAACCGAGAAGCTGGTCTCCCTACATAAAATTAGCTAATTGTTTATTTTTAATAGTGAGTAATTGTCCTTTAAATAAGTTTTATTTAGGTTTATAAAATTGACACATCCTCCACTTCTTGTTAATTTTTTTTACCATCACTATATTGGCTAGTCACTCGTAGTAGCAAATCTCTCTGATGAATATTACACAAAGAAGCTTATTTATTTTTTCTACAATGATTTTTTGATAATTAAGAGTGAAATATATTTTTTTTTTTACTTGATTGACTTATCATTCTCGGTCATAGCAAGCTCGTGTTGAACTACCAAAAGATCTATGTCAAATAAGTCTTTCAGGGACCAAGCGAAAACGTCTTGGATTTTTTGTAAAAACTCTCCTAATTTGATACATAGGAACACCGAGGGATTCGCCATGAGCTTAAGCGTTCTCCCCCAACCTTCAACGATAACAAAGTTCACAAGTTGCTCCATTGATTCTCTATGCACCGTTTTTGATTTGACGACAGTTTTGCTTTTGCAATAGTCAGACCTTTATTTTTTTAGCTTGGATTGCCCTACCAATAAACTACTTCACATCTTTCAATGAGATTTTGATCTTCCCATATTTCATATGTGCTATTTTTATTCAAAAATCTCAAAACTAAATGAAATATTGATATTATCATTTCAAGCTAATTAAAAACTATGTGACTCAAGATGGCATTGTAAGTTGAATAAGTTCAAATCACTACAAACTTAGCCTTGACCATCGTTCTCTTAAGACTTTCTCTAATTGTTAGGCGTAAATTAATCATGCTAAACGGAGTGATCGAATCACTCGTGAATCTGGTAAATGTCCTGACGAATCATTCCACCTTCTGCTCCATATTCATTTGATTATGAGCTCGGATGAATAAAATATTCATTAAGATTCTCATATTTATTATGATATATGATGTAGTATAACCATCAAGTATCGCCAATATCACCCGTGCATCGTTATGAGGTGTCGAGAATCCCTCTAAGTCTTTGACAAAGAAAACTATACCTCTAATTAGGAGTGTTAACAGACCCAAGAGTCCATTGACTCACAGACCGAGCCGGCTAAAATCTTGTTTAAAGCCCGTATAAAGTACCTAATAGGCTTTAATAGACGATCCATTGCACTTTAAATTTATTTAAAAAAATTATTGAAAACCCGTTGAGAGTCCATTTAGACTCCACTTTGTTAATGGGATATGTTAAGTTGTTTTTTGATATCACTTTAACATGTAAATATTGACCAACTTTAATGGGCCTTAACAGACCTAATATAAATTTAATAAACTAAAACCAAAACAAGCTTAATATAAAAGTTAGCAAGCTTTAATGAGCTTCAGTGCGCCATAAGCTCGTGCGGGCCAACTTTGGATCTACCCAAGCCCATACGAACTAGGCCCGTTGCTAGCACTACCTCAAATATCTTGATCGCAATCCATCTCTTTATCTTTTCCTACCCCCAAATAACTTCATTTTAACTTGGAGACCCAATAAAAATCATATTAAAATATCCTTTAAATGGTAGGTTGTGAAATTTAGGGGTGGAGTTCCTCTGATGTGATCTTTGGTGATTTTCCTCTTACCCCCGAGATTCTTCGCGCACCCCTCCTTTCAATTTCATTTTTGGGATACCTACATTCTTTGCTATCGTGATTATAATCCCTATAAAATCAACAATATTTAAATTTTTCTTATCTTTACTTGTTAAATTGAAGAGATGATAATTGTTTCAATTATTCTCTACACTTAATTTGAGCTAACACTTTCGCCCTTAAATTATTTAAGGATATGTATGTTTAGAAGTTATTTTCGTGCTCTTGTCCTTTGATACTCTACTTTTTTTATTCAATAAGTTTGACCTCTCGAAAATCCTTTTTCGATTTGCCATTTCCCTCACTCTCTCTTAATTGACATCACCCCCTTTGGGTCAATGTGTTCCCTAACCTATTAGATGAACTTAACCAAACTTTTCGAAGGTCGGCGCGCCATCTCTCAAGTTATCCAAACTTGCCTATCTTATTAATTGCCGCAGTAAAAATTATAAAATTATCTAATTCGTCTACCTCTAGTCTTGTTTTATTGAACCACACAAAATACACATCAAAAATTTCTCTCTCCTACTTTAGTATCAAAAGTATAAAGGGATCTTTCCACTGAAATGCTAACAAGATGAATTATTCTTTGAACTTATATGCTAAATCATCAAAACAAGTCACAAAATATCTTGAGAGTCTGAAATACCAAACTCGAGCTACAGCTTGTAGTGTCATTGAGAACGTTTTACACATGATACAATTTTATGCTCCTTACAATATCACAACATTTTTAAAAGTGCTAACGTGATCCAGCAGATCTTTTAAATCATCATACAACTCATATGAAGATTGCCTAAATTTTGGTTGCACAGGAGCGTATATTATTTCAGTGATCAAGAGGGTATTGTATATAATTTGGTTTAGTTGCACCCCTACCCAGGATTACTCCTGAGCTATTTATGGTACAACCTCCCTATCACTCTCTAATCCGACTCTAGCTGAATCCCGACCAACATAGGTGTGATAAATGGACTTGTTAATTGGATCATAAATGGGATAATATTCTTCGAACTCCTTCAATACTTGATACCTAAGTGAGATGCTGGCCAAGTGACCTTAATGACGTCCCAATATTAGATTCTAGTTGCTCGGATGACGTTCTTTGCTGGCGTGCCTAACTCTCTATATACAACTATACCTTGTATTGTTGGTTCAATACAAGCACCTCATCCTAAGCTTAAGCTTATGTTTGAAATAATTTTTTTGCAATCAAATTTACTTGAAATATAATCAAAATAAAAACTTATATATCACTAAATTATAATTCAAATGCAAATTTCAGTCAAACTTAAATTATTGTCAAGTTCGATCAAAAATTAAGTTTAATTTGAATTTGAAACATTGAAAAATTCATACTCAAATTAAAATGGGTTAAATGAATCGAATATTTGAACCAAAATCAGACCCAAAATTCATTTAAATCTGCGCTAAAATGAAAATATAAAAATTTTACAAATAGATCTCTGAGCCGAATAAATCTTTACTAAAAGATACATGGCCTAATTTTTTTACAAATAAATCTCTCAAAAATTTTATTTCCAAATAAATCCTTTTTGAAAAAAACCTTGAAATCTACAAAAAAATTACAACTTGGTCCAAATTTTCCCAAAAAATTACAAATACCCACTTAAAATTAGATATCGCAAGTAAGTATAATTTTCATCCATGACAAATAAATCAAATCCTAATTCATATCTACATCTATTCTAAATTTGAATTTGAGAATCCAATCAAATCTCTTTACCCACAACAATTAACCAAGCAAGAATATTCACTCCAGATTCGCTCAAAAAAGAAAACAAATAAATAGAAAATGAGAAAGAGATAATAAAAAAAATCTTTCATTTTGAAAGGATTAGACCCAATTTGATCTAGCAAAAAAAAAAAAAGAGGAAGATCAAAGGAGAAGGGAAGTCGGAGGACTACTAGCCACAGGCCCAGGCCTCCACCCAGGTGACACCGTTCCAGCTTGCATGCCCCAAACTCCGACCTGCATGTCACCATAATCACCCGCCTGGCATCATCAATAAGCTCTCTTCTACACGCACGCTCTGACCTATGACAGCAACTAGTCGACCTCCCCCATCACATGCACTAATGCAACCTTTTGCCAGATCTTGTCTCCATCCTCCACTAGTTCACCAAACACCAAGCCTGTGTCATAGCCACAAGGCTAGATCAAGCCTTCTTTGCACCACAACTAGGGCTTCTCCCATAATCCCTACATCTCGCCAGAGCTCTACCAACTGCATACCACTGGTAGCCGCTCCCTACACCTAAATTTACCAGCCACTGCTGTCCTGGCTCATGCTGCACGAACTCCAGCTAGCTATGCTGCCCTAGCCACCTCCCTGCTGACCCGAACTCCACCTTCTCCTAATTCGAGCCGCTCGCCTCCTGCTCGTGAGCTCAACCACACCAACACGCATCTGCTCGAGCTTCGCCATCCGCTAGCCAAAGGCCCGACCCCTTTAGGCAGCACCTCATCATGCACGCTGTCACATCGCCCCGGAACTTCTTCTCCGATCGTGGCTGCCTTTGCTTGGACTTCCCTCCTTGCTCGAAACCCTAGCTCGTCAACCTGAACCTCTCGTCACCAATGGCTCCATGCCATGCTAGTCGTGCCAGCCATGACATCCCACTACTCCCCTAACTAGCGCGACGGTCTTCCCACTCAAGCCACTAGTGAACCAGCTCGGTTTGTGCTCTCTAGAGCTCCGCACGCACCCTTGATGCTTCCAGCCCCACCGATCGCCCAGCGGCCCAACTGTGCCCCTTCGCCTACACCTACACCACCTGGAGCTCATCAACGTCTACCTACTACCATCCAGCTCCTCCAGCTATCTGTCTACTGCAACTTACGATCGAATCCGGCCTAAGATTCAAGGATGAAGATTCGGCCCTCTTCCAGTGTGATGAAGCCCCTCTCCTTCCGCCAACTTGAGCTACTCAATTTCCTTCCACCCACCGAGACTGAATCCGGCTAAATCTAGCCAAATCCGACCACAAATTGGAGGAGATGGACGAAGGAAGTTAGTCATGCTCGTTTGGGTGGAGCTCAAATAGAGAAGAATGAGAGCCAGCCTTGTAGGAAAGAAGAAAATAAAATAAAATAATAATAATAATAATTAATAAAGTTTTATTGGCCAATTGTAGAAAAGAAGGGTTGTCCTAATTTGCATGTCTAAACAAATGATCTAGGACCAGCCTACGGGCCCGCCTAGAATTCAAGTTTGGACTAAGGTCCACTGGTAAATTCACCAAATGTTTATTCTAATTAAGGTAAACTCACGAGTTCACCAAACGTCTATTCAAATTAAAACTAGTCTACGGGCTCACCGAACGCCTATCTGGCCCAAGGCCAACCCGCGAGCTTGTCTAACATCTTTTCAAAATAAAATCAGTCTGTAAACTCGTCGTACGTTTTTTCAAATTAAAGTCAGCCTACGAGCTTACCACATATCCATTCAAACTAAAAGTCAACCTGTAAGCTCACCATACATCTATTCGGATTAACGTTAGACTGCGAACTCATTAAACGCCTATTTGGATTAAGGTCAACCCACGAGTTTATTCAAAATTATCATAACAGCCCTAGAACTCTTAAACCAAATCGATTAAGTTAAAGTGATTCAATCATATTGAACTTAAGTTAGATTCAAATAGACCATCAAATTGACCTAAACTAATCAAGTTAATAAAATAAAACTCAAATCAAATTGGATCCAAATCCAAATTGAATATATCCAAATCAAATAAGTTTAAACCTAATCTTAATTGGATTCAAACCGGGTTAACCCAAATCAAAACCCAAGTTCAGATCAAACATTAGTTAGGTTAAATTAAGTTTGAATTAAACTTTAATTGTATTAAGTTAGGACCAAACCAACTTTAATTGGATTAAAATAAGTTCAAACGAACCTCAATTGAGTCAAATTGAATTCAAATTCAAACGTTAATTGAATCTAAATTAGGTCCAAACCGAAACCTAATCGGATCAAATTAAACCCCAAATTCAAGCTTGAACCAAAGTAAGAGCTAGCTCAACCCGAATCAAATCAAACTTGATTCAAATCAAGTTTTGAATATTGAATTAAATCAAATCATACTCGAACTAAACTCAAATTTTAAACATTAAACTAAATCGAATCAAAATTGATCCAAATCAAATTTTGAATATCGAATTGAATCAAATCAAACTTGAATTGAATTAAACTCGAATCGAAGTCGAGTTTTAAATATTAAACTAAATCAAATCAAACTTTATTCAAATTAAGTTTTGAATATCGAATTGAATTAAATCATAATTGTATTGAGTCAAATTCTGAAAATTAGATTGAATCAAATCAGACTCGAATTAAAATCAATAGTTGATTTCAAATCAATTGATTTATCGATAATAAGCTCAAAACCGTCAACAATACCCTAAATCCTAATTGACAAACATGCAAAAAAAATCATCGATTATCAAATCAAAAATAATTAGCACAAACTAAGTCCACTAATCATTCCTTTAAATCGGATCGAACTAAGTCGGTTTCAAACTTATTTAGTCTATCAATCAAAATCAACGAAATTATCGCCTACACTTGATTAGTTATAATAACACTTCAAAATTATCAAAATTATTACTTACGTCTCATTGGTTACGAAGGTATTTCAAAATCAATAAACTTATCATTTATATCTTATTGAATATAAAAACACTTTAAAATCAAAAAAGTTATCACTATCTCATTAAATACAGAAATACTTCAACATCAACTAAATTATCGCCTACATTTTACTAACTATGTAAATACTTTAAAATTAAACAAATTATTACCTATACTTCATTGGTTAATGGAAACATCTCAAATTCATGAAATTATCTTCAAGACTTTATTAGCTAAACGAAATACTCCAAATTCATGAAATTATCATCAACTTTTTATTGGCTAATAAAAATATTCCAACTCAAATGAAAATTATTTCTCATAACTTAGTTAACAAAAACACTTTAAATTCACAAAATTATCTCCACCGCATTATTAACTAATGAAAATACTTCAAATTTATGAAGATATCACTGTCTTATTGGATAACGAAAATACTTTAATCTAAATTAAGTTATTTTCAACATTTTATTAGTTAATGGAAACATTTTAAGTTCACGAAGTTATCTTCAACGTCTTATTGGCTAAAAAAATATTTTAAATTCATAAAATTATTTCCAATGCTTTATTAGCTAACAAAAATATTTCAAATTCATAAAATTATTTTCAACGGTTTATTAACTAAGGGAAACACTTCAAATTTTTCGAGTTATTGCTACTATTTTATTGACTAACAAAAATACTTTAACCTAAATGAAATTATTTATAATGTCTTATTACTTAACGGAAAAGTTCAAATTTACGAGTTATCTCCAACGCTTTATTGACTAACGAAATCATTTCAAATTTATGAATTTATCGCCAATGGCTTGTTAACTAATAGAAACACTTCGATCCAAATGAAAATATCTCTAATATCTTATTCGTTAATAGAAATACTTCAAACTCATAGGAGTTATCGTCAACGCCTTATTATTTAATGAAAATATTTCAAAACTATAGAAGTTATCGTCAACGTCTTCTCAGTTAACAGAGATACTCTAACTCAAAGAAGTTATCACTAACTCTCATACTAACAGAAACACCTCGACCTAATAGAGTTATTGTCAACACTCAAATCTGTTGAAAACACTTCAACATCCCTTTATCTCCTCCCGCGTCCCATTGGACAATACCAAAAATCGAGTTAAAACTCATCCAAGTTAGATACTATACTATCTAACGCACGAGAGCGGGACAGCAACACACTTCATATCTTCTTTTTCACTCCTTCCCTTTTTTCCTATTTTACTATTTTTATATTTTTTTCATAATTTCATTTTAAAATTCACTGTGAAATAAGATCATGTTGTATTTAAATCATATATCATCTCTCTTATATCAATCGAATAATACTCTCTTTTTTCTTTCACGTCTCTATTTTATCAACTAAATTTCTTATTTTAAAAATTGTTTAATAATTATTAGAAAATTAATAATATAAGTTTGTACCTATTGGAAGTCAATACTCCCATGAACCTGATTGCACACTTAAAATTAAACATATTTTAACTTGTCCATCAAGGTTGCTTTCCAAGATCTCCGCCATGTCGAATCGCCAATTACGATCCCACAACTTAATTTTGAGCTTAAAAATTTTGAATCATTTGATCATTAGGCTTGACGATTTTCCATACTTTGCATTTAAACCTCCAATAATTTGATCATCTGTTGAACTGTAGTGACGAATGTTTGGAAATCATGTTGGCCAAACATATAGGAGGGACTAGCTCGTTCCTCGAAAGTTATTGATAGAGAGATTCCTTGAGTTTGCCACCGAGTTGACTTACTAGTTCGGCTCTCCCAATTCGCTCGATGTGTGATTGACTCAAGTTAAAGCAATATGCCTTCGAAGTTAACTTCTAGATGACGACGCCCTTATGACTCTTGGAGGCATGCCAAAAGATTGCTGGAAGCTTCCTTAGATCAAGGAAAGAATGTAAATCAAATCTCAATAAAAACACTAACTATTGTGGAAGTCCGATTTATTTCCGATTTTGGTCTAATAAACTCTTTGATATCACAATTTATTAGGCTAATTTTCTATAAAAAATATTATAAAAATGACAAAAATTCTCCAACAACAATCACTAAAAAACTCAAGTCAGCCACAGTAAAAATAGAACCATAGATAAAAAGAATTCTATATCAATCCTTTATCTTATGAATACTTCTCTATGTATAATGAATGAAAGCGATTCAACATATCCAAAATTTCCGAATTTCAATTAAGATACCCGCCAAATCTGTAAATTCCATATTTTTATGAAGTATGTCTTGAGTGATAAATAATATGTTAATTTTCATAAGTATTTGGTCTACTTATACATAAACCAGAGCCTAATGAGTCACCTCGATGCAACCCTTCACAGGGTCCACCGAACTGCAACCATAGGGTCCGCCGAACTGCAAACAGCTCAGTAATAAGCTTGATATGTACCCTCGAATGTTTTTGTTGGTGGTTCAATTTAAGAACAAAGTTTCTACTTTCTGATTCAGTTAATTTAGTTCCATGAGTCATTAGACCTGGTACAGAAGCTCTGAGACTACAACATCTTACGAGTTTTAGCGACACTTCTGATAATTGTTCCCCTATGACATTTCATCCTCCACACAATTATTTAGCAGGTACTCATTTTCACGAGATCAGTGGTTCAAATACCAAATTTCACCCAACCTATTAAACCCAATATCATCACTCGAAATGCACAAGAATCGAGTTACTGAAAACCACAACCAAGCTAAAAGCAACTTCACATGAAAAACAACAGAATTATCAAACAAATATAATACCAAATTTCAAATGCAAGCAAAAATTATCCGCGCAAGAGAACCCCAAAACCAAAAAAAAAAAATTACCGGCTGAAACGCCGCCGCGGCGACACTCACTTGCTTGTGCTGAACATCAGGCTGGGGCGCTTCCAGCGGCTCGGACTTCGGGTTCACTGGCGGCAACTCGGCCAGCTTGCTAGTGGCATCGTCCTCCTCCTCGCAAAGCTGCAGCAGCCGGCGGATCTCCTCCGACAGATCCGACGAAACCTGCGTGTTCCCCTGCCAACCCATTTCCATCAGAAAATGAAATCCAAAGGGAAAAAAGAAGAAATCGAGGAAGGGGAAAGGGGGGCTACGAGGAGGGAGGAGGCGGGGGAGGCGTCGTTGAGCTCGGCCTTCCACTCGCGGAGCATCTGGTGGACCTGCTCCTCGAGGACGACGACGTCGCCGGTGCGGCTCTCCTTGCGGGCGAGCTGGAGGTCGGTGAACATGCCTTGGAGGTCGTCGACGCGGTTCTTGGCCTTGTCCTTGAAGCGCTGGTGCGACGCCGACCGGCAATTGCTCCGCCCCATCCTCCCCTCCCACCAATCAGCGCCGGCGGCGATCGAGATCGGGAAGAAGAAGAAGATGAATCGGGAGGAAAAGGAGGGCGCCCGATCGCCTCTCTCGCTCTTCCTTTTTCTTTACTGCGGTTTGCGGGTTTCCCAACTCCCCTCAGTCAATCTATATTCCTTGGTAGTGGTCGGCGCTGCAAAAGGCGCCTGAGGAGCTGTGCCGCGGTGACTAGTGGGCCTTGTTGGGTTTTATCTTTGGAAAAAACAGAACGGCGTTTTACATTGACACCCTGCAAATAGTTATAATTAGAAATTACCAGTGACAGTTTCATTGTTTTTGCCTCTCAGAAAAATGAAAAAAAAAAAAGGCATTTTTCACGTATCAAAAATATAATACTATCGGGCTTAGTAGTTAATCAAAACAAGTGGCAGGGCTCATTAATTTATTATCATCAAAAGATCCACACATACATCTAAAGACAAATCAAACTAAACTGCAATACAATAATTTTTTACCATTTTACAAAAAAAAAAATAGATTATGCAGTATTTAGTAATTTGTATTTGTTGTTATTGTCATTATAATAATGATTCAATCCAATTTCTTTAAATAAATTTACTTGAATGGTTAGTATTAATTTTTTTTTACAGTAAACACAATGTGTAACGTGTTATCAGATTTTGTAAATTACGTTTTAAAAAAACGTGAATTTTATACAGTTTATTACATATAACACTAACTAATATATTGTGATCGGTGTTGTTAATTAATAGAATAATATATCATTTGACTTTTTTTATTTTAAAATTTAAGATGTTTATTGTAGTGATGTTACAATAATTATTATATTCTTGTTGTTCTTTTTTATTATTTTTTAGTGTTATGATCATTATATCGTTATTTTGTTATATTTTTCACCGCAACGGTGATTTTTTAAAAATTATATTTATTTGTTAATCAAAAGAATAAAAGATAGGGCTACCAACCTTTCAATTTTCATAATGAACAAGGCATTTTTTTTTAATGAAAATGAACCTTAAAGAACGAAAACCAAATGGATAAAAAAAGTCAAAAAGTCCATCTGTCAACTTCAATAAAACACGAGAGCAATCCATAACTGAAAAAGTAAGTGTACGCAGATATGAAAACTCTTGGACTTTCCAATGATTACCCTTACTTACAGGGTGTTATATGTAAAAGACCCTAAAGTTGACTTTGACTTGCTATCTTGCGGCTGAGGATCCAGAAGGCCCACCAGCCCTTCCGGATCCAACAAAAGTCCGCACAAAGTTGGCCCTCTGAGGCCCAAATATATTAGGCCGTCCGGCGGGCTCCGGCAGTCCCAATGCTCCCATGCATGACGGCCTCCGCCGGCGCCGCGGTATCAGATCCCTGTTGGCCTCCCACCCGACAACTCGAAACCGGGTTAGCTACATTTTTCGAAATTTTTTTAAAGCTCCCAACCACAATTGACTTTGACTCCGAGAAGCATTGCCAAATTTGTAGAGGCGTCAAAACGGAGATTTAATCAGCTGGCCGGCCCGATTACATTATGGGTTGTATTTAGCACAATTTGAAAAAGTTACAATGTTCGATTCTCGATGTCACCCTCACAATTGTAGGTTAGGTGTGCCTCGTGGTATAATTGAGTTGAGCACGACACATCATATGAACCGACCCGTATCTGGCAGAACACATCGCACATGACGACTTCCTGGTTTAAAGACTCTGCGGCAAAATAAAGAGAATATCACTATTTTCTCACAATGATATATCATTGAATCTATAAGAAAAATGAAAAAAGAATAAATCCAAGATAAAATAATATTATTGATATAAAGTTTTTCTTTTGTTATAACCTTGAGCTGTATATATAGTCCTCTAATAAACATAGAGTATTATTTAGTGTAGACTAAAAATAGGACCTAAACTCCGCTGAGAATTACACTTAATATATCTTAAATAAAGATATATAAATTTTATTACTTATTGGGTTAGGACTGTTATTGGCTCGGACCGATAAATAAATCCTAATTTTGATCAATATAAAGTCTGAATTATCCAAAATAATAAATAATAGACAATTTGGATTGACAATTTATCATGATTAATTGCATGATACTATTAAACAATGAGGGTCAAGAAGGTTAAAAACACAATCACTCTATTTGATAAATTATTAAAATTACCAATAATTATATTTGTTGACGAAAGTTCGTTTTATTACCAATTTTAGTTTAAAAGACTTTTTGAGATCTCGATCGATTAGACTGTTTTCTCACCAATTTGTAAAATGAAGAAAATCATAAAACAGACCATCAAAAATTCTCCAATAATGATCTTTCCGATACTCAAGTTAATAATAATTATTTAGAATACAATAGAAAATAAAATTTAATATTAATCCTTATCTTTTTAGGTATTACATTATTTATAGGAGGTGAAATGATTCGGTATATTAAAATCTCGTTATTTAAATATTATAATATTATTATACTTCTGGAAATGGATAGCCATTAATTTTAAATATTTCAGAATTGATTTTTAAATATAAATATAAATTGTATCCTATAATTATTCAATTCTCCTCATGCGTGTGTATCGAGATATTCGAGACTAGTGATAACTCGGTGTAACTTATGAGTTTGCTGAACCATGGAAAGGAATGTTGTACGCAAAGGAATGTTATCGGCCAAGGATACCAAACCTCCTACTGCTCAGCGTCAAAGTAAGTCTTCACCTCGGAAGTATCACTCCATGATTCGGTTAATATTTATCATTTAATTCGACTAATTTATTTCAATGTAGCATTAAAATTTAATCACACTAATTGATGGGTCTTATTATTTTAGCAAACACAGCCAGTCTGATAATTTTGTTACATCTGAAAGTGTACTGTTCACGATTTAATCAACGATACAATTCGATAATGGATCGCAGACCGACCAAAGGCGAAATCTTGTAGTCACTGAAACCTGCGGCTGAGAATATACCGTGCCATTCATCTCGACTTCTCTCCTTTCCTGTCGTGAGCAGCATCATCGTTAAATCAAACTGTAGTTGAACATCAACTGAGAGACGATCATCACTCTTAGTGTCTACCACTATCTCGATTATCACGATTTTTCCTCCTTCATCCTTGCTGGGAATGGCTTCTCCGCATCGCTTCAGAATCTTGATGCAATCTTCGTCGCTCCAGTCGTGTAAAACATACTACAAAACAATTACAACGAAGATATTGCTTTGATCAGTTTATCTCTCTCGTGTACCTTTTTTATTCAAGCAACTTCACCTTGAGAAGTACAGCATCTGCTCTGGGAATGCCATGGAATATGTCTCCTCCGACGTACTCCACGGTCGAGTCCTCCGGCTGCGTGGCGATCACATGAGGCAGGTCGAACACCGTGCACTTGATCTCTGGGAACGCTCCGGCGATGGCTCATGCCATCGTGCCCGTCCCACCACCGACATCCACCAGAGATTTCAGTCCCTGGAAAACATGCAAGCTTCCCTGCACCACCTCCTCAGCCACCATGGCCGACTCGGTGGCCAGTGCTTCATTGACTACCTGGTTGAACTCGGGATTTGATTCCGCAAATTCCCAAAGCCCCTTCCCGTGCAACATCTCGAAAGGGGTCGCCTGCGCGGAGTCCGTGGTGAACCAGGTAGCCAACATCTGCATCGAGCTCATAACGTTAGGATCAAGGGGGAGAAGCAAGATGGGGTAGAAACACGTCTTCTGGTTGGACAGTAGCGACATGGATAATGGTGTGAGGACGTAGGCTTCATCATCTCCGGCATGGTTTCGCACGGCGAAAATCCCCAAGCGAACGAGTATGCGCATGAGGCGGTGCATGGCATTCAGCTTTGCTGATGGGATGGATAGAGTATGCACGAGCTCGGCCAGGGTCATCGGTCCGCCGTGCTTGTGGACAACATCGGGGAGGCCGAGTTGGACGGCGCACTTGAGCACCATGGAGTTCAAGAAGGCAAAACTCTGGCTGTAGAGAAGCAGTTGGGCTTGAAGCATCTCGCTAGTTGTGAACTCCATTGCTTCTCAAGGTGCAGAGGTAGATCATAGATGGTTCACGACTTTATACAAACAGTTGGTGTGCACAGGGCTGCAAGCAGATCAAGTTCCGGCACGTGTCGGAGAGGTATCCATTCGGTTAGGTTTGCGCAGCTTTCACTGTAGTTTTATATTTGAGCCGACATGTACGGAATACGTTTAAGAATCGTTTCTGGAATTTAAAATTATTTAGATTATCAAAACAGTTGAAATAAAACACGTGTCGATTTGGGTGAATGTTAAAACTTAAAACTAATCTCGAAATTAAAACTTAAAATTTTACTTCTAAATATAATTTTTTTATTAATTTATTTTATATAAATTTTTAAACGATATTAATTAATTAAAAACTCAAACGACAAGTCATATTTTTAAAATATGCATCTTATTTCGTTTAAATTATTAAGATATTTATCATTTACCCAAATCGATTGTAATATCAATTTTAAAACAAAATAATATAATGTTAATTTTAAATATGTTGTTTAGTAGAAGTATTGAAAAAGAGGTAATACATGTTCTTTTTATTCTAGAAATTACAAGAGTCAATAAATAAGTAAATAAATATAAAAAATGCATGAAAATAAAGATAAATTACCTTATAGTTTAGAAATAATTATATACATATATTAATATAATAATCCTATATAGACATGTATAAATCCATATACTACTCAATAAACCAGTGGATTCAAAAATAATAACCAAATTTAACTAATAAATTATCACAGTAAATATAATATTCATTTTTTTTTCGTTAAGTTCATGTTGAATTTGGGTGTAACTAAGCCAGGCTCGGGGCTTATCAAGCCTGAGTCCAAATCTCAATCCTCAAATCCAAATCCAATTCTCCGGCCCGTTCCTTGATTTCAACACGTGATGAATGAGGTCATCATGATGACATGCAACGGCCTGCTCTGCAGGACGCGTCATGCGTTCGCAGCCACGTGCTACACGCGGTGGGACATGTCTTTCACGTGAGGCACTAGCTACGTGTGACTCAAGGAATTCGTTGTTGACACGGCGGCGATAGAACAGTAACCCCGTCTTTTCCGCATGGAGAATAAATTCCCAATTTATTGAATTAGGACACGTTTGGATAATTCCGGGTTTAATAATTGAAGAAATTGCCAATTCGGTCAATTACGGAAAATTGAGGGAATAGGCGATAATTTCAGTGTTTGAATGTACTTTTTGAGTAAAGAAAAGGAATTGTCAATTCAGTCAATTCCGTGAATTCAGTTTTTGAAATGTAAATTGAAATTAATGAATTCCGCCGATTCTCTCAATTTCGGTGTTTGGTTGGATTTGGAATTGGAAGTATGATCATCCAATTCTTAATGAGTGAGATTACCCTTATTTTTTAATATTTTCTATATTTAATTTTAAAATAAATATATATATTGAATTAATAAATTAATTAGACATATTTTTGAGGTTTTAAAAATAAATAATATTAGAATTACATATTGATAATATCTATTTTTTAAAAAAAAGGATAATTGATTTAAACAATATTAAATCAATAAAATATTTTTTTAGATAAACTCCAAGCAACAGAAAAATGAATTTTGCCACAATGAAACAATATAAAACTTAATGCCCTGTTACAAACCTCAACTTCACATAAACTGCAATAGAACATACCTCAATGCCAGCGCACCGACCACATGAAACTCCACTGACATGTTTGAAACCAAGGTTTTGTGTTTTATTTTGAAACCGATTTATTTGGATTTTGATCCAATTATTTTTAAATTTTTTAATTAAAATTTTAGTTTAATTTTATAAACTTTTTAAACAAAATTAAAATAATAAAAAATTATACAAATATATTTTTAAAATTATTATAAAAAAATTTAAATAAAAAATACTTAAAATATGAAAGAAAATAATTAAACTCGGGCCGTCCTAGTTCACAATCAAAGTCTTAATTAATTAGATTAAATATAATTTAAAATATTATATATATATATATATATATGTCAAAAATATTGATCCAAACTGAAGTGTTTACACCGATTTTTTAAATTATAGTTGAAACTAAAGCCAAAAAAGAGACCGAGTTTGCTCATATTCAAATATTTCTAAATTAGTTTAGGTGCAGTTAGAGCGAAACAATTGCCATTAGTTGCTACTGCTCACCGAAAATATTCTACAAGCATGTCAAAACCGACTAATCCCTATGTATATGATAATTAACATGTAAGTAATTAACAGTGTAATCGGGCTGGGGACGACGGGCATCGGAGCTCGAGGACGGACCGCCGCTCAGGCTCGGGGACTACGGGCTTGGGGACGACGACGCTCGGGGCAGAGGTGCTCGGGGACAACAGGCTCGGGGACGGGAAGAATTCGGCGGAATTCCGCCGAATTCGCTGGTATTTAAACGGGTGAATTAGGGTTTCGAGTAGTGATGGGGTCCACTGAATTCAGATTTGGAATTACGAATTCGTCTCTTCTGATCCTGAATTCAAACCCGGAATTGAAAATCGTGAAAATTAAAAATTCACCAAATTTCGAATTTTTATTTAGTTACGAAACAGTCGAATTGGAGAAATTGAATATCCAATTCCCCCGTTTCGGGGTGTTACCAAACATCCCCTAAACATTTCAAATCGGGCAGGACTCGGACTTTGATTTGTATTCATTTTTGTCAAAAGTTTACGTCCGAACTCAGAAATTTCTGGCTGGGTTTGGGCTTTCGGGTCGCCCAAGCCCATTGTTTACCACTGATGACAGCAATTACACAATATTAATAATGAATTTCAAGGTTGATTAAATGGCCAACATTAGTATCTTGCACTAAGACTTCAGAAAAATAAAATAAGAATGCAACAACATAAACTGAGGAATCAGCAATAATGGTAAACAACACTCTTGGCATGGCTTAGCGAGGTAATATTTAAGTATCAGGCTAATCTCTGCAAGTTTATTCTATGTACATTGTTCTCTAGGGTCTGCTCAGACAGAACAGATATCGTTCCCACATTTCATTCTTCCTGTAGTCCAAGTTCAGAAGCCATAAATCTACCAAACTACCTGTCCAGGATTGGATGATGAATCAAATAAAATTAAACAAGCCAACTTACACCAGAAATTTGGTCAGCAACAAGTAACAAACAACCCACCATAGAACTCAAAAAGAGCAAATTTTTTGTGGTTCTCTTCACTTCACACTTGAATGCAAACCAATTTAAAGATATTGACAAGATAATATTCAACAATGCAATATCTATAGAAGAAATGTTATGAGAAATCAACCCGAGTTTAGAACGCCAAAACCAGAACAGATATTGACACTAGGTAAATCATATTCAGTTGCAGTAACATCAATAGCACAAATTCCCTGAGTCCAAATTTTTGGTGTCTGTAGATTTCTCTCCTCAATTCTCTGCATGTTTTATGCTTGTCATTATTCTGATTTTTTCTAAAGGCCTGCTCTCCGTTCTTCATATCTTGGAGGAAATTTCTTCAATTTCGAATATCCTTGATTTTGGTCAGTATTTATAAGTGGGAATAGCACTTTAAAAAGTTCTGATTAGTAATATGCAAAACACAGAAAACAACTAGGAATTCAAGCACTGTAAAGCTTTTCAAGGTTAGACAGATGGAGCAACTTAATTTAAATTCCACAATTCTAGAGCCTATTTTGCTTCAAAGCATAAGAAAACTACTGAGCAAACCACAAATATCCAATGATTTATTCCTCGTACCCAACTGCACCGATCACAATAAACTTGAGTATTTTCTAGTTTCTACATTCATGACTAGATGCAGGATATGACAGTAAAATTACTGCTTGTATGGAAGTAAAGCAGATTCCAGCAGGGAGTATGAAGGTCTATGAGGATGGATATCACCATGAGACAAATGGAAATGAATTGAACAATGATAAATAGCATTCCTGCAACAAACATTGCGGGGTTGATTTCTGACGTGACTCTAAAAAATAATTTTGCTTCCTTATCCATATACACCACAAACATGTATGCAAGGATTAAAGTATAGCCATTTTTCTTCTTTTTGAAAGTAGACTTGATCCGGGAATCATCCTCAAATACATTACCACCACAACAGGATCGGCAAAAAAGCACTGGTTTCCACATTGTATCGGCCAAACAAACAGAAAAAACCAAAAATTTCAAGGAAATTCAGCAATAGCATCACATATATTGTGCTGAAACATCCATACGCATGTGAATCCCACAAAGATAGTAACTTTCCAATCCAAAAACATCTATATTTTTGGCATCATAAAAGCCGAGCAGGCAAAATCAAAACAGAGCAGAGAACAAACTGGTTAGTGACTGGGGGCCGGGTTGAACTGCGCCGGAGTGAGAGCCTTCTTGATGGAGAGCGCGTGGATGTGCGGCATCTGCGCAGCCAGCGTCGCGTTCACCATCCGGTGCCGCTCCAGCAGCCTCTTCCCTTCAAACTTCTCTGACACCACCTCCACATCAAAGCTCGCCCCGCATCTTCACGTACAAACAAAAAAAATCCGAACTTGAAAAAGAAAACAAAATAAAAAACTTGATCCAAAAGAGAAATAGATAGAGAATCATGGTACCCTCCAGAGGTATCGATCACTTCCTGAAAAGATCGGGAAAAAAGAGGGATTAGAGAGATTGTTAGGGATTTATGGAGATCGGAGAAGAGAGGCTGAAGAGGAGGAGTACGAGATGAGAAGGGCTGAGGCCAGAGGTGAGGGCCGCCTCGACGTCGGCCTTGGTGACTTCCATCGCCGCCGGAGCTTGGGTTCGATCTTCTCTGCTGCGACGACGGAAGAAGAGAACAAGAGAAGAGGCGCTCTGCAAGGAAAAGAGTTCGGATTCTTATTATTTTCTGGGAATTTTTGGGCCATTCGATGGAAATCTGATGGCTGTGGGATGTGAGCCATTCATAGCTTGCGGTGGTAGATATCTCACGACATAATTGGTGTTTTAATGTTATGGATTTTGTAAATAACGCCTAATATTTTCCCTATTTACAGACGAAAATAATAATTTCACCAACCAATAATTACATTCTGAAATTATATATAATATTCATTAAACTAATTTCATTTTCTCATATTCCATCCGAATACATATTAAAATTAACACAAATAATAACATTTAAAAATAGAACCACTGATGAGAAATGGAAGAGTATTTTCCAATATTAATTTATAAAATATACAACTTGTACGATAGATCTGGATCATATATACATAGATCAACGGTCCAGATAAATGAATGAATTCGGTAGATTCCATGAATTTACCAATACAATTCTATAATATTCTCAACTGCCATAAAAAAAAAATTTAAATGCAAAATAAATAAAAAAATTCCATCACTCGAACATATATACGTGAGAAACGCTGGCAGGTAAATATATAATAATTCACAATGAATATATAATGTGTATTACAAGAGATATACGCTATGATCGAAACCCTAACCTAAGTTAAAAAAAGAATATTTGTTCTTCATCCGGGGTTTGAATATTGAATCAAGTGTGAGCTGGATCAGATTCATTGTTATCAACATTCCTGGCGCACATTGCAAGCCACCGCCCTGGCCCATGACCGGAGCTGCTCCTTCACGTCCTCCGTTGATCTCTGGCCGGCCCACTTGAGCACCGGCGGCGCCGACCTCTGAACTAGCCACGCTTCTGAGAGATATGGCCTCTGCACCTCGCTCTCACCGCTGTTTTCGCCGGTGTTCTTCTCCCGGAGCCCCGGGATTACCTTCAATAGACTGGCGTTTAGTCCCTCCTTGTCGAACACGAACCCGAGGTCTCGGAACCCTTGCACCTCCTCGAACTCGAGGTCGCTGAGGCTCTTCCACTTCTTCTCTTGGAATGCTTTTCTGAAGCTGGCTTCTCTCAGTAGATATTGCTGGTTTGTGTGGTATATGAGCTTCTCGCTGTCCCGCGGCGGCCTCGGTCTTGTCATGCTTCTCGAGAGCTTCGTTCCCTGAAATACAGACAGAGTTGTTGATACTTGATAGATTGATTACACTTGCAAGAGTTGATCTTTACAGAGATTCAGAATATGTATCTACTTGTTGTTTTGGTTTCGTAGTTGAGTCTGCTGCTTCAGTTGGACTGTCCAATGAAGGAGAAGAAGAGCGCTGCGGGCTTGGATTCTCTCGAGTTGCTATTGCTTCTCTGGTAACACGAGGAGAAGGGAGAGATGGAGGCCGCAGCAGCTTTAGCGCGGCAACATGGCCATCCTCCAAATATTTAGCACTCGAGGCGGAGCTTTCCTCGCGGCGCAGCGGCTTCTTAACCGGCTGCGAAGCAGCATACCTTGCCGCAATCAACATGTTGCGGAAGAACCAGCAGTCATCCAAAAGATCTATAGCAGTCCTCTTGACCTTGGCATCTCTCTCTTTAGAATTAGGAGGGGGAGGTTGCAGCGCTTCTAGGGCCATGACAAGAGGAGGAAGAAGAAACGAACAAAAAGAGAAGGAAAAGGCGAGGGAAGAAGGAGAAGACGGTCTGGACTGGCATTTGCGGTCTGGACTGGCATTTGATCCGCCATCTTTTGATAATTGGATGTCGTTTTTAGCGGGACTCGGACCCGGTTGGCAGCATGTGCGGTGGCGGCTCTTGTGATTTGGAACATGTCATGTTGATCGAGATTTGGTATTGGGCTCCGAACTGCGAGCACTGAGTGTTACATGCCCCCCAACATGCCACGTGTTTACCTGGCCTAAAACTGAAAATTCATTCCGGTTGTCTACACACAATTTTGGTAAATTTTAGCTCGAGTTATAAATAGAATTAAATAAATTATTGATCCATATTAAGGGGCATGTCCATCTACTATCAGATACCTCCAAAAAGCTCGAACTGTGGTACAGTTTCTCTTGAATGGTTTTCACAAAAATGGAGTGGCATGTGGTCTGGCGTCGGTCGAGTGAGATGGCAAACCCTACATAAAATGGTACTTGGCCTATTTGGAGGTGCGACCGGCTCAGCCATAGATCCACCTCGGTCCTACACTTCACATGGAGGTACAGCTCGCGGGTGCGATAATGCACGAAGTGCTTGCTTCGTGGGACTTGAGTTAATGAATGAGAGAACTGTTGTTCTCAGCCATGTTCATGGAACACCAGACCAGGCTCTGTCGCGGAAACTCCGATTAATTTTAACACGCCAATCAGTATGCGCCATGTTTTACATGATAGACTCTTATTAATCAGAGCAGCTGATCCAATCCATATCCTGTATGATTTCAACCATGTATATTCAATTAGGGTCCGGACGCAATTATTGGGTGTCCAAACATTTTTATATAGCAACGCCGGGCATGAGGCTAACAAAGGCCTTTCTGGATAGATCCACATATGATATGACCAGAGACAGTCTTGCTGTTAAATCTTACCCCAAAAGGAACTCAAGCCTGCCACCCTAAGCAATAGGAATCCAAATACAAACTCTGAAGATTACAAAAGCCATCTTATTAATTATATCAACAAATGGAGATGAACAAGCCACAATCACATGAAACAAGAAGCAATTTCATAAACCAAAACATAATTCTACACACAGCAGGGAATAATCATGATTACCTGTGAAAAATACAATTAACTGTGCCAAAATTAGCACGACCAAACAGGAAATGTACAGATAACAAGCAATGATCTGGATTAAGTTTTTTCATAGAAAACACTACAACTCCAGCTAGGAGATGCTTAGACCAACCGTTTGGTGTTCGATGATAAACAAAGATAAACAAATCATAAATATATCAGCAAGTAGGCCAAGATATTACTTGGTATCTGGGGCAAGATATTACATTGGCTACAAAGATGGAACCAGAGAAATCCACATTCAGGACACCGCTGGAGTGCTGCTTGGTGATCAAACGGGACACACTCTTAGGACTGGCTGTCGCTGACAGATACATGACATCCCAACATCTCCACCGCATCATGTGTATATATCATGATTTGTGAAACACTTTTGCAAAAATCCCTGCTCAAAACATAGAACTCCTTAATGACATGCCACTTTTCCCCCCTTGATTTCCATTCATTTTCCTCTCTTCATTTTGCATACATAAAATAGTGTTATTTGTTATATAACCCAAGCAAAACCACTTTTGCCCCCTTGTGAGTGTGCGCATGCTGTCAAGGAAATGACAAATTTGCAGGCCATAGAATGTAGGGGTATATAACTGACCTGAAATTTTGGAAAGGGTATAACACAGACATTTTGTGATAGATGTGTAAGGCAGCCTTTTGATAGGAGAGTTTTCTTTGTTTTCTTGGCTTTATATTACTTAAGAGTGACATCAAAGTAAAAAGTAGAAGGATTAGAATCAGGAAGTTTCAACACTTAACTGCCATGGATCATCTCCGATAAGCATCATATCATCATCATCATCAGTGTAGACAACTCGCCATCCTTTTTGAGGGTCATCCAAAAGCCCCTCCATATCAAACATCCGCTCCAGCTCACAGATTAGATCTTCATACCCAGAAAACTTGGAGAGGTCAATAGCCCTGCTCACAACACTTCCTTGCTTGTGAACCTGTAGTGACTATATTATAACAAGATACATGCAAAATAGAGGTTCTTCACAAAGACATATATAACTGAAGTGGAAAGAATACCTACTTTTGTGCATTTGCTCCCTGCAGGTTTATTTTGCATTCTAGGCTCCACCGATAAGTATGGCAGTTGAGACCTTGCGGAAGCTGCAGATAGAGTTGGTGCGCCATCCACTTCATTTGCTACTGGAACACGCTCTGTAAGGGGAAAACCAAAAAGCATGCAAGTGTTTTGATAACTAGGGAGAATATTTTGAACATCATGATCCGCTTTATCATGACTGCTTGTGCCACCATGAGAACCTTCTTGTTGAAACATCAGCACAGAAGATGGGGATGAAACAAGAGCTGCAGAGCCAGCTGGTTGCACAAGAGAACCACAACTGTGGGCTGGTGCAACCCATCTGCTTCCACCACCAGGTGAAGCACGCACTACTTCAGACACATGAAACCCACCATTTTCAGTCTGAACACTAGTGTGACCTTGTTTATATGATGGTATTAGTGGAATTGTTTCTTGACCTTGCAAGACCTTGTATCGAAGAGATTCTCCGAAGTCTATGCCTTGGGGGGAAACATTAGAGTTCCCAATGGGTACTCTGACACTGCTTCCCGAACCAGATAACATGCAGATACTAGCATTGTTAATGCATCTTCTAGCCTCAGAAAATTGATGATTTCTTACATCTGGTATCTGAGGGTTCATTACACCATTACCATCATAAAGAGTTCCAAGACTCATAATTTCTTGACCTTGCAAGACCTTAGGAAACCTTGCAGACTCCCCTAGTTCTGGATAATCAGCTCCATCTGTGAATGAGCAAAAGAAAAAGGCCAATATATTCAATTATAGAAGGAAATACGATACCAATACAAAGTATCCGATCTGCAAAGCAATAATTACTCGAGACTAGGAAATCCGGATTGGCCGAGGGGACACAAATTTTTGTTCTCTTTGTAGCGGGAGGTGAGAGGCAACTAGATGCAGGGACTCCAGTAGTTGGCTCAATCTCCCAAGGAGAAACCCTGTTCTTTCGATAAGTACCCACATCAACATCCCATCTCACCTGTAGAAATGAGCAAATTCACAATGTTTATTTACCAAGAAAATGCCTAGAGCATCCAGGTTGCACAGAAATTAATAGAATGCTGAAAACAGATTTTGATTACTGTGGATTTCAGATAGTTAAAATCAGTTAGCCAGAGAAAACACTCAAATGCTTTAACATGCTTTAGTTATTTCTTATTTCTATAACACATTGAAAATAAGGGGGCAAAAGAATGCCTAGTGTAACCTCCCAGCAAAGTGCAAATTGTCTTGAAAGAAATATTTTCCATAAAAAAAATAGGGAAAGATAATGTATTAGGAATACAGCTCATGTCTGAAAAGATTACGAAAAAAATCACTTAATCAAGCCAGGAATTAGCAAAAACACTCCAAGGCATGAATTACACTGTCCTACACAGGCACTAGAGTAACTGAATATGGGATGTTATCTAGAGCTAAAAATGAAGAATAATCAAAAGCAAAAAAAGGCATAAATGCCATCAGTTTGCCATAGTCAACACTGACAAAAAAAAAAATGGAGTTCAAAGTGAATGAGAGAATAGACCTAATACCAATATACATTTCATTATCTTATGCTAATTGTATACTTTAGAAAACTCATAATGACAGGATGTATTAAAAATCTTTGCTGTGCAACAGGTAACACATGATGCACAAAGATGCATGAAAAGAAGCTTATCTTTTAAAAATTCCTAGGGCATACCATCAAACATCTCCATTTAGAACCTGGCCACCTAACTGGGTCAACTTCACTCACCCCCATTATCAATCCCGTGTGTCTGTGAAAAAGTGGAAAATACAAAGTTTAAGACATTCGAATTATAGTTGAATAAACATATGCTAAAGAAATCTCAGACCTTCTCTCTGCTGCATCTTCACTTTCAAGTCTAATCCTAAACCTCATTCCAACAGAAAAAGAATGAATGGAGCTCTTCATGAACTTCCGGTATGGAATTACAAACTCTGAATCACTAGCCCTGCAAAAGTTTTGTACTTAAAAGTTAGAAATAAACAAAAAAAAAAATGGAAAGACTGCATTCGCTATTATCTAGGGCTAAGTTTCAGGGACTTGAGATGTGAAGCTTTCCTGCCAAATAAGCTAACACTCAAATAAAATGACTAGAATTCGAATTTAGCTCAGGAAAATCCGGATTTGGGCTTGTGGAGTTACAGCGGTATACAAACAAAAAGAAAGATCAAAGTAAACTTTTCAGGATCTACCTACATATTTTCACTCCCAAAAATCTGCATAAGAAAGTACTTATGCAGAGTGAACTGAAAAATAATTGCTCAATCGGTGGTGTCTGATGAAAATAATTAGTATAAAATTTGAAACAATCTTTGTACATGAAAAACGATCAATGTAGCACAGTGACCAGAGAGAATATAGAACATTTAGACAAGAGGAAAAAAGAATGACAAGATCCATGTTAACTTAATAGAAGAAACCAAAGATACAGGGGTTAGCAACCCTTTACATAAATCACACCTTGGATTGTAGTTAATGTGGAACACACTTTTACTTGACACAGCATTCGCCACAATGGCAAGACTCCCAATATTAGAACTCTGGCTGGTTACTGAATAAGGGGCGTAGTTCTTAAGCTGAGCTGCTCTCCGAATGCCCAACCTGAGTTCTCCATCATTAGCCCTGAAAATAAAAGCAGAGATTGTTCAAGTAAAGCTTTCAACAGATGCATACCATTACGCGATAGTCTCCCAAATACATACCGAAGAAAGAGCACAGCATCTCCAGACACAAGTTTCTTCTTGTGGACAAATGCACTCCATCCTGTTGTGAGAAGATGCCTTCGTGGTTGTCCTACAACACATGCCATATAAAATGCAGTAATCACAAACTCAGTAGTTAAACGCCTGAAGCCGTGAAAACAAGCAGAACAAATTATTGGAGGCATTTGGGATAAGAAGGTTAGATTTTTCTAAACAAACCTCTGTAGATATGCCGAAATTTCCACTCGCTGCCATGCAAATCCTTCGCGACAAGCTCCTGGGAAGGTCTTTGCTGCTTGTAATCCTACCACAAACACCAAAAACCAATAAGAAAGAAAATAGACACGCAGCTGGAACACACAAATGCGATCCTTACCAGGGGAGGAAAACAGTCCTCCGCAGCCCGGCGAGGCACCGAGAATCCACCGTGAGTGCTCGTATCCGACGCTGTGAGCGTCTTGCAAAACATGTGCGGCGTGGACGACTTGTTCCCAGCTCCAATCTCATCCGCTTCTCCATCTTCCTCCCCCTCCCCTTCTCTCACCCGCTTCTCCGCCTCCTATCCACAATGCCTCTCATCATCTCCACCACTCAAATCCAATACCAGTGCGAATCAGAGAAAAAGAAAGAAATCTAACCTCTCCTTCGGCCACAAGCGCGAGCCGCGCGTAGACCTCATCCGTCGCCGCATCCGCCTGCCAGGAAGAAAACCCCCCATTACTCCCCAATCTCGAGAGATTTAAGAAAAAGAGAGGCAAACCGACATGGAAATCGACGTCGAGCACTCGGCAAATAACATGGGGAGGCAAATCAAGCCCTCCAGCGGCGGCGGGGTGGTCGGCAAGCTGCTCGAGATGGCCCTGAGGGAGGTAGACAACGAAAGAGCCTTTCTTGGGGAGGGAGATGAGCGGGCCGGCGCAGGCGTGCCAGAGCTCGAGGCACACAGACCCGGCGAGCTGCTGCTCCTCCTCTTCCTCGTCGGCCGCCGCGGTGTCGACGGTGTTGAGATCGATCCCCATCGGATGATCAGGAAGGAGGGGAGGAGGGATCAGGGCTCCGCCATTGGACACCCTCGTCTTCCTCCTCTGATGGTGGTGGTGGTGGTGGTGGTGGTGGTGGTGCTGGGGCTGTGCTGCAGGAGCAGGGGCAGCAGCGGCAGCAGCGTGCAGGGCTCGTTGATGTTGTTGTTGTTGATGTGGTTGCTTTGCATTTGTTTGTGGGATTTAAATTAATCGGGGGAGCATCAGAATGACAAGACGTAGAGCCGTTCTGCTTTTTTCCCGGGGTGCTCTGTCGCCTTCTGCCATCATCAAGTGTTTGCCTGGAATCCCATGGCAAATTCTTCCCGTAACACAATTGGATCGTAGGACGCGATCCTAACCGTTGATATTGACTCGAGATAAGAATTTAGTGGAAAAATAATATCATTTAAGTGTAGGATGTGTCCTACGGGATGACAAAGAGGAACACATGGGCCAAGATGACGCTCTAGTCATGGGCTGGTCCTTGCCGCGCCCGGTTCAGGGTCTAACTTTGCATTTACGTCCTTGTAGAAACTCGATTGACTTTTTGCGCATAACACCCTGAAATCCGTTCTTATTACTGTTCATTTTTTTCCTTTTTATCAACAGTGAGGAAGTAAAAATGAAACAGCTTTATGCGTAATTTTTTTAAAATGTCACGTTTGAGTATGATATATTTTCATTTTTGCTTTTTTCGGATATTCGTCTTAATTGTTTGTAAATATCTATTTATACTTTTATTTTATCATTTATCGCGTGTATTATTATATTATTATATAAGAGAATAACAAAATGATAGTATTATGGGAAATTACTGATATCCTCCTTCGTCTTCAAACAAAATAAGTCAAAACTGTCAAAGCCAAAGTTAGTTTGGATGGAAACAGCGATATAGATATAAACCGAATGATTCCCGATCGGATTATGTCGTGTTCATCCCAACCCGACCCTTAACCAACTGCCCCAAACTCAATACTGAACAACTGAACTCCATCAAAAATAAGGAACAATGTCCTACAACAGGGATGAAAGACTATGCACGGGATTGTATCTCAAAACCGTAAGAACAAGAAAGCAGCATGGATAGAGACCCCAAAAACTCTGGCACAAGGCACAATCAATGCAACTCATTGGGCAAGAAAACTCCCTCACTGCCCTATGAAAAGGAAACTCACCAAATATATTCATCCCTAGATTAAAAAAAAAACCCTAACCCTAACCCTAAAACCCTAACTAAAGTTCAAATGCGATAACCACCCGGATAAGCCGGGTCTCCACCGCTCACATCACCCCACTTCTCTTTTCCCCCTCTTTGGAGACTCACTTTGAAAAGATGAGCAGGCATCAAAAGGGAATATATCAGATTTTTCTCTTATTAATTCTGTGTTTTCTGTAGTTGTTCTTGGGTTCTCTCCTTCCTTGCAACCAGAATGGTGGCAGGGGCTTTAATGTGCTTTCTGGTGTTTGATCGGGAAAGCTAACGTTTCCTTTCTGCTTTTCCTCCTGCCTGCTGCTCTGGACTCTTTCATGTGTTGGGTGTTCAACTGGCAAGATAAAACTTTAAAGGAAATGGTTTGATTATTTGCGAAAATAGGAATTCAATCGCAGTTCAACCATTGAAATGGATTAATCATAATTATGCTTATTTGAATAAATATAAATTATATATATATATATATAGTCTCCCGAGAAGAATATGAATATACTGTGAGTTGGCTACATTGGGAAAGAGTGCTCTTTAGGCCGTAGCCATTTAAGTTGCTTCATAGGGCATATATAGCCAATTAAGTTTGTCCTAGGGCACTCGAGATGCTATGAATATGATTAGCTCACTCCAAAGATAATGTGATCCTGTTTGCTAAATAGAATCATTAGGGATAGTTCAAAATTTGCATGAGATATTATTATAAATGACGATTAGTAAGCATGTTTACTAGTCATGATCCAAGGGAAAATCCTAACCCTCCATATCACATATCACTAGTCAAACATGCTGTCATTGAGTTGGACTCATGCCTGTTTCAGCCCAAACAACTAAAACATTTCGCGGGAATATGCAAACAATGATAAGCAAAAGGAAGGTGGCCTACCACCATCAAAAGAGTGGACCCGTGCACCATAAATCAATTAGCTCAAAGTCACAAGGTGCAATGGATGCCAATGATTTCAAAGGGCCTTTGGCATGAAAAGCCAGCGCGTAGTAGTAGGCTAGCAGACCATCTCTTCTCGTTCCCTACTCGACTCGGCCCGAAAATTCTAGCTCTCGGTTAGCTTGCGAGGGCACGGGCACGTCTGCCGTGCCCGGTTAAAGCCCTACAAAGCCCCGAGAGGGTCTCAGGGACCACCGCATTGAGAACGAGAATGGCAGGCAAAGGTCATGCTCACAAAGTGGTTGGCAAATGGGCGGGGGAGGAGGAACCCTAGCAGAGGCCCCTCTTCCTCTTCATCCTCCTTCCTCCTCCTTCCTCCTCCTGCTTGCACACCACCTTTTCATGCTTGGCCTCGATGGGGTTGCGCCTTTGCGTCCCCTCTCCCTTGCCAAAGTGGTCGCACCCCCTCTGGTGTGGGTGGCCCTGTTGCAGGGCTTGATTTAGAAATTTGGATGCTGCCTTTCCTTTTTTTTTTTTTTTTTTTTTTTGTTTCTCCAATCAATTAGGTCCTTTTATTTTATTCAATTATTAATTCATATGATTTAATCGCATAAGCAAAATTGCCCACTGATGCCGCTTTTCGGGTAGAAGAACGAGTCTCAAATGAAACTGGGCCACAAAGCCTGTAAAACGATTTATTACACAAAAATAAAACGACCACAAACAATATATATATGTTAGAAATCGTCGAAACGTTTCAATTTTAATAAATATAAAATTTATTTTTAAATTTAAAACTTAAAATCTCAGCCTAAACAAAAACCCAAATACCAAACACACAAAGCCCCGCGTGATATCTCCGAGATCGTTTGGACGAAAAGAAGCCAAACACACAAAGCCCTTCTGATGGTACACACTTTTACTCAGAATATAAAAAAGTAAAAACTGTTGAATGAACCTACTTACCGAAAGCAACCTCTCACAAACATGTGCTCTTGCCAGCCCTTTGTCTGCAGCTCGTCCCTTTCTATGTAAGCAAAATAATATATATATTTTTTCATATATATCCCTGCAAAATATTTTTTAAGGATATATATCCCTACAAAACAGTGATAACTTTTTTTTTCAGATTATAAGAGAGATTGTAAGTTCAAATTTCGAAAGCACTTTTTATCGTGGATTATAGTTTGTAAGTTTACTCTCTCTCACGTGGTTGCCTAATTTCAAGATTTATACTTAATGTATTTTCGAACGTAAAACTTTCTAAAACTTTAAAAAATTACCTAGACCTACTTAAAATTTATTTAGTTGGTCGAAAATAAATTTATCTTTACCTATTTTTATTATTTATTTGTATAAAAGTAATTTTACGAAAGTCATTTCACTCGTGATAAGTGAAAAATAAATCAAATTTATGTTTATATTTTATACATGAAGATATTTTTTAAAGTAACTGTAGCAAAGATTTTGAGTTATAATAATGTTAAAAATCTCATAATCATAATACATATATGTATTCAATTTTTTATTTGTGAATATTTTTTAAAAATAAATATTTTATATATTAATAATTATATTTTCGTTAAAAATAAAATAAAAAAGTAAATTATTTTCAAACTACTTATAAAAATGAATTTAAAATATAAAAAATTAATTTTTGTATGCTTCCGATTTGCTTCCTGATAATAAAGTAATTCCTTTAGACTTATTTTACGTAAAAAATCACCAAATGCGCGAATGTTTGTGGTCCCCACGAGAAAGAAAACGTAATGTTTTTCGGATTTACGCATTTTCCGTACCGTATATTTCCGCTTATGGTCCGACTCATACCGTTTCGATTATCTTGCTCCAAATGTACTGGATCAGGTTCGAGAACTTGAACAAATATGGGCCTCTTCCTGCGTTCTGCTGGGCTTTCCATTCTAGGCCGGCCCGATATGACATATTAGATCCAACTATAAAAGCCAGTCATTCGTATCAGATCCAACTACAAATATCCGCGCCCTTATCTTCCACCTTCGTCTCACATCGCACCATGCTCTGCTCTCACCACCTCCTCTCCCACTTCTCCCCGCTCCCCACTCTCCCTCCCGCCGGCAATCTCCGGAATCCACCTCCTCCTCGCCGCCTACTCCGCCTTCGCCCCTCCCTTTCCATCTGGCATACCGTCTCCGGCCAGCCATTCCTCGCCGATCTCCTCGACCCCATCCCATCGCCGCCGCCTCCCGATGACGACCTATCCGGAGGAGCAGAATCCGAAGAAGGACCCGTCGAGATCCTCACCTCCAAGCCCCCGGTATTCGCCTCCGGTGACGATCCCTCCCCGATTCAAATCGCCACCAGCGTCCTCCTCACCGGTGCCATCTCCGTCTTCCTCTTCCGCTCCATCCGCCGCCGAGCCAGGCGGGCCAAGGAACTCGTAAGCCCCCTTTTTATATCTCTTCTGTCGGGCGTTGCTGCAGCGTAATCGTGAGGGTTTTGGGGATTGCTGTAGAGATTAAGGTCTTCTGGGATGGCGAAGCCGAAGGGCGCGAAGGAGGAGGCGCTTGAGAAGTTGAGGGCCATGGGGGCGGCTCCGGTGGAGGAGGGCGCGCCGCCGTCGCCGCTGCAGGCTTTCCTGGGTGGGATTGGGGCGGGGGTTATTGCTCTCATCCTGTACAAGTTCACGCTCACCATTGAGGCTGCTCTCAATCGCCAGGCCATCTCGGATAATTTTTCGGTCAGTGCTGATTTCCTATACTCCCACGATTATCCTTCTTTCATGACCTGGCATGGTAATTTCAGTTAAGAGAAATGAATGATTGAGAATGTCAATAAAGTTGTAATCCACGACCAGAACTCTGTAAAATTTAAAAGATGACATTAAAGGTATTAACGCATTGCATATGCAAATCATCTCTGAAATCTGGATGTCCAAATGCCTCGGCGAAATTTACACTCCAGATACTAACTTAAAGCAGGATAAGCTTCTCATTCCAGACAAACAGAAAATATGCCATTCAATTCAACCCTGCAGATACTAACACTTGGAGTTATGGATTCGTGTTTGTTCATTTGGAATGTGAGACTGATATCTATTAATTCTTCTTTTCTAGAACTTTATCCTATTCAACAAATGGAATGTGTCCAAAGTAGTAATTTTGTATGTGACGTAGAATGCTCAAAAGAAGTTCAGAAATATCAAAAGAAGCTAATTCAGAAGTCAATGGGTCATGATAAATGATCTGATTCGCTTTTTTATTTAATTTAGAATTTATCTAACTTAGTACCTTTTTACGTTAAAATTCTCTTCATTATGATGTCATGAGTTTCTTCTACTATGCGTCAATTAGATTTTATTTTTGGATTCCACCAACTCAAGATTAACTTTAAGCTGAATCCTATTCAGTTTAGGACTTGGGAAGGATGAATCATTATTTAGGATTTTATTTTTTTAGCTTAACTTATTTAGGACTTCTACCAACTCAATTAATGGGTTCAAGCTAAGTTGTATTTAGTTTAAGACTTGGAAAACCAGAAACCTACTCAAATAGGACTTTTGATATATTCAAATAGGCCTATGGACAGGGAACCACTAATATTCTCAATAAAGTTATATTTTAGTGAATTTTCTCTTTTTCTTGTGAATTCAAGGATTTCTTAACAGAGACAATGATGTTTTCTTCTTCTACCACGTTTGTTACTACATCAAGTGGTATTAGAGCGAAACTCTCCTTACTTAATGTCTAACAACAACACAATCAGCAGCAACCCTAAGGACGATGTTCTTGTGGGTAATCACATCAGCCATGAGTATTTTGACTCGACCATGGAGGCAATCCAAAACTCACTTGCAAGCTTGATACTGAGGATGAATCAACTTGAAGGTCTGAATTAACCACATCGACGGATCGATGAAATGACTCGTGATCTAATTGGTTGAGAAAAATCTTCGCAAGTGAATCTAGAGTATTTACAAATCCTTGAAAACTCCATCGATGAAAAAATTGAAGACATCCTTCATCGATCAGTTTCTAAGCATGATAGACATCATGATTTTCACTTGAAAATTGATCTCCCATCTTTCAATGGCCAACATCAGATCGAAAATTTTTTCGATTGACTTGCTGAAGTGGAACGGTTTTTTGACTACATGAAAATTCCAAATTCGAAGAAAGTGAATATTATTGTTTACCGACTTAAGGGGGATGCATCAGCATAGTGGGAACGCATCCAGTTGGAAAGGACACTCCAAAATAAAGCTCTAATTCGAGTATGGTCATGGATGAAGGCTCTTCTCGAAAAGTAATTTCTTCCCATAAATTATGACAAGTTACTCTTTCAGCAATACCAAAATTGTCAATAAGGTAATCGTAGTGTGAAAGCATATGCTAAAGAGTTTTATTGCGTATCAACACATAATAATCTAGCAGAGACTAAATCCCATCAAACGGCAAAATTCATTGGTAGGTTACGCACAACCATTCAAAATAGGATTTCCTTGCAATTTATTTGGAAGTTAATGAGGCTGTGAGGAGTGCAACTCTTGTGGAGTCCCAATTATAGCGACCTGTCATCAGAAATCAGGTGGGGAGAACAATTGGTGAGAATTCAAAAGGAGCACATTATATTCCTAATAGAGGTGCAACTATACAATCTCTTCAACCTCCCACACAAGTGAGTCTTGAAACTAGACCTATAAGGCCATCAAGAAACACTACATCAGTAAAGAACTCAAGTTCAAATCCTGATCTAAAGTGCTATCGTTGTCGAAAATTTAGATATCATTTTAATGTTTGTCCAGCACGACAGCCTATGAACTTAGCTATTGAAGATAATTTTGTACTTGATGATTTACATGACTCAAAAGATGATGACCTAATTTGTGATCAAGAAAACTATGAAGATGAAATATTCGAGAAACCTAATGGTGAAAAGTCATTTTTAGTAATTTAGAATTTGATGTACATTCCAAATCAAAAGGAAAATCTACAATGTCACAATATCTTCCGTACTCGATGCACAGTAAATGATAAGATCTGCGACATGATTATTGATGGGGAAAGTAGTGAAAACATCATCTCCAAGACTATGGTCGACAAACTTCAATTGAAAATGAAATTATATCTTTCTCTCTACAAGATTGGTTGGATTAAAAAGATTGGTGAAATCAAGAAAACCGAACGGTGTCAAATTGTTTTTCCATTGAAAAATTCTACAAGGATGAGATAACCTGTGATATTGTGGAGATGGATGCATGTTATATCCTTTTTGGTAGATATTGCCAATTTGATAGAGATTCTACACATTGTGGATGAGACAATCACTACATCTTTTTCAAAGATGAAAAGAAAATTATCATTACCCCCATTGGCGAAAAATATTGACCCAAAATTTTACAAGAGGAGGGTCGCTCCTTCCTGATTGTGTAAAATTTTATAAACGAGACTAAAGAGATAGTTCAAATATTTGTTGTGATTGAGAAAAGAATGGAGATAATACCCATTGAAACTCCGAAAGGCTTGCAACCCTTTCTAGATGAATTCAAGGAAATTATGCCTGATGATCTTCCTGATTAACTACCCCAATGAGAGATGTTCAGTACCATATTAATATTGTTCCTAAAACAAGTTTACCAAATCTACCCCACTAAAGAATGAGTCGAAAAGAGTCACAAATTTTACAAGACAAGGTTGAAGAATTGATCAGAAAAGGAATGGTCAGAGTCAGTATGAACCCATATGTAGTTTCAGCCTTATTGACACCTAAGAAAAATGAAAGTTGACGGATGTGTGTAGATAGTCGAGTCATTAACCAAATCACGGTAAAGTATAGATTCCCAATTCCTCGCTTAGAGGATATACTGGACATGTTGGAAGGATCAACAATGTTCTCTAAGATAGATTTGAAGAGTGGATACCATCAAATCAGAATTAGACCCGGTGATGAATGGAAAATAGCTTTCAAAACAAAAGAAGGACTTCATGAGCGGCTTATTATGCTTTTTGGACTCTAAAATGCACCAAGTACCTTCATGCGATTGATGAACTAGGTACTCAAACCTTTCATTGGTCATTTTGTTGTTTTTTACTTTGATAATATTCTGGTGTACAGTCATAATGAAGAGGAATATAAAAGACATTTAGAAGAAGTATTTACTGTGATGAAGAAGGAGAAGTTGTACATCAACTCAAAAAAATGTCATTTTATGACTGACCACTTGGTGTTTTTGGGATTCATGATAAGTGCTGAAGACATTCATATTGATGAAAAAAGGTAAAATCTGTTAAGCAATGACCGATACGCAAAAGTGTATCGGAAGTTAAAGGCTTCTATGGTATGGTGATATTCTATCGGAGGTTTATCAAAAATTTTAGTTCCATTATGACACCAATAACTGAGTGTTTGAAGTAAAGTAAGTTCTTCTGAACTCAAGAAGCTAATAGATGTTTCGAGTTGATCAAGGAAAAGTTATCTACTGCACCTGTTTTGTCATTGCCTACCTTCGAGAAGTTATTCGAGGTAGACTGTGATGTTTCGTACATAGGTATTGAAGCCGTTCTATCTTAAGAAGGAAGACCAATAGTTTTCTACAACGAAAAGTTGAGTGAAGTTCAAAAGAACTAGTTAACATATGAATTGGAATTTATGCAGTTGTACAAGCAGTTCGTCATTGATAGATAGAAGAACTTGAATCGCATGCATGGTTTAAGCCACATGGCAGCCTTAATGATAACTATAAGTAACGAAGTTGAAGGGTTTGATTATTTGAAAGAATTGCGTGCTAAAGATAAAGATTTTAAAAAGGAGTTTAGAAAGTATCAAGCAGGATAAAGAAGTGATTTATATTTCCATGAAAGCTTTCTTTTTAACCGTTCTCGTTTTTGTATTTCAAGGTGCTCATTGAGAGAAAATATAATAAAAGAGCTGTATAACAGTGGCTTAGCAGGATATTTTGGGCGTGACAAGAGCATTGCACCAATTGAAGAGTGCTATGTATGCCAAACAGTCAAAAAAAGCTCTCAAAATACTAGCCTTTATACTTCATTGCTTGTGTCAAATGCCCCATGGGAGGATCTATCGATGGATTTTATTTTGGGCCTTCGGAGGACTCAACGAGTCTTAAATTCAGTATTTGTTGTTATCGATAGATTTTCCAAAATGACACACTGCATTCCATGTAAAAAGACAGCAGATGCAACAAGGGTAACTAATCTATTCTTTCAGGAGATTGTAAAGGTATATGGAGTGCCAAAGACCATCATTTATGATCATGACACAAAATTTTTAAGTCAATTTTAGAAGACATTGTGCAGGCGATTTTATACGTCTGTACAATTTAGTAGTGATTATCATCCTCAAACAGATGGATAAACTAAAGTGGTGAATCGAACACTCATAAATATCATTTGGTGTCTTGCAAGAGACAAACCAAAACAGTGGGATTATGCACTCGCACAAGCTGAATTCGCTTTCAATAACATGAAGAACAGGTCCACGGGAAAATCACCATTTAAAATTATCAATGGAAGAATTCCAAAACACCCGCTGGACCTGGTGGTATTGCCTAAATTGACAGGAATAAGCATAACTATAAACAATATGGTGGAGAGAATTATTGAAGTGCATATTGAGGTAAAAAAAAAATTAGAAGAATTCAATGCCAAATACAAAATTAAAAAGGACATTCATAAGTGTCCAAAAGAATTTCAAGAAGGAGATATGATGATAGTGCACTTGAGGAAGGAACGATTTTCAGCTGAAATTTACAACAAACTGAAACAGAAGAAAATTGAGTCACTGAATATACTAAGAAAGATAAACGATAATACCTATGTTATCGACCTTCCGAAGGATTTAGGAATCTCAAACACTTTTAATATTCAAGATTTATTTGATTACTATGCACCTGAGAACTGTAAGTTACGAAAAAATAATTATAGGACAAATTCTTTACAAAAAGGGGATACTGATGTAAGACGCTCAAAGAAAGTTTAGAAATGTCAAAAGAAGCTAATTTAGAAGTCAAGGGGTCATGACAAATGATCTGATTCACTCTTTTATTTAACTTAGGATTTATCTAAGTTAGTACCTTCCCATGTTGTAATTTTCTTCATTATGATATCATTAGTCTTTTCTATTATGAGTCAATTAGGTTTTATTCTCGGATTTCACCAACTCAAGATTAACTTTAAATTGAATCCTATTCAATTTAGGACTTGCGAAGGATAAATCATTATTTAGGATTTTATTTTTATAGGTTAACTTATTTAGGACTTCTACCAACCCAATTAATGAGTCCAAGCTGAGTTGTATTTAGTTTAGGACTTGGGAAGTCAGAAACCTGTTCAAATAGGACTTCTGGTATTTGTATAAATAGACCTTCAGCCCTATAGGCAGGGGAACCACTATTATTCTCAATAAAGTTCTACTTTAGTGAATTTTCTCTTTTTCTTGTGGATTCAAAGAGTTTTCTTAACAGAGAAAATGGTGTTTTTCTCGTCTACCACGCTTGTTGCTACGTCAGTATGACAAGCGAATCATCTCTTATAATACTGTGATACTTTCTCAGGCCACAATTGTATTTTGCAATTTGACAAGACTCACCATTACCCAGCATCGTCTAGGCATAACACCTATTGAACTCTAGAGTATAACCCTCTTAATGTCCCCACCATACAACTCAAGAACATCAAGTGACAGCACAGGTAGTCTGCTAAGGTTGACATCTATATAAAATACCCGGGTGATATGCAAATCATTTTTTCAAATCACATAATAAATCCTAAAGTGTATAAATCACTCACGTATCTCCCATGTCTAACTTCACATCCATTGTATCAACTCCATCTCTCTGTTACTCAAGTTATCTATTTTAGTGATTTGGCTGATGTGATACTGAAATTAGCATACATGACATCCCTATCAATCCTACTACAAAATCATACTGGTGTTTGACCAAGATTGGGTGCTACTGCTGCCATTGAAATATATGGTTGTATGTTAATGTGGCCATATTAGCGTACTATCTATGCGAGCGGGGTGATAATTTTTTTTTGACAAATCTATAGAATTTTTTATTCCATATATTTTGTGAACAATCTTTCTATGATACAATTGCTATCAATTTTACATGCTGACAGAAAATCTGGAGGAATTTCAATGGGAAGGCATTTTCTTTTAAGATGTTTCCGGACATTCAATTTTTCCTGATGCCAAAGTCTTGATTGATGTATTATAAATTCAATCCAATGTAGTTGGACCATATTGGCAATTAGGGACCAAACCATAGTCCACATGGTTTAGTTAGCCATATGCAAATGAGGATTGGACTGGAATCCACATGTAAGAAGCATGCGTGACTAAGGACAGCTTAGAGATGGTTGGGTTTGTCTATATTTCGATTATGCTTGCATTTTCATCTATCCTGTGTTGTTTTCTGTTTTACGAGGCGTTTTATTTACTGTTAATGGGGATGTGACAGTTTTGGTTTTGGTTCCATGTTTAATAACTATTGTCAATTTGATGGCTGTTGTGCGACCGGCCACCATTTTATTAGTTTATTTTGATACTTAAACAAACTGTATCGTTTGATGTGTTACCCAGCAGACGCCACCTTTAGGCCCTTGTAGCTTTCATCTGAGTTTTAGTTAAGACTTCATTGTTCTGTTGCAGGTTCGGCAGATTACAATAACAATTAGGTATGCTTCTACTCCTTGAACCGTAGTATTCTTGCTTTCCTTGGTATTCTTGCCTCTAAACCTACACTTTCTTGTCTTTCTCACCTCTGCAGAACAATCGTGAACGGTTTATGCTACCTTGCAACTTTCGTCTTTGGCATCAACTCTGTTGGATTGGTACTCTATTCTGTTCAGCTTGCCCTGAATTCCATGATGGACAACTTCTCCAGCAATTTAAAACTTGAAAAATTCGCCAGCAGTTCAAAATTTGACACAAACGAAGGACAGCTGAATTCCATGCTTTCGTCAGAGAGCTCCACCGATAATACTGAATCAAGAAGTGAAGATGTCCAAAACAGTTCAAATGGCACTTAAAGTTATCGAGTTAAATCTCAGTTCAGGTATCTTGGTCCCTTCCGACCCTGTAGCTTAAATTTCTTCTTGATTAGATGGCATTCAATGTCTGAAAGATTGTATCCATAACAAGAAAATCAATTTTGAGAATTAGGTATGTGTGTGATGGTTCAGAAATTAGTGGAAGATGATGTAAATCCACAATCTAGTCAGGTAGAATGTGAGCTTTCTCGTCGATCGAATGTGGGCCATTGCTTCATTGCACAGAAGGGTAAGCAACAAAAGAGACCAAACAAATAGTATGCATGAGGAGATGGTAATGGGAAGGATGAGTCTTATGTCGCCTCCGCGTCATGGATGGCAAGAGCCACAACAACCAGCCCCCACCTCCATTGCTTCTGTTGTTTTGACCACACCTTCCTTTTTTAGGTCCCACGTCCTGATCCAAATGGCTATCTTACCTACTCACTGGAATTGATGGCCCTCACTGATTGGACTGCCTGCCTTGGATTTTGGCCTAACCTTAGTTATTGTTCAGATTCCTTTGCTGTAGTGCAGAAGCGCAAGGCTTCTACCGTGTATAATATAATAAGTTCACCGGGGAGGTGGTCTCTCCGTCAGATAAACCAGAAAGCTCTGTGACCATTAATTTGTGGACTTTGTCCCTTTCTCCATTGTTTTTGTACTGATCCTTCAAAAATTTTATTAGAATCATAAACTTATCTATGTCTCAAGTACTAAATCTAAATTTTTCCTTTGCCATGAAATTGCGCAAAATTAAAAAAATTAACATAATTCATAGACAGATTTTTTTGCACTACCAAACAAACAAAGATATTGTTTTTCATAAGGTCCTAAAAAACAACAAACAAATGTTACTGATATTGTACAGCAACAGTACTACCTAATAACAAACCACATTGGATCACACATTACACACACATCTCTCTCTCTCTCTCTCTCTCTCTCTCTCTCTCTCTCTCTCTCTCTCTCTCTCTCTCTCTCTTCCCCTATTTGATGGGGAGAAAGAGAGAGATCAAGAGTTCTGACGACGACAAAAACAGCTGGCCCCCACCACTCGCTAGAAGCCGATCCCAGCCGCACCGATCGGCTGGTGCCGGCTCTTCCAGAAGCAGGCGTCCGGCTCCAGCCGAGCCGACGACCTCATCGGCTCCGACTTGCATCTAGTCAGCACGAACGGCTCATACGCCACCGCCGCCGCCGGCGCCGCCAACGCAGTCGCGCCAAATAGCTTCCTCTCCACCTCCTTCGACAACGCCGGGGCCGGCAACACCGGAGGTAGAGGATGTACGGTGGCGTCAGCCGCGGGGATGAACCCCTTGGTCTCACCAAGCTTACTGTCACTGCCTTCACTAGCATTGTTGCGGGGAGGCGGCGGCGGGGGCGGCGCTCCGGGGCGGGGAGCGTAGCGGTGATGGTGGTTCCGCCATTGGAAGAAGTCGTTGCTGCAGACCCAGGTCTCCTTGGATACCTCCATGGACAGCTTCGGCTCGTACATCATCAGCAAGAGGCAGTCCGGAAGCTCTCCCTTCTCTTCTTTCTTCTCCTCTCTGTTGCTTTCTTTCAGTTTCACCTTCACCTCGCCTTCTTCTTCTTCTTCTTCTTCCTCCTTGTCCGGCTCCGTCGCTTTACTGGCCTGCTCCCTTTCCGTCGGTGCCTCTTTCTTGCTTCTCCTCTCCTCTTGAGCTGTTGGTTTGTCTTCTTCCCTAACAATGGAGAAGCTCCACCTAGATTTTGTTTCCGGGTCGACGGAGAAACTGGCTCTCTTGGCGTCTCTCTCCGCGGAGAAGCTATGCCGCCTTGCTTCTCTCTCGACGGAGAAGCTGTTACGCCGCCGGTCCTTCTCTTTGGACGAGCGGCTCCGCCTCATTTCCCTTTCCTTCGCTTTCGATCTCCGCTCCAGGAGGCCGCCGGATCTGCTCACTTTCACCTGCTCTTTTTGCTTCACTTGCTCTCTTTCATGCTCCTTGGGCGTTTCCTTCTCTTCGCTATTATGATCTGCTTCCTTCGCCGGAGTAACAAGAACTTCAGCTGAAAAAGTTTGATCTTTTGATTCTTCTACCTCTCCAGCAATGGCCTCCTGCTGCCTATCCTCCTCTTCTGCTTTCAAATCCTCAATTTTCTCTTCCTTTTTTTCAGCACACGCGTCCAGATCTGCTCCTCCATGGCTGTTGTTACTCGAAAGATCCTTCACTTCCTCTGTTTCCACCTCCACCACCCCTTCTCCACCGCCTGCTTCCTTCTCCAAGCCACCATCTTTGGCTTCTTCTTCATCTTCATCTTCCTCTTCCTCTGCAGTTTCCATAACGCCAACCTTGGCAGCCGCCGGAGAACCCCAGAACCGAGTAGCCAAAGCTGCCATCCTCACCGGATCCGATCTACACCTCATCAGTAGCAAAGCATTCTTCGGCGGAATACACATACTTACTCTCCCCTCGTCCCCAGCCGCCTCCTCCTCCTTCGCCACCACCTCCACCTCTTCGTTCTTCGTCTCCACCACCACCAGCTGCTCCACATCCTCTTCCTCCACTTCCCTCCCCTCCTCATTCTCCACCATCAACCCCACCACCTCTCCCCTCTTCCCCTCCTCGGTCTCGTGAATCGCCATCAACCACCTTGCAAGTACCGCCCGGCAAGAGCTCCTTGTCCTCTTCTCAGCACCACCATTACTCTCCTCTTCCTCCTCCCTCGACGCTGAAGAAGAAGCACATATCGATCTCCCTCCTTTACAGGGCACAAAGCAGTTGAGCTCCGACCCCAGCGTCCTTATCGCCTCACAGACAGCAAGCGCCCACCTTTTGCACTCCCTCTCCCCGCACGCTTCTCCTTCTCCAGCAACACTCCGCCTAAAGCTCGCCTCGCCGCCGCTCCGCCGCTGAGATCTAGACCTCACCACAACTCCCACTCCATTCTTCCCCTTCTTCTTCTTACTCTTAACCCTCACCTGGCCAATACAGGTGACCTTGGGAGAAGACGGCTCCGCCGCCTCAAAGGCGCAGCCTTTCTTGCGGGGGACGACGCCAGCCGGAAACATCGGGGACTGACCGCCCTTGACGCTGCCGCTGCTGCGCAGTCGGCGACTCAGCGAGGCTGACAGAGACGGTGCAGTAGGGTTCTGCGCGCGCGCGGGGCTCATCAGCGGCTTGGAGGAAGGCACGCGCATGGCAGCCGGGGCGGAGGAAGAGGAAGCGGAGGGGCGGGAGGTGAAGCAGATGAAGAGCTCACCGGCGGTGGAGGTGGTCCGGTGGTGTTGAGGCCAATCGCCGGCGTCCATCAGAGAGGGAGGAGCATGGTGGGAGGAGGAAAAAGTTTGGCTCTTTTTTCGTTGCAGGGGCTGTGATCCGGTGCTAAAAGACAGGGGAGAGAGGACCGTGTCCCCATGTGCGGCAGTGCTCCGGGGCCTTTATCGTCGTCGTCTTCTCGTGATCCGGTCGTGGGGCTGTCGATGAGGGCTTTGAGATGTGTGTCGTTGTAAATGCCGTGGTGATCTGCCACGTAGGTTGGCGCGCGTTTGTTGGACTGTGCGCCAGGTGGCTCGCGTGGATTCTTTGGTCGCCATTAATTGCACCATAAAAGGTTGTAATAAGTGGGGTTTTTTTGCATAAAAGACCGAGAATTGGTTGAAATTATATCAGTTTCCTCAGTTTTTTTTTAATCTTTTTGACCTTTGCTTTTTTATTTAAATATTATGAATATCTTGCATTCTTTTTGGCTTATCCTTGAATAAATAAAATTGGGCATATATTCAGATTATTCATAATAAATAAATCAGAAAAATACCCAAAACATGCTTATTAACCAAACAAGCCATATTGAACGCAAATTCGCTTTTCATTTCAATAATAATTTTTTTTTGAGATATTCAGGGATAAATTGCTTATAAAAAATATATTATATTTAATCCGCGAATCAAACCCAGGTTCCTTTTTCATTTTTTGTAGTAAAATTCTGTATAAATTCTCTAATGTGTCTGCTTCTTAGTGATTTTTTTTTCAATTTTTACATGTATACGTCTCAAAATTTTAATATTACACATATATCCCTCAAAAAAATCATAATTATATTAATATTTTTAAAAAATTTGCATAAATATTCTTACAATCATGTATTGAGATAATGAATTGAGATAAAGTATCCAAAATATTCTTATATTATATAATTCTAAACACGTCTTATAAATAGATTTTCTCCCAAAAAATTAATTTCAAATAAAATAATTTTTTTGCATATATATCCTTTACAAATTTTGAAAACAAATAGATCTTTTTCACTATTTTCATTGATCACTAGCAAGAGTTAAAATCATATAACCTTAATATGTGAATGAATTATCAAAATATGTGAATCAATTACTCGAATTAAGTAAAGAAACTCATATAGTTATTTATGCTTGAGGCTATAAAATTTCTAAATCTGTTCCTATAAAAGTAGTGTTTTCATAGGGGCTTATGTGTGAAAAATCTTCCTATTTATGCTGCAGTTTTCCCTCGTCCTCTCCCCGAACACCGAGACATCAAGCCAACGACGAGCGAAAATGCGCTAATGGGCGACGGATTCCGGCGACCTCCTCGCCTAAACATCCACGCCTTCTACCTCCGCCTCCTCATAGGTGACCAGCTTCAAACCCCCAAGGCCCTAACCCTCTTCTTCTCTCCCAGAATCGCCGACCACCCACTAGAGATCAACAACGTCAAGATCTTTGCCGGCCCCGATCTCGTCCGCGCCGCCAAAGGCACCCAGTTCAAGGTTTATGCTGGGTCGGATCGGCTTCTGAAATGAGTTTTCGGATGATCCAGAGGAGAAGGGTGGGGATTCAAGTGTCAGACCTCCGGAGCAGTGGTGGTGCCGAGATGTGCGTGGTGGGCGATCATGGGGCGGCGAATGGCGGAGACGGCGGCAACGAAGGTAAGGAGGAGAAACAGGGCATGGGACCGATCCAGAGATACACGCACGTGGGTCCAACTTTTCACCATTTTCATTTTAATTGGTCAATAGCCAAGATTAAGATCTTGTAATTAGGTTTAAGTAACGACCTATCACCACATATGAGGCATTTATACAAAAAATTAAAATACTAATATAATTATAAATTTTTGAAAAATAAATACAAAATATAATATTTTTAACTATATATATATATATATATAGTTAAAAAAACACGAAAAGGTACTGTGTATTAATAGGAAATGAGAGCCAGGCGATTGAGATTGAAAGGTGCGGAGAAGATCAGGATCAAAACCCAAAAAAAAGCACAAAAAAGAGCCATAATTGTGGATGAGAATTAGGGTTAGGTGCATGAGAGTGCGGTCGGATGAGCCCAAAGAAGCAGGCGAAGCGATTGGTCGGGTCCGGAATCTGGATCACGTGACGCGACTCCGTATACACGGTCAAGTCAAACCATGCATCATCATAACCAGCTTTGCTACCACTTAAATTTTTTATTTTTTTTAATTGCATTTTTGCAAGTTGCACCCCCCCAAATTCAGAATTCACAGAATCCGAATCAAGACATTAATCATTTACTGCGATAAACCAATAATTCCGGGATTTTGTTGGTCCCAGAACGGAATGGAGACGGAGGACCGTTCCTGCTTTCAGTCGGACAGGGTCCAGTCGAGCAGCAAACAACTGCATGTGAGTCTTCTGTCTGCGTTCGGATAAATTTGGAGGAAGTTGGATTGGAATATCCTGAGAACCGCATGAAAAATTGGATTCGGGACAGTACCACTTCCCGTGCGGAGCGGGCGCCCGGAGAGACTCGTCTTCCTGAATTCCTTGTTGGATTCGGGTCCAAACAAAGCGGAGCAGAAGAGAACAGCGACGCATGCAATTCTTCGATGTAGTGTAAATGGTTCGAATGGAAGCGGTTGCAGGGGAAAAGGAAAGTGAAGGGAGTGGTCACATATGCCGTGAAAAGGGTCCAGAAGAAAGCTCCAAAAAGTACCTGGAGGATGAAGATGAGCTCCTCTAAAGCAAAAGGTGCAAAGCCGAGGGACGAAAATGCTTATTGACCTCTACTGCTCTATCGAAGCAACTTTTGGGGTGAATATAATTACCTAATCTTCAAGGGGTTTTTTTCCGAAAAACACCATCTTTATTCATTTAAACCTGGTTAACTGGTCTTCCGACGCTAGATCAACAATATTCAATTTTGTAAATACTGAAGTTATAGGGATTTTTCTGCAATAAAATAATGAGCAGGTCGTTTACTGCAAAAAATCTCTATTATTTACTGACAATCAAACCCTAACTACTATAATTTGATCGTTTAGACCATTGACCAACTTTTTATTGGGCAGGACGCTGCAATTAATAAAGGGATCTGTCCCCGGTTTGGCACACGCGCGCCAGTCTTGGCCTAAAATTAAATTTCGCGCATAAAAAGGGGGCAAAAGGAAAACAATTCTCGGAGACCTCCCACGTGGCAGTCTCTGTCTGGTCTTTTTTATCGTCTGCCACGTGGCCGCACGTAACGTGAGCTGGCACGCAACGGCAATCTGGTGCGTCGAACTTCAGCCTGGCGGTGGAAAGGTTTGTTTTGTAGATTCTGGGCCTGCCGGGCCAACCAGCGACCCAGAGAACCTTTGGCCCAAAAAGTTTTTTTACGGTGGACATGAACTGTAGCTTGGTTTCAGTTCCTGCTTTTCATTGGGTCGCCTGCAGATACACCTTTGCCTTCAGAAAATTCAAATCTCATGACTAATTTAACAAAAACACCGTCAAACTAGATTATCTTACAAAAACAAAAGATTAATTAGTAAAATATAATTAATTAACAAAAATAATTACAACGGGTACACAATCATGATATCCTAATTAACAGGAAGTATACTTTAGAACAAGATCTCAAATTTGTATATTAGAAGAACATCATGTCAAATTCAGATTAGGTAATCTGAAAAAGTTTGATCAACAGAATCTGATCCTGTTGATGACAGATTCTCCGAAGAACTATCACTGTGAAATCTCTTGCTTGGTTGTAAGAGCATTAGCTCATCCAAAGCTCCAAAAGACAGATTTCTTTTGATGGATTCAAGCATCTGATGAAGTGGCTGTGTCTCTTCTGCTTCACAAACTGTGTTTGAGCCGATGACTGAGGTTTCGAAACCGATATTTACTTCATCTTGAGAGCCCAACAAGTAGGCGAGCATTTGGTAGTCGCTGCCTTGGAAGAAGCCACTCGTCTCCCTCTTCATCCCCTTCGTCTGAAATTGCGCTGTTGTTGTATTGTTTCGATTAGGGTTCGTGGTCAAGTGTTCATCATCTGCTTGTAGAGGCAGGCTGCTCTTCTGCCTAACTCGGCATAGAACCCAATCATCCAACTGAAACAGACAATAATTAAGTAAATTTGATAGCCATTTAGCAAGGAATAATTTCTTTAGGGAATTAACAAGCATGGAGCTTACTCGCATGGATCCTTTGTTCTTTGGAGGAGAAGAAGGATTGGCATCAAGAAGTCTGTACTCGTGCATGACCCAGTCAGTCTTGGTTCCCTTTGGAGGTTTGCCTTTGTAGAAGACCAAGGCTTTCTTCACGCCAAGGCACTGTGAACTGCCGGTGGCCAGGATTGGTTTGTCCGTCCCGGTGGCCTTCCAGTACCCGGCTCCGGCTGCTCTATTTGGTCTTGCCCCCTTCGGGTATTTCCGATCTCTCGGACTGAAAAAGAACCATTCGTCTTCTCCGAAGAATGCCTTCCCTGAGAAGGCCAAGAACAACATCCGAACTTGTTATTCGATGTAGAATATTAACAGTGACAACAATATTTGTCTTTACTTCTATTGTTTCTAAACTAAAGACAAGCTTCTTAATAAAGAATGATGAACATAGCAAAGAATGGGAAGATGAAGTAAATGTGAAGAAGAGATATTACCCGGCAGATCCCATGGATTATACTTGTAGAGATCAATATCGGCGACTATAGAAGCCGCCGGGGAAAGCGAAGCAGTGACTTTCTTTTTCAAGTATTCAACTATAAGCTCTTGGTCGGTTGGGTGGAATCGAAACCCCGGAGGCAATTGGTATCCTAGTAATCCCATATCTTATACAATATCTATAGGTTAGTAGCAATTCAATTGCAACAAAGAAGAAAAAGAAGAACGAGTGTTGTGTAGTGTTGTGAACTCTCAGTTTGGGTCCTTTATATAGGCAGAAAGGGTGCTGTGTATTGGGGAACAGACTTGAGGAGTGGCTCAACAGGCTCCATTTTCTGCTCGATCCCGACCCATATGGACTGCACCATGTAGACAAAATCCGGCCGAAATCACGAGGTAATTAGCCTAGAAATCACTGTCCAGGAGCTTCAAAAAAGGAGATTAGAATGTAGCCATGGGCCAACCATGGGGGCTGTCGGGGATCCCACAACAGCTTCTTCCGACAGCGACGGATACCGGCCATGTCCTCGGCTTACTGTCGGTTCCCGCCAGGTTATTTTCAGTTTGATTGTTTCAAATTATACTTATGCTTGACATTAAGCAGCCACTAATGATTCAGGTTTCTTCTCCAATTACGTGTTTACGAGATAAGAATCAAGAGATGATGACAAAAATTTTCCGCATTAAAATATCTCGATATTAGAAAGAGATAGGCTTCTTCTCCTAGAATGTAGAGCAAGTGTGTTCCTGGAACTTAGGGTTCTTCGTTTTATTAAAAGAAAAAAAAAGAGGAACAAGCTTGGGGTTCTCCAACAGTTTGGTACGAGTTCTTGTCTTCATGTTGATGACTAATTACTAATGAAAAACATCAAAACCAATGTATATTATAATATTTTTAATAGAATCTAATATCTGCAAATACAGTATTATTATATGACATGTAACATATTTCATACTCACGGAAATAAAATACATAACATCAAATACTCAACTTGAACACGCAAGTCAGTGCCAAGTTGAACGTTTCTATAGGATTTTTCTTATGGAATTTATGAAAATTTTGATATCTATCTGAAAATATAAGTGTAAGCTATCTCCAAGAAAGAGGCTCCGTGTTAGCATTCAACGTTTAGGCTTTGAAAACCTAATTCTTTCATTTTCAGAGATTTATTTACGGGTTATGTGTCTTGTTTCCTTGATGATTTCATCTTGTCTTGTTCAATGAAAATTATGTGGTGCACGCATGGCCTTCAAATAGATACAAAAGGATGCAACCAAACATAATCAAACTTAACGAAGAATGATCATTGGATTATATACAATGCATGTATGGACATTCTATTTAAGCATTAATCACAGTAATTAGAATGAAAAACAATTGGTGTTTGACATGTTGTTTCTGACCAATTCCGATTTGTCATGTAATCATATATAATATTACATGTAATAGTTATGAAAAAGAGATGAGAAATCAGCATATTTTAGAAAAAATTGTTCTTGATCGTCCTATTCATCCCATGAGATTGTTATATATGATTTCATTTTCTTTACAAATATTATAATATTTATACATTTATATTATAGCAAATATTGAGACATTGATGAAATATTTTTACTTCAATTCTTCTGACTTTCACAAAGTAGCACAATCTATCATCATAGATTAAGCAAAATGTTCTTCTGAAACTCTACATATAACCATTTTTTCCTAAGTAGAACTTCTACATGTGCAGTTGTTGTACTACTACTAAACAACATTTAAAACCTAAAATTAGGGCCACAAAACATCCCAGATCACATTAAGAAATCTGAGAAATCTTGGTCTATTGAATCAGTTCCTGTGGGAGACAATAGTTCAAAAGCACTGGTGTAGCACTTGAATGGCTTCTTCGGCTGCGACATCAAAATCTCATCTAGAGCTCCAAAAGATAGCTTTCTTTTGATGGTCCCAAGAACTTGATTCAGAGGCTTCACTTCATCGGCTCCGAAGCTCGCCGTTTCATGGCTACATGTTACTGTAGAACTTGGATTTGTATATTCATACAGATTGTTTCTTTCGTCTTGCGATCCCAGCAAGTATGCAAACAACTGGTAATCTGTTCCTTCGAAGAAGCCACTCCTCTCCCTCCTCAATCCTTGCTTCTTTGCATCCTTGCTGGCTATGTTACAACTAGGCTTCGAGCTCAAGTGTTCGTCTTCTGGTAGGAGTGGTAGCATGCTCTTTTGGCGGACTCGGCATAGGACCCAATCGTCCAACTGGAATATTTACACTCACTTCTTAGCATTCGCCACTTAAATTGTCAAGTAATTGGTAAATATTACTGGAAGAGAGGAGATGCTTACTCGCATGGAGCCCTTGTTCTTCTGGGGGAGGGATGGATTGGAGTCGAGAAGTCGGTACTCGTGCATGACCCAGTCAGTCTTGCTGCCCTTCGGTGGTCGCCCTTTGTAGAAGACCAAGGCTTTCTTGACCCCGAGGCACTGAGAGCTGCCGGCAGCAAGGATTGGCTTGTCAGTCCCGGTGGCCTTCCAGTAACCGGACCCGGCAGCTCTATTTGGCCGAGCTCCGTTTGGATATTTTCTATCTCTTGGACTGAAGAAAAACCATTCACTTTCTCCAAAGAAAGCCTTAGCTGCAAGTAGACAAGAATCATAGTCAGTCATCTTGCTATTCAATGCAATGAGTCTGAAAAAGACAATTAGCTGAAAGCATATATTGATGACATTCATGCATCAAACAAGGTTTCATGTTATCATCAAAGAAAACAATAATGTTCTCAAATAAAGAAGAAATATCCTTCTAGATTATTACAAATTAATGATCTCATATCTGAATCAAGAAGCATGGGGATGCAAACAAAGAGAAGAATGAATACCGGGAAGATCCCACGGATTATGCTTGTACAGATCGATGTCGGCAATTATAGAAGCCACGGGAGGAAGAGAAGAGGTGACCTTCTTGTTCAAGTAGTGGACTATAAGCTCTTGATCGGTCGGGTGGAATCGGAAACCCGGAGGCAATTGGTATCCTGGCAACCCCATGCCCTCAATTAGATCTCAGACGAAAGAGGAGTACTAGAGAAGAAGAGATACGAGGAGGTGTGGTGAAGTGTTAGAGCGCTCCATCTTGGGTCCTTTTATAGGCAGGAGGTGTTGTCTTTCCGGGGAGCAAGTCTGAGAAATGACTTGCTTATCTCCATTGCTAGACTATTTTCCGACAGATTCGGTATTAAATGAACAAGGCGCGAGTCTTCCTATGCTCACAGACAAAATTGATTCTTGTTAAATTGTTCATTCTGTCACAATCTCTGCGCCATCGTTCCGGCGAGCTCTCTGATGTAAACCTGCTGGGCCAGCAAGAAACTTGTCCGAAATATGAAAGCAAGTCGAAAAATCACTGTCTGCTCTGCTGTTGTTAATTGGATTAACTGTGGTCCGAAAGCCACTTGTAACTGATTCATGTTAAGAAACAGCACCATTTGTATTTAAAATCCTAATATGCAGATAGAATCAAATGCTTGCTCTGATTGGTCGGTGGCACGAGCTGTTGTCTTTCGGACTCTGATGATGTCTTAAATAGAATTGTTTATCCTTTTGGCTGAATGACTAAATTATGTAATTAAATGATCGTTATATAGGAAATAGACTTTAAATGGCTACCTTATGACATTACCTAATTGAGTTTAGTTGTCTCACACGGGGGAAGATGCAGCAGTGATTTGCCACATTTTAAGCGAACGAACCACTCTTCCCTCGTTAAAATTTCGTCTGATACCATTGATGCTTCATAGCAATTTTACATCAAATTTTAGCTTATGCCAATAACAAGAATCTGTACTTGCACCACCCTATTTGCTCATCCAATTATATGGAATTATGTTAGCACATATCCTTGGATATATTTCAGTGAATCTGTTGTTGTTTTACTTCACAAAAATCCCAATTTTCAGCTTGAGAAACATGAAGGATTTTTTGGTTCTTTCTCATCCTGATTGTGCTTTTGGCTTCCAGGCTAGGGACGGTCAAACAAATCAGCCGCGATCGTTTCATTTAAATTGATTTTCTGTAGTTGGATCTTTTTGTTTTTTGCGAACTCCATGCGTTTACCCAGGTTTTTTCACTGGGCAAGTAAATCATGATCTGAAAATGAGAGAATAGTATAGGAATAGCATGAAGTCTCTCTCTTGGAGATAAAACTATTAGTATAATTGATGTTCTATTGTTATGCATTCCTTTTCCCTCCGGCATTTCTTATGAAACATGATGTGTAACTCTTCCTGGTTGAGAAAAAATACAAAAAAATTGCAACTGTTTGTCGTCCTGTTCTGCTGAGGCAAACCTGACGTGGCATGAGAGCTGCTTCCTCTAATAAAACAAAAGCAACTCATGTTCTTTCTTGTGGATCACATGAAGTCTTTTAACTTGTGAATTTGGATAACTACGAGCTTATTAATATGTGATATTTAGTTTAAATAGAGTTTTAATTACATGTGAACTTTATATAATAAAAATTATTTATTTTGTTGGAGACTTTATAGAAAAGTGATATTCTATATAATAAAAGGAGTAAGATTTTTTTAGTTGAAGAATTACACAAATAATAATTGTGAATGGAGAAAAATATTTAAAAATATTTTGAAAAATATGAAGTTAAAAATTTTGAAAATTATTTTTGGAGAGTCAATAAAATTTATGATTTACATCTATTATGATTGAGTTAAGCAAATAAATTACTCTATTATATATCAGCGTATATAAATTATTTTGGATGTTTATAATTTTTGATATTATTATATTATATGATAAGTAATTTGTTAAATATAAGATCGATATTATAGGTATTTTGAAAATAGCATAAAAATTCTATTTTGAAAACTTTTAAAACTACGTTATATTATTTATTTTGTTATAAAATTTTATAAAAACCAGAAAAAAATTAATAAATATTTTTTAATACATCTATGCTCTGATTATATGATGTGACTCTGTTAGTAAAAAAATCTTTGATCATATTAATATATATATATATGAGACTGATTTTGATTATATTATGTGACCTAACTACAGAAATTAAATGTGATACCTTATGATGTGACTTGATTTCAGATATTATGTGTGTGATTCATATCATTGGATTAAGCGTGTGGCCGTAATTGATACTAGATAGTAAAATATATTTTAAATAAGTAAATAAATATGTTTCAAAGTTGTGATTCGATAAAATAATTATATTATATAGTCTAAGATATTATGCATTGATTATATATTGATTTTATGATTATATAAATTTGGAACATGTGTAAAATTTAGTTTTAAAATCTAACATTATTGTATATTTTAACATGTATGACTCATTTGCTTGTAAGTAAACTTTAATCAATATTAAGAGATATAGTCAAGTGAACTTTATTAGTCAATTAGACGTGTTGTATTTTTTTTTATTAAGATTTATGTAAATTTATAAGTTTGAAATTTAAGATTTATTTTCACATATTTTTAAAAAATATTAATTTTAATTATAAAATAATATTATTGTATAAGTATTTTTAAGTATGATATTATAAGCTTATGGAGGTTTATAAAGCGTTGGTCTCATAAATATATGGCCATGTCACATACTAACTCTCTAAACTTTTGGTTTGGGGTGTGACACAATATTCTTATCATTTTATCAATGATGTGATTATTATTATTATTATAACTATTATTTAGTAATCTCATAGTGAAATAGGGTGAAGAAAGGATCAAACAAAATCCTAAACCAATCTCTCTTGCACTGTAATGTGATCAACTAAGAATTACTTTCCCCTTTTTCCTTTTCTTACAAGAGCACCCTTTTTTGTTGATGTAAAATTAGCAATTAAAGTTCCATATGTTACCTTTATTTAACTAGCTCAAAGTTATGTTCGAAAAAATAAATCTTTTTATTATAGAAAATGTAATAGAATAATATTTTAATAAGATAAAAGGAGAAAGAATACAATTTTCGGTATTCTCGTAAAACTACGAAGACTAATTCAAATATAATTAAAAGAATAATCTTAAATATAAAAAAAAAAAACTCAACCCTAAAGAATTTTTTGCAATAAATTTGAACTTTTTTTATTCTAATCTCTCCAACACATAATTCATCAGCATGGAGACAAAATCTCGTGCTAGATTTTCCCTTCAGACGAAAAACCCTAATTTTCCAATTTCTTATTTTTATTTTTTTACTGAAATGAATAACCGTTTTCAACTTTTACGATAATTATAAAATCTTATCTTCTACGAGTATAATTAATTTGTTACAACAAAAACAAATCGTATGATTAGAGGCTGCTTGCCGACAAAATCTAGTATAAATTGGAGCTGTCAAGCTTGAAGGCGACCGCGGGGGAAACGACAGTTAGCCGAGGACAAGACCTGTATCTGTCATTTTCACAACAAGATTGCTGCAGGATCCCCGACAGCTGCCTTGGTTGGCCAAAGCAAGTCTTATATTTGCAATTTTTTGCCAAAAAAGGAAAAATTTTGGACAGTGATTTCTAGGCCAATTACATTGTTATGTCGGCCGAGTTTCTGGCTTCATGGCGCAGTCTATTTGGATCACGGTCAAGGCAAAAACAGAGCTCCTTCTCAGCTCTGTTCCCTGATCACGTAGCATACTTCCTGTCTATAGAAGGCGCCAACTCCCAGCTCCTCGCTGCATCCTTCCACATTTCGAGTACTTTTTTCATAGTAGATATCTTTGATTGAGATCTTGATAGAGTGGAAGAGATGAGATCACCAGGATACCAATTGCCTCTGGGTTTTTGATTCCACCCGACCGATCAAGAGCTTATAGACAAGTACCTGAAGAAGAAGATCGCCTCGTTGCTTTCTCCGGCTGCTTCCATAATTGCCGACATTGACCCAAGACTGGGTCATGAACGAGTACAGACTTCTTGACGCCAATATTTCTTGCCCTCCAAATAACAAAGGCTCCATGAGAGTAAGCTCCATTTTCGTCGACCTCCAACCAAAATTATTCCTTGTTAAATGGCAGACGAATTTACGTAATTATTGTCTATATCAGTTGGATGACTGGGTTTTATTCCGAGTCAGGCAGAATAACAGCCTGCCTCCACAAACAGATGATGAACACTTAAGAGCACAAATCCTAATCTATACAATACATCAACAAAACAAGTGCAGAAGAAGGGGATGAAGCGGGACAGGAGTGGCTTCTTCCAAGGCAGTGACTACCAAATGCTTGCTTACTTGCTGGGCTCTCAAGATGAAGTTAATACTGGTTTCGAAAACTTGGACATTTGCATAAACCAAACTTATAGACAGAAAACAGTGAACTGCGAAGCGGAAGAAGCACAGCCTCTTTATCAAGTTCTTGACACCATAAAACGAAAACTATCTCTTGTCGCTTTGAATGAATTCTTCTTGTCACAATCAAATAAGCGATTTAACTGCTACGACAGTTCTCTGGAGCAACTATCGCCTACTGGATCAGGATCCATGACGAAAATTTGCAGATTTCTTACTCTGGATTAGGCAGTAGAGTTATAAAAGCTGGAGGCTTTAATGTTATGTAATTGAAGTGATACAGATGCACTGTTCTTGTTGGGGAACATGACCATACTAGAAAATACTATAGAATTTTTTTTAGAGCAATTTGATCGGTGTAAGCAATTGTCACGCCCTACACTGTAAATATGGAGAGTTGGTACGAGACAACATCGTATATTTATGAGGTCGAGGTCCCATAAATCTCATAAGTATATAAAATCATATTTAGATATATTTATTTAATAATAGTATCTCATAATTAAAATAAAAAATTTTCAAAATATATAAGAGTAAATATTAAATTTCAAATTTATAAATTTACATAAATATTAATTGAACTAAAATATAATACTTTTAATTAACTAGTAAATCTCACTTAGTTAGATTTTTTAATACTGACTAATTTCAATTCACAAGCAAATGAGTCATTCGACTTAAAATATATATATAATTTAGATTCTAAAAATTAAATTTCACACATATTTTAAAATCATATTATCATAAAACACAATATAATCAAAGTATAATATATTAGACCATATAACAAAATTATCTTATTAAATTCAAAATTTTGAAAGATGTTCACTTTCTTATTAAAAATATATTATTACAATTACATATTTATCATAGTCACACAGATCGCACACATAATAGCTAAAATTAAATCATATCACAAAGTATCATATTTAACCTTAGTGGGTAGGTTATATTACAAAATTAAAATTGGTTCCTTACAAACACATACACATATCGACATGGTCAAGATTTTCCCTCACTAAGAGGGTTACATCATACAATTAGAGTGTAGATGTATTAGGAGATATTTAATAAAAATTTTCTCCGGTCCTTATATAATATCAAAAATTCTGAATATTTAAAATAATTTTCATACACTAACATAATATAGAGTGATTGATTTGCTTATTTCGATATGATTGTATAATTTTTATTGATTCTCTAATTAATTTTTCAAAATTTTTAACTTTATTTCTCTTAAAATATCTTTAGATTTCTTTTTTCATACACAATCGTCACTTATCTAATCTTTCAATTAGAAAAATCTTAATTTTTTTATAACATAAAAGACCACTTTTATATAAAATTTCAACTAAAATAAATCATTTTAGTTAGATAGAATCTAAATTTAATTAAAACTCTATTTAGACTAGATATCACAACAGCAGTGGATATGGTGAATTGGTAAAATGGATATTTTGTTGACTAAAGTAATCAAGTTTAATTTGAATTGTGATGATAAGCTTATTTGGTCCAAGCCTGAGTATGAAATTTAAATTAGGGCTTTGAATTGTATATGAGATTGTCAATTATTGGCCATTAACAGGATTATTAAAAAGCAGTCAACATATGTATATGAGCTTGGATTTTACTTGGAATCATCAAAATCTTTGACATCAATCGACAAGTGAAAAATAAATGATCAGACTTTAATTCTGATTAATAATAATATTGATAAAATAATTAAATCTCAGGAAAGCAGTTTGTATTCTTAATTTGCAGAATCTAATATGTCTTTGTCCCTATACATTATAATTCTTGTACTGTACAAACTTTGATGACAAGTAACATACTATCACATGGAGGACAGTTTTTTTATTTTCTTTATATCACATAGAAAATACTACATGCAGTATCATGAGCAACAGACATGACCACCGTGATGAACTCAACTAACTTTCACTGCTAATCCCAAACGCCGGGAAAAACACCAACACAATTTGTAGTCCAGCTGGTACAGAACATTTATTAGCAACGACAGGAAGAGCTCATGCTCATGTCAGAGAGCACAAGGACTTCTTGGAACCATCTCAAATGCCAATTCATCTTATAGATAGAACCGTCTTGCAGTATTGAGCAGTTAGATGTAGCTTTCCAACCAAAATTAGTTTATCTGATAAAGTCGAGCAGAAAGTAACCAGCCAGGAAGAGACGCTCAGCTGAGGCATCTCCTTCAACGAAGCTTTCATTTCAATTGTTTTTCGAATTTTTTACCGATGGATCGAAGGCTTATCACCTTGTTTCGGCTAAGGTTCCTGCAGTGAACTTCTTGTGCTACGGGAAGATTCATCGGTCCACATCTTGAGCATTTTCACTTGACTGGATTTCTACCTCAGATGCCACTATAGTATAAATTTTGATTCTACTGACCAATCAGAGTCTCTTTCAAGGCGCGCAAAGTTATTAAATTCGTCAATAATGGCGCGCACAAGAAGCACTTTCATCCGAGGGCATAGGATCACTCGCGCCACGTTCGATTAAAACGAAATATGCAGGGAATATTTGAGGCTGTCTCTACTTCTCTGCTCTGTTCCCTACCAACAGATCACCTGTGCCTATAAAAAGCATCCAAACTCGAGTCCCCAACACTTCACCACACCTCTTCTTATTCCTTTTCTTCTTGTTCTCTGCTGCATATCTAGTACTTCTCTTCCATTGAAGTCTTCGTCTTTGAAATTCAATGGAAGGTATGGGGTTGCCAGGATTCCGATTGTCTCCGGGGTTTCGGTTTCACCCGACTGATCAAGAGCTTATAGTGCACTACTTGAGGAAGAAGGTCGCCTCTTCACTTCCTCCGGCGCCTTCTATCGTTGCTGACATTGATCTATACAAGCATAATCCATGGGATCTTCCTGGTATTCATTCTTCCTTTCTCTTCATCTTCGTGTACGTTGTGTTTAATTGTATGGCTTCGTCTGATTGTCTGTATCTCATGAAGTTTGGCTGTGATTGTTGTCTGCTTGCAGCTAAGGCTTTCTTTGGAGAAGGTGAATGGTTTTTTTTCAGTCCGAGAGATCGAAAATATCCAAATGGAGATCGCCCAAACAGAGCAGCTGGGTCTGGGTACTGGAAGGCCACTGGAACTGACAAGCCTATCCTTGCCGCTGGCAGCTCACAGTGCCTTGGGGTGAAGAAAGCCTTGGTCTTCTACAAAGGTCGGCCGCCGAAGGGCACCAAGACTGACTGGGTCATGCACGAGTATCGTCTTCTTGACTCTAATCCTTCATGCCCTCAGAAGAACAGAGGATCCATGAGAGTAAGCTCCTCTACTTCCATAATTCACATCATCTTCTTCCATGGTACTCAGCATCCCCATTAATAGATTTTCTCTTTGTTTGCAGTTGGATGATTGGGTTCTATGCCGAGTTCGGCAGAAGAGTGCCTTCCCTCTTCAAGCAGACGATGATCATCACATCTCAAAGACTACTCACAAGATGATGAAGAGGGAGAGGAGTGGATTGTTTGAGGAGACAGATTACAAATTGCTTGCATATTTACTAGGATCTAAAGATCATGAAGAAGACACCAAGAATGAGAACTCGAGCTTGAGTTCCAACCAAAATCACAGTCAGAAAATGGAAACTTATGCAGTCAATGAAGCAAAACCCCTTCATCAAGTGCTCGACACCATTAAAAGGAAGCTATCTTTTGGAGCTCTGGATGAGCTCTTGATCTCACAGCCAAATAAGAGATTGAACTACTATGATAGCTCCTTGGAGCAGCTGTCACCTTCAGGATCGTCTGACTCTCTTGAACTTTTCCCAGATTTCTTGATCTGATTTTGGGACTAGTGTAATTCTAATTAGTAGCTTTTAGATCCTGTATGAATGTATTCGGAGTAGATCTTTTAGTTACTAAACATGGTTATGTATAAAGCATTTGCTTCAATTTCTGCTTCTCAAAATTGTAATAAATTGCTGTTTTCTTCATTTTGTGGACTTAAAAAGTATAACTTTTCATCTATTCATAAATATTATATACTGACATGTACAATGCTGCAGCACTGTATTATATCCTGAATTAAGACAATATTTGGCTGAGTCTGAAGCAGATTGTTTGTGTGTTTTTTTACCAAAAAATTAAAGAAGAAAATGAATTCTGCAGTACTATATTATATACTGAATTCAGACAATATTTGGCTGAGACTGAAGCAGATTGTTTGTGCGTTTTTGTACCAAAAAAATAAAGAAGAAAATGAATGCTGCAGTACCGTATTATATACTGAATTAAGACAAATACTTGGCTGAGACTGAAGCAGATTGTTTGTTTGTTTTTGTACCAAAAAAATAAAGAAGAAAATGATTACAATGTTCTTTTTAATGAATTCATCATCAGATGATTAGGTAAAGATTAGACAAGAACCCTTATCCCTTCATTTCAGAAGATAAAATACATCTTAGTTTACAATATTAATCTATATTTAGTTAGAATTTGAAATGAAGTTGATAGACATAGCAGGATTATTCTAGGTTATTTCCATAGAAATTGGAGTAAAAAATAATCTAATCAGTAATATTTCTCATCAACTCCGGTTCCTGCTTCAGATACAATACAGTATCAGCATCAAACCTAGAAATCTACGCCATGACGAGGACACGAAACAACCTGAACTATTGAGTTATTGTCTCCTTGTAAAACATCAACGTTGCATCTGTTAAACCATGTCAACTCCAACGTTTTTGTCCTATTCTTCTCGGCCGTCCTCAAATCTCTGCTCTTGTCTTTCCGACATGTCTGTTCTATTCCGACAGGCGATGATTTTCAGGTTTGATCAGATAAAACACAATTGCTGTGATGGCATGAAGCACATCTTCAAATTCCAATAATTTTAGATACGGGACAAAAAAACTAAAGCATAGCTTTACACACAGCATTTTGATAAAGATGAAGCTTTTCACATAGAAAAATGGTGGAAGGCCAAAGCAGCGGTACCATATGCAGTGGAAGGCCACGCATATGCAAACACAAATTTTTTGTTTTAGGATGTCAATTTCAATCTTAGCTTGCTCCAAATACAATGCTTCCTATTGACAAACTCGCTCCCTTGCAACACAACACAACCATTTCTAGAAAGTTTTCTATAAAGAGGTTGCTCCTCCGTCCATTTCCTCATTGCCTTCTTCGATTCAAAGAATGGGATTACTCGGCTATCAGCTTCCGCCCGGGTTTCGCTTCCACCCCACAGATCAAGAGCTCATAATCGAGTACTTGAGCAAGAAGCTCGCTTCCTCTCTGTCTTCTTTTGAGTCTATTATTGCAGACGTCGACATCTACAAGCACAATCCATGGGATCTCCCTGGTAACAACTATGGCTCAATTCATTTCAACGTGAAGTTGTTGGTTTTCAAATTTTCATCATCGGTGGCTTAACAGAGAAGGCTTTCTTCGGGGAAGGGGAGTGGTTCTTTTTCAGCCCAAGGGACAGGAAGTACCCTAATGGAGCGCGGCCAAATAGAGCAGCGGCGTCTGGGTACTGGAAGGCCACGGGTACCGATAAGCCAATACTTGCGGCTGGGGGTTCCAAGTGTCTAGGTGTGAAGAAGGCCTTGGTCTTCTATGAAGGCCGGGCGCCAAAGGGCACAAAGACTGACTGGCTTATGCATGAGTACCGGCTTCTCGATTCGAATTCTGTCTGTTCTCAGAAGAGAAAGGAGGGAACCATGAGAGTAAGCTTGGCGTTCTTTGTTCTTGTCAACTTCTTACAAGATTTTCTCATAACTGATGAGTCTTGCTGTGATTGGATCAGCTGGATGATTGGGTCTTATGCCGAGTTCGGCGAAAGTGCAACCTTCCCTTGCAGGAAGAAGATGTACAGTTGAGCTCAATTCCTTCACACAAGAAAGCCACTCAAGCTCAACCTCCTGATCATCGAGAAGAAGCAAACAATGAATTCAGACATTCAAAATCCAACACCGACGAAGGCTATGGATTGGATCAAGCTCAACCGCTTCAGCAAGTTCTGGACAACATTAAAAGAAACCTCTCCTTCAGTGCACTGGATGAGCTCTTGATGTCTCCTCCACATAAGAAACTGAACTGCTTTGGTGTTCATGGAGACCAGTTCTTTCCTTCTGAATCAAACTCAGCTGATGTATACTTCCCCAATTTCTTACTCTGATTCACAGCTGTAGCTCCTGCTTCTTCACTGTGTTTAGCTTTTAGAACACTTTCCTAATCGTCATCTGGTACGATGGAATCACGGCTCTTTTTTTTTGGATAATTAGTTTGTGTTTTATCCAAAAAACAGGCTTAATCTGCATCGGCACAACAGGTAATCAAATCTTGTGCAGATTTTTTATGTGAAATTCTTAATGAAACGAAGCGTTATTGCTTCAAAAGGTCAATAGATAAATCTCTGCTTCAAATTATGATCTTGTTGGATATAGGACAAAACCTAGAAAGTTGGCTGATGACAATGAGTTGAGCTTTACACTGAGCATTAGGTGCTGGTTGCTTAAAAGTTGATGTCATGCCCCGAGAACAAGATGCGACGGGTGTGCGTATACATGCTTATATAATAGATATATAAAATTCATATGTATTAAATTTTTTTAATAATTTCATAATGTATAATAATAGTCTTTAATATCTTAACATAATATAACGAACTATAACAGACTATATTTAAATTAAGGGTAAAGAAATCACAAATTAAGAATATAATTAAGTCACAAAAATCTAAATAATTAAATAATGTAATTTGTAACTAAACTCAAGAATTTAAATAATCAGCAAACAAAATCCTAAATAATCACTTCTTTCTAATGAGACATAATGTTTATAAATAATCTTGTAGAGCGTTATACAATTTTTTTTCAAATTAATCTCCATTTTTTTATCATGTTAAGTTAACATTTTAATATGAAATAAAATTTTGAAATTTATTTTCATGAGATATTAATCTGACATGTAGTTATGTGCAAAATTAAGCAATAAATTCATATATTATTAAAACAAGAATTCTTTTCAAGAAGTAAAAATAATAGTAAAGATACTAATAACATTATGTAAGTAAATAATGACTAGCATTTCCTTTACAGAATAGGGTACATATATATTAGATATCCCGAATTATAAGTATATTAGTACACTTAAAAATAGTGGCTTATTCATGAATACACAATATCCCAAAAGGGACAACGATAAAAATATATCGCTACTTTGATATTTGTGGGTGATAACGAAATTAGTTTCTCACGATCATATGTATGTTGATATGATCATTATTTAACACTCAATGGTAGGATCATGACACAAATTAAGATGAAGACAACACAGATAAAACTAGCAAGATAAGATAATTCATAAACTGCTCACATAATAAATATCATAATCAAAGAATACATACATAATTTTTTCAAATAAGATATAATTCAATATGAATATATATCAAAATTTAATAATAATAAATATATACAAATTCATAGGCAAGGTTTCCTTGATCTCAAATCATGAAATCACACGCACTTCATAAATCATGATATAATATCATATCATATTAATTAGATAAAGATTCATTTTAAACAAATAATACGTATTAAAATATAATAATTTGTGAAAATAAATTATTTTAGCATACTAAAATGTTACTTAGCATTAGCAGAAGTCTCTTATTTTCTTACCTGACAAGAAGAATACGAGACAACCATAAGTAAAAAGAATTTTAAGCGTTGTCTAAACCTAATCACCAAAACAAATTTCAATTACAACACATAATTACTCAAACATGCTTTCAAATAAAGTAACTCGACTCCAAGCCTAATAACTTGCATTAACACTAATCTAGTCTTGTTCGAGTATTAAACAAAATTTAAATGAAAATCACTCTTTATACCAAAATATTAATTCACTATGAAGTTCAATTTATCAAGTTTTAGAATTAACAATATAAAAAAATTGGACTCTTGAATCGTAATCATAATAGATTTTCAGAAGTTATTGACACTTAGGAATGAATGCATATCTCCAATAGTAATTAGCAACCCCAAACTAAATTTGGTAAAAATATTTCATATTAACCTAATATACCACATGTTTAACATATACCAATATTATCTTATTAAACTCTAACTTGATTCATGAATAATTAAATATTGATTGAATGCTAAAGGTGATGGAAAAAAATGAAAATCCACATTATAGATTATGAGAAGAAAACAATGAAAAACTAATAATAAATACCACTTTGGCCCAAAAAGAGAAATATTAGCTTACCTAAACGTCGTACTAACCTTCATAGTACTCATAATGAGTGCAAAAAATTATCTTCGACACGTCCCCCCCTTTAATCTTCAATTAGTGATAACTACCCCGAAGATCAATTTTGGAAAATATACGAACACCTTGCAGCTGATCAAATGAACCGTCAATCCTGGGAATTGGTACGTGTTCTTTACAATTACCTTATTTATCTCCTGATAATTTATACATAACCTCATATTCTCATCTTTTTTTTCTTCACGAATAGAACAAGAGTGTCCTAAAGAGAGAACTAGATCCAATAAAATCTTTGTCAAAGAGTTTCTGAAGCTGATCTTTCAACTCTTTTAACTTGGCTGGAGCCATTTTATACGGAGCCTTTGAAATAGGTCCTGTACCAAAAATCAAGTCAATAAAGAATTCAAGCTCTATATTTGGTGACAATTCTAGAAGATCTTCTGAGAAAACATCAAGAAAATTTCTCACTATAGGAATGTCCTCCAACACTTGATCTTTTACTCCTATATCTACCACGGTTGTCAAGAATCATGTACATCCACTCCTAAGTAACTTCTTAGCTTACATAACAAGATTACTCAAAATAGAATACTAATATTATTGTCGGAGAAAGAGAATTCTCACTCTCCTGAAATCTTAAAATTCATTTAGTTCTCTTGACAGTTCATTATTGCATAGTGAGCAGCTAACCAATCTATACCGAGAATCACAATAAATCTTGCATCCTCAAGATATGAAGGTCAGCCCTTAAATTTCTAACTTCAAAGTTCACTATATAATCCTTATTTTTAAACCAAAGATGAGTAACAAGGAACTAACTACAAACAAGAGTATCCATAAACAAATCATAATTTAGTAGAGAACATGAGATACTATATTTTCTAACATATGTTTGAGAAATAAAAGAATATGTAGCACCTAAGTCAAATAATACACATGCATAATTTATAGCTACACAGAAAATATCTAGCAGCAAGACATATATATACATATGAATCACATATACATGACATCACAAAATAATAAATAATAAAAGTTTTTTAAGTCTAATAAGTATATTTGCGACCATTGCATTAAATATATATATTGCTAAGTGAGAGTATAAATCCGACCTTGGATCTGAGATCTCTCCCTTTAATGTGATCCAGTAGGTACAGTTGGAATGGTTAAAATTGGTTGAAAAACATGAAATCCTTGAAATAAATAAGTTGATCTACCCTGACGGTACTAGACATTCTACAATCTTATGGTCCAACTAACTATACTTGAAACAAGCACCAAATGCTTGTCTATATTCCTCACTTGGATGTCCAAAACCACAAATAGAGCACTTGATTTTATTTTGCAGAGTTGACTTTTATGTCGGTGTCTTATAGTGAAGGCAACTCTGACCATAAAACTTAGAATTCTGAGTATTTGAGTCTTTGTCTCTCTTCCTTTGTTTTCCTTTATTGTCCACCTTTGTGGCATTCCACATAGACTCCAAAGCTTTGGCTCTATCCACTATATCCTTGTAGATCTCCAACTCAAAGGTTGTCAAACCTCTACGAAGATGATCATTCAAACTCTCCTCGAATCTTCTAATCCTATAAGCATCTAAAGCCACCAAGGCAGGGGGAAATTTTATTAGTCTATCAAACTCTGCCTCATACTCATCAACACTCATATTACTTTGATTTAGGAAAAAAAATTATCTTTCAAGCTCAACGACCTTATTGCTAGAGAAATATCTTTTAAAAAACACTCTTCTGAATTTCTCCCAAGTAATTATAGTGCTTCTAAGGACTTGTATCCCTATTTTCTACCACGAGTTAGTGCTTCCTTGCAAAAGGAACATGACAAACCCAACCTTGTCGCTATTCTCATAGTGGTAAACTTTGAAAGTCTTCTCCATCTCCTTTATCCAACACTTCGCCTCATCCGCATTTGTATTGTTCTTGAATGGTGAGGGTGCAATCTTTTTAACTTTTACAATGGATTTTAATTTATTCATGGAATTAGTTTCCAGATGTACTACTGTAATAGTTTGTCCTACTGGAGGCGGTTGGGCAACAGTGGATGCTCGAGTTTGAATTAGACCAACGATTTTTTGCAACATCCCTTGGAGTTTGTCAAGGCTCCTCGGGTCATTTTCCCCTACTAAGTTCACTGCTAGAGACCTAGAAAGCCAGAAAAACTCCCAAAGTGGGATCCCTAATATGCATGACGTTTTGCTCATATTGCCCTTGAGGTGGAATTGCAGTTTGTTTTTCTTGATCCTCAACTACATTCGAGCTAGTTCTAGGCATGCCAACACGTCTTCTAGGCAGTAATCTAACATACATATACGGGGTTATTATAACAAAGAGTATAATTTATAATAAATCAAAATAATAGTCACAATACTAATATATATATAATAACCCAACTTTTAACTCTACCTGCACTCATGCCTCGCCGAGAGATGGCATAAGCTATTCAATTCAAAATTTATATTCTATAAGGACTCGAACCTAGAGCTCTGTCCCAAGAAGACCGAGATGTGACGAGTGTCATATACATGTTTACACAATAAATATACAAGGCTCATCCTGTATAATTATGAGGTATAGATTTTTCTAACAACTCTATAATACGTGACAATGGTCTTAGCATATAATACTAACATCTTCTAATACTAAGTTTTTAATTTCTTAACTTAATATGACAAACTATAAAAAACCATACCTAAATTAGGGGCAGTGAAATCACAAATTAAGAATGCTAAGTCACAAAAATCCAAATAATCAAATAATATAATTTATAGCTAAACTCAAGAATTCAAATAATTAATGAACAAAATCTTAAATAATCAAATTTTCTTTCTAATGAGAAATAATGCTTAGAAATAATTTTGTAGAGTATCACACATTCTTTTTCCCTCTATGATCAGAGTATGTAAGAGAATGAATGATCTCATATTAAATTGATATTTTAATATAAAATAAAATTTTAAAGTTTATTTTTATGAGGTATAAATCTTACATGGAGTTATGTTCAAAATTAAACAACAAATTCATATATCCTTAAAATAAGAATTTTTTTGAAAGAAGGAAAATAATGATAATAATAATAGTAAAGATAGTAATAATATTATACAAGTAAATAACGAATGGTGTCCCTAGTCACAAATATATTGGCACACTTAAAATTAATAACATATTCACGAATATACGATATCCTAGAAGCGATTATGACACAAATATACTGTTACTTTAATGCTCACGGGTGGCAACGAAAATAATTTTTCACAATCACACGCATGTCGACATGACCATTGTTTAACCCCTAATGGTAGGGTCATGATACAAATCAAGATGGAGATAGCACAGTCAAAACTAGTAAAATAAGATAATCCATAAATCTCTCATGTAGGAGATATCATAATCAAAGAATATATACATAGTTTTTTGAAATAATATATAGTTCAATATGAATATATGTCAAAATTGAACAATAATAAATATATACAAATTCATAGACAAGATTTTCTTGATATCAAATTATGAAGTCACATGCATTTCACAAATCAGGATATAATACCACATCATATCAATCTAAATGAATAAGATGCATTGAAACATAGTAATTTATGAAAATAAATTATTTTAGTATATTAAAATGTTACTTAGTATTAGTAGGAGTCCCTTATTCACTTACTTGATAAAAAAAATACGAGACAACCCTAAGTAGAAAGAATTTTAAGTCTCGTTTGAACCTAATCACTAAAAAAAATTTCAATTATAACATATAATCACCCAAACATATTTTCAAGTAAAGTAGTTCAACTCCAAGCTTAATAACTTGTGTTGACCTTAGTCTAATCTTGTTTGAGTATTGAACAAAACTTAAGTGAAGACCACTCCTTATATCAAAACATTAATTCACTATGAAGTTTTATCTCTCAAATTTTAGAATTAACAAAATGAAAGAATTTGGCTCTTGAATCATAACCATAATAAATTTTAAAAGTTATTGACACTTAGCAATGAATGCATATCTCCAATAATAATCAACAACCCTAAACCAAATTTGGTGAAAAGATTCCATACTAACCTAATATACCACATGTTTAATATATATCATTATCATCTTATCAAACTCTAACTGAATTCATGAATAATTAAATACTAATTAGATTCTAAAGGTGATAGAAAAAAAATGAAAAATCCATACTTTAGATCATGAAAATGAAGAGAATGAAAAACTAATGATAAATGCCACTTTGATCCGAAGGGAAAAGTACTGGCTTTCCTAAACATCGTACTAACCTTCTCCTCTCCAAATCCTTGCGAATTTTTTTGGCCAAAAACTCGTTGTTGATTCCATCTCTAAGAAATCCTAGCCTCCTCTATTCTCGCTACCAGAACAAAGCAAAAAGAGGAGAACAAATCGGGTTGAGTTATATTTGAGAAACAAATTTTTAAAAATCTCCTAAATCAGTAAGTTTTACACCTAAATCTAGAAAAATTCTTTTTTTTTTTTCAATTTTCATAGTTAATGATATCTTTGATTGTTTAACTAAAAAAAGCTGACAAATATACAAGCATTTGTAGCACTAGAAGATCAAGTTGTGAGCTGAATCCAAACTTGAAGTTTAGGTTTTTGGATGTTCTTTCAATCATGGTTTACATTGAACATAATATAGGCCCTAGAAAAAGTTGAGAAATTTAAATTGTGAACTAATTTATTGGTACAAGTATGTTCCCTGCTAACCACACTTGCTCCCTATCAATATAACACAATTATTTTTTTTACTTGTGGGGATATTTGAATACACAGATCAAACTTCTAGTTGAGAATATCATTAAATGATAATGATAAAATTAATACTTTTTGTTAGTACAATATGGTGGTTGTCTTTGTATTCGCTCCAATTGCGGTCATAACTCATGAATTTGATGCTTACCACTCTTTTTTTAATGAAAAATTACATATTTATCTTTAGATTATAAATTAGTTGAAATATGTTAAGACATTGCTTTAGTTAATTAGTTTTATACTGAAAATTTTATCTAATAAAAAATTTTCTTATGTATTTATCTTTACTTAATTTGGGAAAACTTTCTGCACCCCCTTCAAAAGTCAGAAAATTTCTAAGAACTACTTCTAATTTTTTAAAACTCCTAATAAGCTCTTTTAATGTGATAAATATTTTAAATTAACCCCTATTATTACTAATAATACATATATTGTAGTAATAATATAATAATATTTGTATACTCTAGCAGCACTATATACTTAAAGCTGAATATTATAAGTAAAATATACGTTAGTGTCAAAACCAAATCAATATAAACAGAAAAAAGATAAAATAATCAAAACCAAGTATATATAAATAGAAAATTACTATTATGATCAAAACTAACCATATATGACTGAAAAAAAAAATATTCTTTTAATCATAATAGTTATATTTTCATATTAATTTACATATTATTATACTAATATTACAGTATTTTATATATCATTATATTACTCTACAGTGTTGCTATAATATATTATATGCTATTATATTATTATTATTATAATATTTTATATAGTATTATATTAATGTATAATATTGGTACAATATTTGGAATTTTTAATACTAATAATTGCGAATGGATTAGATCATTGAGAATTTCAAAAATTGAAGGAGATTTTTAAAAATGGGAAAATTTATTCAAAGGTTATAGGAAATTTTTCCTAAAATTTTTATGAAGTGGCTCATCTCCCAATTGTAGGTGAGAAATAATTCAATTGGAGTGACATAATGTCTCAACAAGAATTCTTTTGAGAAAAAAAAATCAAGTAAATAGTATTTTGGTCGAAAAAAATCCTAAATAGTCCATTTAGAAATGAGTTAAGATTAAGATAGAGATTAAAACTAGTGAACCATTTTAGTAAACTAGTATTTTTTTAATCAAAATTGATACTTCTTTTGAGAAAAAAAAATCAAGTAAACAGTATTTTGGTCGAAAAAAATCCTAAATAGTCCATTTAGAAATGAGTTAAGATTAAGATAGAGATTAAAACTAGTGAACCATTTTAGTAAACTAGTATTTTTTTTAATCAAAATTGATGCTATGATAATTTAAATTTTGAAAACTAATTGATTTTTATAATAATTTAATATAATAATAATAATAAAATAATTAACATTAATTTTTTAAAAAATTAAAATTAGAGTTAGTTCTGAGCTTGACCTCTTACCAAATGGGGTGAAAGAGGCTATTTATGGACTGAATTCGGGTTAATCTGACCTCAATTGATTGAATCCATTTCTATGAACATTTCGGGCCGGTCCATCGGGCCAATACAGGACCGATAACAGCCCCGCCCGTAAAAGACCCTCGCGGAACTGCTTTACCGCTTTTCATTCCGCCACTTCTCTCTCCATTCCCCGACGGGAAGTGGGTATCCAAGATGATGCAGCTGCTCGGCTTTCGGGGATCGTCGAGGGATTCCGGCGGCGGCTCTCCGGGATCCGCCTACCGGAACCCTAGCGCTATCCCTCCTAACTCCTCTTCTCCTCTGCCCCCCTCCTTCGCTACCACCACGCTGGGGCCGGCCAGGCCGCTGCGGCTCGTGTACTGCGACGACAGCGGGAAGTTCCGGATGGACCCAGAGGCCGTCGCCGCGCTCCAGCTCGTCAAAGGCCCCGTCGGCGTTGTTTCTGTCTGCGGCCGAGCCCGCCAGGGCAAGAGCTTCATTCTCAACCAGGTTTGCCTCTAGGGTTCCCGTTTTCTTGTTCTTCTTGCTAGTCTTGTTTCTGCACTGATAAAGGAATCTTGAGTTTCGGAATGCTGTTTGTTTGATTGTTTCTGAATGCTAATTGAATGAATTCTTGAGTTTTAGAAGATTGAGTGATTAGTTCAAGTAGGGTTTCTGTTGTTTGGTCAATCCCAATGAAGGGATTTTGGGTTAGCTTCGGATGAGTTGCATTATTGAATCTTTAGTGTATCACCGTGTACTATAGACTGATATCAAGGTAGCAGGCAATCTAAGGAAACTTTTATCTAGTTTGTTGAAATTATAATTGTTTTTTACCAATCAAATGGATGGCTTGAAATTGTTCTTATAAGGAAGGATTGTGGTAAGATGACTTGTTATAAACATTTAGATTAGAAGAGAACAGAAGAATACGAAGCAAATGTGCTTTGATAGATGTAGGGATGTTCCACTGATATATATATTTGTTTACATCACTAGGGAGCTTCAAACAAAACCCTGTATCAAGCAACAAAAATGAGCATGAATCTCAGGGTTTTTTAAGGATAATTCTTTATATTGTAATTTTGAAGATTTCTCTAGTTGTTTTGTTGTTTCATTTCCTGAGGCAACCATGAATGAAAATTTTGGGGGAATTAAATGGAGCTATGGTTTAACATGCAAATACGTGCAATTCTCCTACCAAGAATTCCATTGGTTGTTAAAAGGAGAAGACTTTATGTGAAAGGGATACCTCAGAGTCAGCAAAAACCAGAGTAGAAAGGAGTGTATTATATGAAGAAATGTGAAAAAAAAATCTGTTCTTTTATTATTTTGATAAGAACTAGGTACAACAAAAAAGTATGATCTATAAAAATATTGAAGAGGAATAAATCTATTTCCATTCTTTGACTGGTTGTTTGTGTAAACTGTAAAATTGGAGGAAACAGTATGTATAGAACATGGAACTTCTCTTAAAGTTTTTTTTTTGTCATGTATTTGACTACTTAGAGGCTTTAGTTATTTCCATTGAACTTCATGTTGCCATGGATTCAGTTGTAGTTTTGTAGTAGTATTGAAATCTAATTCAAAATCTGAACGTGGCTATTGATCTGAACAGGTTTTCTCCATTTCATTATAGTCAAGGTACAGACCTCATATGCCTAAGTACATAATTAAAGATTTTGCACTAAGAATATTTTTTTTTACCTTTTTTTATTCATACATTTCTTGCAATTTTTATGGATGTATAAGCTCTTATTTTTTGTTATTTTACCTATTCTTTGCCTTACCTTCAAGCGCCACCATTTTTTTATGTTCAGCTTCAATTTCTTATGATTAGTCAGGTTCACTAATGCTTTTTTTAACTTCACTTTCATTTTTTATCTATTGGACATGTTACTGCATGTACATTGACATGCTCTTAGTATACCAGTACTCCTATGTTAATTGTCCTTTTTCAACATCCCATACATTGATGTATGTTTGAATAGCTCCTAGGAAGGAGCAGTGGTTTTCAAGTGGCTTCTACTCATCGGCCATGTACCAAGGGGCTATGGATGTGGAGTGCACCGATCAAGCGAACTGCATTGGATGGAACTGAGTACAATCTTGTACTTTTGGATACTGAAGGCATAGATGCATATGACCAAACGGTTAGATCATAATGGTTTCTGTTACTATCTATAATATACTATATATTTTTTTTTGTTTTTTTATGCAGTCTTCCATGATTATGCTCCTTGATGTTCCTAGCATTCAATTATGCTGATTTGGATTTGGATTAATTTGCCACCCATTCTTCCATCAGGCTTATGGGGCACTGTTCATAAAACAACTGTGTCCTGGTTAGAAGTTTTGGTTATCCTTGTAGGTTTAAGTATCAGCAACACTATATTATTGCTTTACATCCATATAGCAGCAACACAATTTTTCTTCGGAAAGGCATTTAGATTACTGTTTCCTTATCAACTTTCTGGATAAAATTTGTTCGTTGTGTTATTAACTAGAATTATCTTGAGGCTGTTTCTGTGGCTTCTTCCTAATCAAATATGACCAATTTTTGCTTGAGTTGTACTTTTCTTTGCTTGTATCCTGGCAGGGGACTTACAGCACCCAGATATTCTCCCTTGCAGTTCTCTTATCGAGTATGTTTATTTATAATCAGGTAAGGGCATCCATCATTGATCCTTGTAATGTACTGCTTAAAAGAGTCAAACCTGTTGGTTTTTATTTCTATACAAGTTATGATTTTGATTCTATCTGGTACTTAGCTAAAATGCATCGAGTCTTGACTCTTTTTTTCTTCAGATGGGTGGTATAGATGAAGCAGCACTTGATCGTCTTTCTCTTGTCACTGAAATGACCAAGCATATTCGTGTTAGAGCCTCTGGTGGAAGGTCTTCAGTGTCCGAGATTGGGCAATTTTCTCCAGTCTTTGTCTGGTTGCTAAGGGTGGTTATATTTCAATAATTATCAGCTTATTAAGGACTATCTTTTTATTTGTAGCTGCTGTTTCATCTTTTGTTGCCATTGTTCCTTTTTTCTTTTGTTTCCATTGTTCTGACCTCAATACACTATTTTCTAACATGTAGGACTTCTATTTAGTGTTGGCTGAGGAAAACCAAAAAATTACACCACGTGATTACCTAGAATTAGCCTTGAGGCCTGTTCAAGGTCGAGGAAAAGATATTTCTGCAAAGAATGAGGTATTGTCTGCACTTCTTCCATTGGTGCTATCCAATGTTTATAATTTCTGATTTAAGATGTTATTTTGTTCATGTGATATAACATATAACAGATCCGGGAGTCCATTCGTACTCTTTTTCCTGATAGGGAATGTTTTGCACTTGTGCGTCCATTGAATAATGAGAGTGATCTCCAGCGCCTGGACCACATATCTGTGAGGCTTCTTCCTCCTTTATTTATTCATTTCATGTTCCACATGTGCATGTTGACTTTATTTTCGTGTATTTATCACCACTCTCTTCATATGATACAGCTAGACAAACTAAGGCCAGAATTTAGATCAGGTCTGGATTCACTAACAAAGTTTGTTTTTGAGCGAACTCAACCCAAACAAGTTGGCGCTACTGTGATGACTGGTCCTGTTCTTGCTGGCATCACACAATCATTTTTGGATGCCATCAACAAAGGGGCTGTCCCAACAATTTCCTCATCATGGCAGGTTAGCTAATTTTCAACATTTAGTGATATCTGTGTGATCATTGTTTTCTTGGTATGGTATCTGACATTTTCAATGATGTAGAGTGTAGAAGAAGCAGAATGCCGGAGGGCGTACGATATAGCTGCTGAAATTTACATGACATCTTTTGACCGCGATAAACCAGCTGAAGAAGTGAGAGAAGCTATACAACTCTAGATTTCATGTTAGAATATTAAAGTTAGCTAGGTTAGATGTTAGGTGGTTTTTTACAGTACTCTTAGTACACTTATTTTTTGTGGTTTTTTCCCAGGGTGCTCTTAGAGAAGCACATGAGGATGCTGTTCAGAAATCACTTACTGCATTCAGTGCTAATGCTGTGGGGTCTGGTTCAGCACGAGTGAATTATGAGAAGCTACTTCACAACTTCTACAAAAAAGCATTTGAGGTGAGGTTAAATTGATACTATAGTCAGGTTAAAATATAATTTTTTTTGAATATTTTAATTGAGGTGGTTTTTTGCAAATTTATAGTATGAAGCGAGTGGTTTTTTGCTAATAGTAATAAGCTATGTGGTTCCTGCAAATTTGGCATAAGACAGGTGGTTCCTTGCCAAAAACTCTTTAAAATATTTCTTATTCAGCTGATGCAATTTTGTGACATCAATTTCAATGACCATTAGATAACATTTTCTTTCTTTATCATATGCATCTTGTCTGAGTAATGCTTTACTGTTATAACAAATTCTACTTTAGCTTTCTTTTTTTCATTTTCAGTTATAAATTTATAATGATTGCTTGGAATTATCAAATATTTTTGGATTGATTTGAGGCCAGAAGTCTCATGGTCATTGGTGTTTTGACAGGATTATAAACGAACTGCATTTTTAGAAGCTGATTTGCAATGTTCAAACTACATACAAGGCATGGAAAATAAGTTGAGAGCAGCTTGCCATGTTCCTAATGTGAAAATTGATAGTGTGATTCAGGTAGGATTTTTGTATTTTTCTACCATGATAAAACCTGTTCTAATTCATGTCTATCTTTAGCTTGTCATATTTTCAAGTCCTGAGTTTTCACTTGCATTCATGGTTTTCTCTCATACGTGTATTAAGTCCCATATGGTTTCTAGCTATGGTTGCAATGGGCCAGTCCAAGATCAGATTCTATTGTTTTTAGAGAGGCTCTGTTCATTTCTCTAATATATAACCTGAGTCTAAGTTGAAGCCTGGAACTCAAAAAAATTTAGAATGCTCAAGCCAATCAGGCTCGTTTTGAGACTAGATTAGTCCATGAAAGCCCTATCTTTATCTTAACCTTGTAATATTTTTGCTTTAGAATACTTTTCATTTTTCCTTTGGCCTATTATCAGTTAATAGGATTTATTGCTCCCTTAGCTTGGATTCACAGGACAGTGATCAGCTTCTTTATTTTAGTTTGCTGTTTGTGTAATTTTTAATCTCTGTCTAAAGCTTACATTGGGATACTAAGAATATGATCATAATTGTTCATGTACCAGGTTTTAGACAGCCTGGTCTCTGAGTATCAGACATCTTCACACGGTCCAGGAAAATGGAAAAAGTTTGCAACTTTCTTACAACAATGGTTTGCTTCTTTTCTCATGTTTTTCATTTGATGGAAGTTCTATATTAGATAGCTATTAGTTGAATATAAGCACGGGAATATGCAAGCTATTTGGAAATGACTTTATATTCAAACACAATTAAGTTGGGTTGGATTCATATGGCTGGATTGATTTAGTCCAGAATGAGTGCAATCTTGGCCTTGGAACTCACCTACATCACTGCTTCTTTTCTTTCCAATAAAGCCTTTGTTCTAATTGTTGTTATTTATTAACTTGCAGTTTGGCAGGTCCAATACTTGACCTTGTTAAAAGGCAATTAGATCAGATTAAATCTGAAAGGAGTGCTCTTGAGTTGAAATATCATTCATATGAGGACAAATTGGTATTGCTTCAGAAGCAACTTGAGGCAAATGAGAAACACAGAACAGAATATTTAGCACGCTATGAGAAAGCTATAAGCGCTAAGCAAAAGATTTCTGAGGATTATAGCCAGTCTATGGCCAACTTGCATAGCAAATGCAGCACATTGGAGGAGCGCTGCTTGAGCCTCTCTAAGGCTTTAGAACTTGCAAAACAGGAATCTTCTGATTGGAAAACTAAGTATGACCATAGCTGTTTAGAGCTAAAGGCTGAGGAACAGAAGTTCACTGCGCAAATTGCAGCTCTGGAATCTAGGAAGAGTGTTGCTGAAGGAAGATTGGCTGCTGCTTGTGAGCAAGCAAAATCTGCTGAAGAAGAGGCATCAGAGTGGAAGCGGAAACATGACGTTGCTAGTGGAGAACTGAAGACAGCTCTGGAGAGGGCAACATTGGCACAGAAACGCACTAATATGGAGGTTCAAGAAAGAGAAGATGCTTTGAGGGCAGAATTTTCTGACCTGTTAGCCAGAAAAGTAAGATTTGTATTTTTGTTGTTATTAGTATTTGATGGACTTGCTTTTTTTTTTTTCAGTAACTGATGGCCTTGCTCTGTTCTTCAACTTGTTGTTTATCTGTCAAACTGTAGGAAGAGGAAATCAAGAATCTGATTGCAAAGTTTGATAATGCTGAGAACCAATCAATTAGCTTGGCTTCCCAATTGAAGGTAACTCTCCGTGTTAATTTAAAAATCTGCCATGCCTATCAGGACTTTCATGCTAAAGTTCTTTGTTATCACATGAATATGACAGTGTTTGATGTAAATTGTAGGCTGCTGATTCGAAATTGAAGAACCATGAAGTTGAAACCATGACCCTGAAGGATGAAATCAAGGAGCTAACTGAGAAACTAGAGTTTGCTAAAACTACAGCTCTGTCACATGAGAGAGAAGCCAGAATCCTTGAGCAAGAAAAAAACCACCTTCAAGAGAAGTTCCTACTGCAAAGCAAGAAATTCGATGAAGCAGATGAGCGTTGTAAGGCTGCCGAAAGGGAAGCAAAGAGAGCAGTTGAACTGGCAGATACTGCCCGTGCAGAAGTGGTTGCTGTGCAGAAAGAGAAAAGTGAAGTTCAGCGGTTGGCAGCAGAAAGATCGGCGTTGATTGAAAGAGCTGAAAGACATGTCCAAACCTTGGAGGGTGAAAACTCAAGACTCACTGAAGAAATTGAGAAGTTGCGCCAATCTGAAATGGACGCAGTTTCCAAGACTGCAATGCTTGAGAAGAGGGTCGAGGAAAGGGAGAGAGAAATTGAAGAGATGCTTAGTCAGAACAATGAGCAAAGGTCCAATACAGTTCAAGTTCTTGAATCTCTTTTGGCTACGGAACGTAAAGCTCGAGCAGAAGCAAGTAGCCGAGCAGAGGCCTTGTCTTTGCAGTTACAAGCAACTCAAGGCAAATTAGACTCACTCCACCAAGAACTCACGGCTGTCCGCTTGAATGAGACTGCACTAGATAGCAAACTTAGAACAGTGTCACATGGTAAACGTTTAAGGGCTGCTGATTGCTTGGCCACAGGGTCTGTCCAAGATATGGACACTGATGTAGAAGTGAGGGGTCGAAAGAGATCCAAGTTGAGCACCAGCCCATTAGCCTTTGCTCAGACCGAGGACGGTGCTTCTGCATTCCACGGGGATGACAAACAAAACCAGAGCCAGAGGACTGAGGAAACCGAAGCAGAAGACTACACGAAACTCACTGTGGTTAAACTTAAGCAGGAACTGACAAAACATGGATTTGGTGCAGAGCTGCTGCAGTTGAAGAATCCGAACAAGAAGGATATTCTCACTCTTTATGAGAAGCTTGTTCTCCGGAAGTAGCAGTTTCAGTGGCCAGCACCTTGTGTATTAATAGCTTGGCAGCAAAGAGAGGTACAATGTCTTTTTTTTTTAAGGGCGAGTTTATTGTTCCATTTACAACACTTCTCAGATGATGTGGTTCTGTAATTTATAGGGCATTTGGCATTTTTTCCACCTCTTGATTCACCATTTTGAAGGCCACTATTGATGGTTTTCATGTATCAATAGGGTTTGCTGTTTATTTGTTGATCTCAGATTAAATTTAGTATATGTTTGGTGATCACGTGTGTCGAACGCAATGTAAATGATGATACATCCGTTTGGACTTTTAGTGGTTTTTCCTATTTTGTGTGATTTATGTGAAGTCATAACATCTTGGAGTCTATTGCTTAACACAAGCGATGCAGGTTGACACTATTTATTTAACTGCTAATATTGATTTATTTTATTTAAAATAAATTCATGAGTGTGGATACGTGCATGTACTTTTAGGATTTAATTGCTTGCTCCCGTCCTGCATAAAAAATGAAGTAAATATAGGACAACTGCCTCGAGATCTGAATGCGCACTTTTTGACTTGAGTCATTCAAAGATCATGATGGACGGATGGTGGCCTGCTCGATATTTTGTCTGGTATACACCAGGTCTGGCCTCATCGCCACGGTACGCTGCGTATTGGAACGCAGCCACGGCCTGCGCCCCCGCAGAGAGGCCCCGGGTCGATAGGCTAACGCGGATGCATGCGCAGGCGGCCACTGCGTCGTGGTCAACACTTGCACGACGCGCAAGCATGTGACTGTCATTCCTAAACGGACAGCTATGACTCCAAGCTTCTTGACCTTCGCATGACGAGACTTGCGAGTTTCCTCGGAGCGGCAGAAATTGCGAAGAAAGCGGATGTGGAGAGTACAGAAAACACAAGCAAAGACTTGTCGGACGAAGAAGCCATGTTTTCTTCCTTGCGTTCTCGAGGTTTCTCTCTGTTTATAGGCTTAGAGAGATATATGCTAAGAATTGTCTACTGTTGTGAGTCTTCCACCAGATTTGCTTTCCAGTTTTCCCCCTAGAATTCCAAGTCACGGTCAATGGCGGAGTTGCAAGAGCAAAAAAGAAAACATAATTTTGTTGTAATATCGAGTGGAAAATGACAACTATAGTGAAGGATTAGGGTTTTATGGTCTTTCATTGTAATATATCTATATATATTCTTTGCTTGAGAATGTGGATTTGAAAATGTGTTAGTTAATTTTCCTCTAATTGGAGCTTTCTTAAAAAACATAGAGTGCATTTGGAATGTGAGTAATAAATATAATCATTATGTTTAATTGAACTAACAAAGAGAGAGAGAGTCTTGTTAGTCATCTCAGGATGATCAAAATTTTAATCACCGTGAGCGCGTATAATCTTTTATTATAAGAATTCAGTATCCAATGCCAAGAAATTTCACGAAGAGACTACATGGTTTGTTCGTACAACTAGAAGTTTTAAGGTGTGTTTTGTAATTGATTGAGGTTAAAATTAAAGTTAAGATTAATAAACTATTTTACAAACTAATTTTTTCTAATAAAATTGGCTTTATAATAATTTAAAGTCTGAAAAACTTATTAATTTTTTTATATTAATTTAATTTATTGATGATGTAAAATAATTAATATTAATTTTTTTAGTAAAAAATAGTTAATTGGACTAATTTTTTGTTAGCCCGATGGCTTAGGATTTTACACATAGCCCGCTATACATTACCGTAATCACATACAACTCCGGCACACGAGTGTTGTCAACTCCTGATTTCTAGCCTTCATTTTAAAAAAAATTCTTCTTGCTGATAGCCATGAGAATCAAGGCATAGTTCCAATCTTCATACCACAAACACCTCTAGAGTTTGTTTAGATTGAGATTAACAATATGATTAACCCATAATGATTACATAAATCATTAATAATTCTTTCAAATAAGTTTTAAATTTCTACTACCAAACTAATTTCCGTCCAAACACAACCCGACTAATTTTAAAAAATTTATGTCTGAAATAAAGTTTTCATTCATATTAGTCCAAAAATACATGAGGAATCTGTCTGCAAGAGAAATGACTCGATTAATCCAAATATAGAAAAGCATTTTAACATAGATGCCCTTCACTTATTTATTTCTTCATCAAACTCCCAACGAACGATCTATGAGACTAGGGTTTCATCTCGGTCCCTTGGCTCGGGGGGCAGCCTGCATCTTCTACGCAGTAGCGGACCGGGGGCCAAGTTCGCGGGCGGCTAGGGTTACGTGGGGACATCGTCACTGCACCATGGAGGACACCTGCACGATGCGCAAACATGTTCGTATCATGTGGTGTTCTCGGACGACAGCTATGATTCCGAGTTTGATATTCGAATACGGGGCAGGAGAAGGCATGCATGCAAAGACTTACGAGTTTTTCCGGTGAGCTCTCGGGCTGCGGCGGCCCTGGAGGAGACCACGAGAAGAACAGCTGCAAGGAGAGCAGCAAGCACAAGCAAAGACTTGTTGGAAGCCATGTCTGCTTCCTTACAATCTCAAGGTTTCCATTTTATAGGCTTTCAGAGATGTTTTCTCGCTTGTTGGAATTCCAAGTCAAGATCAACGGTGAAGTTACAGATAACAGATTTCATGAGAAAAAACACGTCATTTGTTGTAGTATTGACTGGAAAATCACAAACATATTGAAGGATTAGGGTTTTATAATCTTTCGTTATATAATACGAACTCGAACTTTTTTTTAAGACAAATATTAGCAGAGATGATTTTAATCAGATTAATGACGATGGTCACAAATCATGGTCATAATCCGGCCTGCACGTAATGTTTATTATAGTAATGTTGCAATCCAATGTCAAGAAATTCTATATAACTTGGTTGACCTGGGTAAACTCCTATCAAGTAGAGCGGGATGGGCCCAAAGTCAACTCACATGACTTGAGGTGGACTGAGACTCGTTAAAGCCCACGAATTTTTATATTAACATCATTAAGATTTGACTCTTTAAATTTATGTTAGGTCTGTTAAAACTCGTCAATATCTATATTTATTACTTCTAATGACATATTAAAGTAATATTTAAAAATAAATTAATATATTTTATTAGTAGAGTAATGTGTCTAAACGATCTCTCAACAAATTTTTAAAATAAATTTGAAATTTAACAAACTGTTTATTAAAATTCATTGGGTATTTTAAACGAATTTTAAACAAATTTTTAGCTTATTTAATCCGTGAGTTCAATAAGCCCCTGGACCCGTTCATAGCCTTACTATTAAAGTGCCTGAGAGTTGTCATTTTTTTGTTCATCTTTTTCTCCTTATTTTTCTTCCTCTATTAAGTAATGACCTGCGTAACAGTTTGCATATAAACTCCTATTAAGTGCCTAAGAGCCGTCGCTTCTTTTTCCTCTTCTCTGCTTATTCTCTTCTTTCTTCTCCATCTCCTTCTCCTCCTCATTTTTTTCTTTTTTCATTCTTCTTTTTCTTTTATCTTCTTCTTCTTAAGAAAAAAAGATAAATATAAGTATAACTACCTAATTAATGTTTAAAAAAAAAAAGATACAATCATCTAACAAATGCTTGATATATTAATTATTAATTTTTTTAATTAAATAGAAAATGAGATGGACATATTCCTTTATTTGACTATATGAAAACAATTTAATCCAAAAATCAAAAGAGGTTTGTTGTTATAACGTCAGATGTGATAAATTAATCCCACATCGAATATTGGATAGATCGGGTCCAATATATATAGTGAAAAAGGCTCATATCCCATGAGCTTAAGCTTTTGGGATGGTTTAATGTCCGAAAACAAAAACCCGTTGGTGTGGGTCACACGGTGGAACTGGTTGAGTAAAAGAGTTATTGATTAAAAGTGTCAAAATTGATGTGGTTAAATCACACTTGAAGGGGGAGATTGTTATAATGTCAGGTGTGATAAATTAGTCTCACATCGGATATTGGATAGATAGGGCCCAATATATATAGTGAAAAAGACCCATATCCTATGAGCTTAAGCTTTTGGGATGATTTGGTGTCCAGTTCACTATATTATTTCGATTTGACACTCTTTCGGCTCCCCCAACAGTTTGTATCTCTAGGATTTAGTAGAGAGCTTATTTATCATATTAGCTCGAAATGCTCCAATACAAATACATGAGAAACTTTAGCACGAACCTTATATCTAATTTGATTGTTTGATTTTTTTTTTTTTTTTCCTCTTTTCTTACATGGCTTTTATTTATTTCTCCGTCAACCTCAGTGCACATAATCTATCAGGCTCTAGGGTTTCATCTCCGTTGCTTGGCTCGGCGGGCACGTTTTCTTGGGTATGCAGCTAGGTGGTTCTGGTCCAAGGCACCCGAAGCGCACTGAGCAGTCACGGCTAGGGCGGCTCGGTCGCAGAGCTCCCCTGCTGATAGGCTCCCGCGAGGACACGGTCCCTGCTCCATGGTCAGCAGCTACATGATACCCAAACATGAATATTCATTCTTAGACAAACAGCTATGACTCCAACTATGATCTTCGTTATTCTCTTGTTAGTGTTACGTAGCGGACGGGAGAAAACATGCAAAGACTTACGAGTTTCCTCGGCGAGCTCCCGGGCTGCGGTGGCTGATGAGATCTCGAGGAGAACAACTGCAGAGAGAGCGGCAAGCACAAGCAAAGACCTGTTGAAAGCCATGGCTACCTCCTTGTTATCAAAAGGGCTTCTATTTATAGGATTGTCTACTGTGAAGAATTTTCCCTGCTTCCATCAGAGTTGCTTTCTTGTTCCCAGGAATTCCAAGTCAAGATCAACCGTGAAGTTACAGATGAGCAAATTGCAATAAAATAAAAGAATTTTGGACTTTTTGCATGTACTCCCCTGACAAATTTGGAATTTGCACGAACAAATTGCAATCGCACTTATTATATTCCTTGTGTGTCGAATTTTTACAACTACACCTACGAAGTTAACTGTTTTTAAAAAATTGACGAAACCATACAAATTACCGAAAATATTTGTTTGCAAATATAAACTCTTGAAATTGTCTGATCGGGAGTATATGTACAATTCTAAATTTTTTCAAAAAATATAGACGTAATATCCAACTTTTTAAGGGACATACATGCAAAAATTTTAAAAGAAATAATTTTATAAAATATAGCCGTGCATCGCGGTAGATCGCATCATGAATGGGTAAAAAATTGGAATGCAAGAGGAATATCAGTGTAATTATAATAATGTTGATGGTATAAATGCAAGTTCTGACTTTTAGGGGTATATATATAAAAAACCCGAGATTTATTTTTTTCAGTGTTGCGGATAGAGTAATCGTATCCTTGAAAGTCCACAAAGAGACGACTTGGTTGAGTCACTTTTCTGAAGAAATTCCGCGGAAAATCCAAGAGAGACGACTTGATTGACTCGGATGTGCTAGAAATCTCGAGGGGGTATATGCGTAATATATTGAGGTCATGTGAAATTTAATGATTTGCAAGGATATATATGCATAAAACGTAATTATTTTAGGATTTTCACAAACAACCCCATAATCTACGGCTTAGTCTGCTGCACAATTATTATAGAAACCAAATTGATTGCATAATTGTCAAAAAAACACATAAAATCTGGGTTAAAAAATAAAAAATAAAATCCAAAAATGAAAAACATCTCAAAGTAAAAATCACGAGAAAAGACTGGTAGTTACAGAGCATGTACAATAAATTTTTAGGACGATTCGCTATGTGAGAACTGAAATCGAGATTGAACTTTGATGGGCTTGTTGGGCTTGTTGGGCTGTGGCAGGCCTCTCGACTGAGAAGGAATAAAGAACCCTCAAAGCCCACCTATCCTTCCTAAAATCAACCTCTAACCAAAAGAGTTCTACTGATTTGACCGTGATTATTAGAGTTATTAGATTAAATTTAATTTGAATTGTGGTTCAAAACAAGTTTAATATGAGTTTTGATTTCATCGGAATTTTTGAGATTAAATATGACGAGAAATATCTTAACTCCTCCCCTTAAGTTAATACATTCCAATTAGGGACATTTGATTAGTCGAGAACACATAAGCAAAGGCTGACAAACTTCAAGGCGGAGGGAAAGCGGGAAACGACCCATCGCTGCTACAAATCATACTGAAATAAAAAGCAAGTTTTGATTAGGATTTCGCCCCGAATGATTTTGGTTAACAGATGATTTGTTGACCGGTTTACTTCCTTTTTTAAGGGACATTGACTGGATTACTACTCGGTGATCAAGGCCCTAATCAAGAAGTACCTCCACTTATAATACCACTCGAGAAGAAAAGGATTGCAGAAAACACCCATGCTTTTCGATATTTACAAACCATATTTGCATGTTAGTCCCTGAACTTTTTCTGACTTATTACAAAGTACTCACTCAAGGATTCTCCGCAGGGAGATATATCATATTCTTCGGTCTAGAGGGTAAAAATTAATCAATCGGGAGATTAATAATATAATGAGTCTCAGAAAATTAGAAACTAGATGTGAAAAGACCCATTTACCCCTTACCAGAATGAATTAGGGTTTGTACCAGCTGGGACAGACGTGATCCATATAAATCTGCACCCAACTGCAAACCAACTGGCACACGATCCATAAATAAGCTGCACTCCAGTAACTTCAAATCAAATAAATCACAATTATGCAAAGGCCCATAGAGCCAAGCAGTACTCAACATTTTGAGCTTCGCACAGGCAGCTCTCTACCAACCAAGCAAACCAAAAATCTCAGGAATTCTTCCTACTACATTCTTTTCATGGTAATTCGGAGTCTCCAATCACATTTATGAGCTATCAAATTCATAAACAGCCTGGAGCTTAGATTGAAGGGAGAAATTTACAATGTAGGATCATACCACATGCTTCAAATTCGGAAAATTTCAGAGATTGAAGAGAATTCTGCTTCATCTACTTCACCTACTTCACAGTATACTACTTTGCTCGGAGGCATCATCGTAGTAATATGGAGACAACTTGCCATCTTTCTCTTCCTTCTCCTCAGGCATGCCCTTGCTGTCAGCAGCAACTTCAAGCAGCATCTTGACGACTCTCCGCATAGAGGGCCGGTTTATGGGGAGGGTGCTGGTGCAGAGGATGCCGATGTTGAGGACCTTGCATATCTCTTCCTTGTAGCAGATGTCAAGCTTTGGGTCCAGAACATGGTCCAGGCCCTTCTGTTCCAATGTGCTGCAGACCCACTTCACCAGGTCCTTCTCCCCGAACTCAGGGTCTACAGGGGGTTTTCCAGTTACAAGCTCCAGAATGACAACTCCAAAGCTGTATATGTCACTCTTTTCGTTGACACGAAGTGTGTATGCATATTCTGCATTTGGATACAAAAACAATCAGCCCATGCTCTTTTTTGAGAAAAACAATCAGGACAAGATAACTCTTACAGTGGCAAATAGTTGTATTTAATTTACATTGAGAAGCCAAACAAAACCGAGCATATGTTAAGACTTCCTAGGCATCCAATCTGTTATCATTAAAAGGAAATGCAGAGATTCCTTATTCACCAATGAACTTTACTGCATTCATGATGACTGATTCATAAAGGGAAAATCAATCAAAACTTTTCTGCAAATTAATAATCTAGCAAACTTGAATGGCAAAAATATTTGCTTTTCAATATGAAAACTCCAGATCAATTTATTAGACAATTTCCAAGGCCAAAGAAATCATTAAAGGGCAGCAATATTGATTAGAACTGAAGAAAACGAATCAACAAAAGCCGAACATTATATAAATAACAAATATGGAACTTTTTAGTGTGTATCTAAAGAAGGCAGGTTCAATATAATCACACTCCCTACTAGAGATCAGGAAAAATATCAAGACTTTAAAGATAGGCAAATGACTAAAATAAGAGATTCAGATATATGTATAGGTCTAAAGCTAAGATCATATATAAAGAACACAATAAACTTCACAATACCATCAAGAGATTCTACCATGCGAAAAATAAAAGCATTCAAACAGTGTCAAACAAATCACAGAATCAGACGCATGAGTGTGATTCATGAACAGCAAAATTAAGAAATAGAACCATACAAACCTGGTGCAATATATCCACATGAACCTGCAATGACAGACATGGATTTTGGCCCCTTTCCGATTGCCTCCAGGGCCTTCGCCACCCCAAAATCTGCCACCCGCGCTCCAAACCCCGCATCAAGCAATATGTTATTCGACTTGACATCGCGATGCACAATCGACGGCATGCAGTCATGGTGCAGATAGGAGAGTCCCTCAGCTGCATCCAGAGCAATCTTATACCTCATGGGCCAAACCAAGAGCCCTCCTTTGCTGCTATGCAGCAAGTCCCCCAAGCTCCCATTAGGCATATACTCATAGGCCAGGAGCTTGCACTCCTTGTGCGTGCAGGAGCATAACAACTTCACAATGTTCTTGTGCCTAATCTTGCCTAGAGTCGTCACCTCTGCCTCAAAGGCGTCGTCGGACAACTTATCAGGATTCTCATCTTGCTTATTCAACGGCCAGAGCTTCTTCACAGCCACAGTCTCACCATTGCTCAGCACGACCTTGTACACCTTCCCAGAAGCACCACTCCCGATGACATTATCTTCATCAAGGCAGTCCAAGATCTCGTACTCGCTGAATCCAAGCTTGTGGAATGAGGTCAATATCCACTTGGATTTGTCAATACCACGCTTTGCCTTGTTGAAGTTCCGGTATCTCCAGTAGAACCAGCCAACTCCGACGAGAAACACCAGGCCGGCGAGTATAAATAAGGACCGAAGGAGCCAGAGGAAGCCATGATGATGCGAGGAATGATTGTGCGAGCTGGGGCAAAGGTCTGAAAGCTCTCTGCATAGGCCGGGGTTGCCCAGGAAACTGTCGTGGTAGACTTCGTTGGTGAACTGCGGCGGAAGCGACCCAGAGAGCTGGTTATCAGAGACATTGAACTTGTTCAGCTTCAGATTTTGCAGCTGCAGAGGGATTTCTCCGGTGAGCTCGTTGCCAGAAAGGTCAAGATAGTTGAGAACTGGGAGGTCTCCGAGCTCCTGTGGTATACCTCCGGTGAATCCATTGTTTGCGAGATTGAGCTCAGTGAGCTTTCGCCATGACTTAATTCCTCTCAGAAGCTCCCCGGAGAGGGAGTTGTGGCTAAGGTCCAGCTGACCGAGCTCCGCCAGGCCACCAAGCGGTTCTGGGAGCGGCCCGGACAGCCGGTTGTTCGCTGCGGAGAACTCGTAAAGTTTGGAGGCCATAACAATCTCCGATGGGATGCTTCCGTTGAACTGGTTGTTAAAGATGAGAAGCTTGGACAGATTGGCGGCGCCTGAGATCTGCGGGGAGATAGCACCCGTGAAGCTATTATTGGTGAGCTCGAGCAGCGACATGTGAGGCAAGCCCCAGAGGCCGTCGGGCACTTCGCCGGAGAAGCGGTTGTTGGCGAGCCGGAGTCTAATGAGCGTCCGGCATTTCCCGAGGCCTTCAGGGAGGCCGCCTGTGAGCTGATTGTCAATCATGAGCAGCTCCACAAGCATTCCGCGGTCGCATATGCCAGAGGGGATCTCACCGGAAAGCATGTTATCGGACAAATCCAAGAACATCAGCGGCGAGCTCCTCCCAAAATCAGAAGGAAGTCCTCCAGTGAGCCGATTTCCGAAGAGCCGGAGCTCTACGAGGCTCTTGGAGCCGGAGACAGTGTCAGGGATCTCGCCGGTGAGCTGGTTCTGGTAGAGATGGAGGCTCTCGAGGTTCGGGATCTTGAAGAGATCCGCCGGGATCGGGCCTTCGAGCTGGTTCATCGAGGCATCAATGCGGAGGAGCGTGGAGATGTTGGAGAACCCCGCTGGGAAGCTGCCGGCGAGCGAGTTGTGGTAGAGTTCGATCTGGACGACGCTGGAGAGGCCGGTGAGCGACGCCGGGATCGGCCCGGTGAGCATGTTAATGGAGACGTCGAAGTCGGTCAGCTTGGAGAGTTTCCCAAGCGTGTCCGGGATCCGGCCGACGAGGTTGCAGTTCGCAAGCCAGAGGATCTCCAGCGACAACAGGTTCCCGAGCTCCGCCGGGATCGGGCCGGGAGCGAAGGGGTTGTAGGAGAGATTTAGCTGCCGGAGCGTGGAAATCGAGCCGAGATACGGGGGAATGGTCTCGTTGAGGAGGTTGTAGGTGAGGGAGAGAACCTCCAGCCGGGGGAAACGCGCGAAGGAAGGCGGGATCGCGCCGGTGAAGTTGTTGGCGGCGAGATTGAGGTAGGTCAAGGCTGGGAGGGAGGAGAGGGAGGGAGGAAGAGCGCCGACGAGGAGGTTCTGGAAAAGGTCGAGGTGGGAGAGGGCGGAACAGGGGAGGAGGGAGGAGGAGGGGAGGGAGGAGTTGATGTAGTTGAAAGAGAGGTCGATGCGGGAGAGGTTGGGAAGGCGGCATAAGACGGCGGGGAAGGGGCCCAAGAGGTTGAGGTTGGAGAGGTCGAGGGCGACGACGGAGGCTGCGGCGGAGCAGGAGACGCCGGTCCAGTTGCAAGGGGTGGCGGCGCGGGGGTTCCAGTCGGCGAGGGCGGCGGTGGGGTCCTCGAGGGAGGACTTAGCGTCGAGGAGGTAGACGCCTTCTTGGTTGAGGGAGAGGGAGGAGGGCAAGGAGTAGACGATGAGGAAGAGGAAGACGATGGGAAGCATAGTGGTCGGCGGCGGAAATGGTGGAGGAGGGTGGCGGAAGAGGAAGGGGAAACTGGGGCTGCGAACCAGATCGGAAGCTTGGTTTTCTGTGATTTTATTTTTTGGGAAGAAGGAGAGAGTGGTGTGATCCAGCGGTAACTGCTCGATTTTCCACCGGGGAATGGGTAGATGGAGGGAAATCGATGAATTTTGGATTAAAAGATTTACGGTAATTTCTCTAATTTGGAGAAATTGTTGGGTGGTCTATGTAAGTCTTTAAATATGATGGTTTTCATTTCTAGTCCCTTTAAGTTGTTATTATTGTAGATGGCTCCATGATTTTATTTTTTTTTAAAACTTTGTTATTCTGAATTAGTATTTGAAAAAATTATGTTTCGGTATAACCCTTTTATTAGCATTTCTTTAGGAAAAAATGCATAAAATTATACTGGGATGTATCTTATGATTTTCAAGTTTTTGAATTATTACAAACAAAATCGCGTTTTTTCGAGAAAAAAATAGGATTTCAAATTACATATAATATATATATGCAAATATTCAATGAAAAATAAAAAATGCTTGCAATAAATGATTATCTGTCGAAGATTTTGAAATTAGAATTAAAGTAATGATAACATTTTTTTCTTCCAATGAATGATGGTCAATTATTTTTTACACAATATAAATCCATTTTCAACTGATATTTTTGACACATCAGTTTAATATCGGGCCTTCTCTAATTAGTTGAACTTATGATTCTCTAAATGCTTGGGGGTTGTTTGTAATAGTGGTACTGCACTGGAGTTATATGTGAAATCCTAATTTCTCAACTATAAGGGCTGGTTTGGTTTCGGATCAAATTCAATATTAATGTAAAAAAAATGATTTTATCAAAATTTTAATATTTAGTTACTGATTTAATTAGCGAATGATTTAAATTTTTTTTGAACCATCTTATTTTCAGCTTTTGTTATAATTTAGAGTTTTTGTGTGTAGCTCGCGGGGTGAACAGCGCTGGCAGGACGAGAGTAGCGCGCGTCGAGCTTGCCTGGGGCGACAAGCTCACACACCGAGAATATTTTAATTATTTTTCATTTAAAATTTAATTAAATTATATAATATTAATTTAATTAAATTTTTAATATTTAAATAATAGATCGAATAATCCAAAATAATTCTGATCTTGGTAGGCAAACAAACCACCCTAAGGTACTTGGATATGGAAATGGTCGAGAGTAGAAGAAAAAAAAATACCATTAAAAAAAGGCCGGCAAAGAGACACGTGCGACGATGAGGAATTTTCGTACTAAATTTATTTTAAAAAATAGCGAATAAATCCAGTTCTAGATTCACTCAGAAGACTGACTCGTGCTGCGACCGATATTGACCCGTCCTGCACTCGGGTCCCGAGACCGGGTCTGCGTCGCGTCAGTTCAGAGGGGATTCTCTGCATCAGCAGGAGTGCGAACTTAAAAAGGTTTGTTGTAGACTTTTTTGAAACCTTTTGCGGGATGAACTGCCACGTGGCAGTTGCTGCGAGAATTTTCAGCTTCTGTTTCCGCGCTTCTTTTTTTGTTAAATAATAAAAACAATTTAGAAAAAGAGTTATTCTTTTTTCTGGTTCGGTTCGGCCCATGATCCGCTGACACTTGGAACTTTACGGACCTCTGCAATTTTAATATGAAAATCTCTCCACACGCGTGAAACACGTGAGAATACCAAAGTCAAAAGCAAGGGTGACTTTGGAAAAGTGGGAGATTACTCCGCTAGGGCGAGTGGCCTGCGTAGATTTGTCGGCCGCCCTCCAATATTGACTCCGAGTCAACCCAGCAGCCCTCAGCGACATCCGCCACTAATAAACAAGCAGGCTGTTTGATTTGAGATTAAAATTAGAATTAGTATTTTAAAAAATAAATTAAAAAATTTAATTTAATTTATTTTATATTATTATTATATTAAATTATTATTTAAAAAATAAATAATTTTTCGAATATTAAATTATTTTGACTAGCTACCAAGGGCTTTAAAATTAATCGAACTAACCATTTGATCTAAAAGAGAATTTTACTTAAATATTGTTACCTACTTTTTTATTTCAATAATTATAGGGACAAATTTGAAAATTAAAAATACTAGCCTTTCATTAATCAGATTAGTAATTAAATAAAAAAAATAATTCAACTATTTATTTTACTAATTAAACTAAATTTTAATATAATTATCTAAAGTCATATCAAACGAAATAGTTTTTGGGACTCTAAACAGTGTATCCTAAATTTTAAATTTTGGAGAATGTGGGCTTCTTCAGTAATAAAAAATTTGTTGAAAATTACTAATGCTTCTCACTTTTTTTTCACCATTTGAATTATGTTATTATTAGTCTTTTATTATTATTTGATATTTTATTTACATTCGATTTTTTAATTTTTTCAAATTGCATGTTTTTTTTATTTGGAGCGTTTTTTTCTGTTATTGCATGAGATTCATAATCATTTTTCCTTTTTCCAGACATCCTCTTACAATTCACATCTCTTAATTATTATTTACTTTTTACTAATTAAACTAAAAAGAGAGATTTTTTTAAAAAAATTACAAAAAAAATTATAAATTTTACTAAAAATTAGTTTCATATTTTACTAAAACGAATATATTTTTTATTTTTCTAATACTTTTTAAAAAAATATATAAAAATAGAGATATTTTTTTTTAAAAAAAATATATAACTGATAAGGCTCTAAATGTTTGGCTGTCAAATCTAGTTCTTTTCTTCCGTCCGCCGGCCGTGTCCAATGTCAAAGTCGGCCATGAGAATGCGATATACCCAATGCCTCTTTTCTTTTCGAGTACCTGAATGGAGTGAATATATAGCGGTAGTACTACTCCTCGTGAGTTGTGAGGGTGATAACGATGCGGACGAAGAAGAAGACGGAGAGACGACGGACGACGGACGACGGGTCGCGAGCCCTGGATAAGGAGTCAAAATCTCTTCGTCTTCTTCTGCTTCTTCTCTGGCTTTTCCTATTCAACTCGGATCTCCGTCTTCGTCATCTTCTCAACCTTCGGTTTCATCGCCCACTCGACTCGGGTTCCTCTTGTCCCGTTATTTGTAGAAAACCCCCTGCGACTTTGCGTATTAGCAATCCGCTGCAATTTGCCAAATCGTTTTGAAAAACCCTTTTCGAGATATAACGCCATTGCCTCCAATTCGTTACGTGATCATCGCGATGATCAATAGCTAATTCTGAACTCATTTAATGCTATTTAATTTAGAATTTAGTCTATTATGTCACCATCCTACGCTCGCTGAGCGCTAGGTTCAACTTTTCTAATATCACGAGGGACCATTAAGATTAAGGATAATTATATATACCCCCCCGAGAAATATTTTATTTACGAATAACCACCAACGAATTTAACATCTAACTGAAACTCTCTCTCTCTTTTTTTCTAAATTTTATTACCTACCATTTCTGATTAATTTTGAACAAAATTCACTTATGTTTCCATTAGATGACACTTTTCTCGCTTATTGAAATATTTCAGATGTCAAATTTGTAAACAAATTTTCTTTTTTTTAAAAAAAAATTTACAGAAAAGACCTTGTCTTTAAAAGTTTATAAAAACGTCCTTCTTTCTAAAAATTTGAAAAAACTCTAGTGGCAGTCTTTAGAATATTTGACCCCAAATCAGGCCCTAAATCCGATTTAAATCGATTCTAATGACAAAATTAATATGTTATATTTCAAATTAAAATTTAATTTAAGATAAACACATAATAGGACAAAATGTAATTTTGTATAATGATTATCAAAATCCAAATAAAAAAATATAATATTTTTTAATTTGATAAAAAATTAAATAGTTATATATAATTAATTTTATTATTAAACATGAACATGGTGTTTCACAAATATATGAATTCTAGGGGTCGTTTTGCTAAAATCCTTATTAATTACTATTGAAAATACTTCATGGGAAATATACTAATAAACAAAAAAATAGCAGATTTTTGCGCATCAGTTCTCGAACAAAAATTTTGAATTCTCTTATTTTATTTTATTTTTGTGGAAAAGAAAAAAAGGAAAAAACCTGCGTCCCAATGCGATGCGAATCAAACGTCAGTCGAGAAGGGTAGCGAGGAGGCGAGTCAACTCAATTGATATCGCTGACGCCCGATGGGCCGGCGGGTCCATATCTCGAGGCAGACTCGCGTACGTGCTGTGCCCCGGCCCCATCGAAAGCGTTGTGAGTCGGATACAGCCGCTTTCGATTGTTATTTTATTTTATTTGTTTATTATTTCCTTATATATTTGTTTAAGAAATTAAATAAAAAAGTTGAGCCGGCTTTCGCTTTCGAGTCCGCTCTGCGCTCTCTAGTCCGGTGAGTTTGGTGGCTTCGAAGCCATTTCCTACCATTAAGATTCCCAACGACGGCGAATAATTAGTGTATTTAATTGCATTATTTCGCTTTTAACAACTCATTAATGATTATACATCACAAAACGAGATGCATATAAATGCGTCATTATCACGCAAACACTAAAGCCTACTTCTCGATGCGATAGTCTTAGCTTTCAAGGTAAACGTAATGCAATGTGGTTTGGTCATTATCCGACCAGAAATTATTTTCTTTTTCAGAAAAATTCGTTTGGTTAATGATCACTTTAGTCACTCTTTTATCGTCCAAATAAAGCTTAAAATGTTATTATCAAAATCAATCGCATCATAACTCATTTAAATAAAAGACTAATTACCTATCCCCTTATTTATGATAATTACGAAAAATCTCTCCTAATTTTCGTAATTACCTATCCCCTTTTCAAAATATCTATACATTTCTAATTGTTATTTAATCAAAATTTTTTTCAAAAATTTTAATTTTACCCTCCGTTAATTTTACAATTCAACCCCTAAAAACTTATTATTTATTATTTAACTTTTAGATATTTGTAAATAACACCCTAAAATTAGCCAGATTTACAAAAAAATATTTCTCCCAAACCATTTACAAATAAATGAATGGCGGCGAGCGCATGAGCGCAGACGCCGGAGATCAACGCGCGAGAGCAAACACACGAGGCCGGCGAGCGGGTGCTAACGCCGGAGGACAATGCGTAGGAGCAGACGCCCTCGACCGACGCACGAGCGCAGACGCCCGAGGCCGACGTGCGGGCGAGGGCGTCGGTCGACAAGAGTGCGGGAACGGCCGGCTAGGGGTCTATTCATAAAATTTAGTTTTAAAATAAATAAAATTTTGACTTATTTATAAATAAAAATATTCAAAAAGTTTATTTGTAAATTTCAACATGAAACTTATAATTTTAAATGACTTACTCGTAAAATTTACTTTTAAAATAAATAAAATTTTAACTTATTTATAAATAAAAATATTTAAGGGGTCTATTTTTAAATGTATAAATGTTAAATTTGTAATTGTAAATTTTAAGTTTGAAACTTTGAATGTCTTTTTTGTAAAATTTTATTTAAAACATAATAAAAAATTTAGACTTATTTATAAATAAAAATATTCAAGGGATCTATTTGACAATGAACAACCATGAAACCTATAATTTTAAGAGTTAATTACGTATTAGTCCCAGTAATTAGCCTTAATTACGTACAACCCCCGTAATTTTCAGAATTACCCACACCCCCCTAATTGTTATTTAATCAAAATTTTTCCAAAAAATTTTGATTTTACCCTAGGTTATTTTTACAATTAAACCCCTAAAAACTTATGTTTTATATTTTATGCTCCGAAATTCGGTTTTTCGCAAATAATACCCCGAAATTACTCTGATTTACATAAAAGTCATCAAAATTCGGCTTTTTGCAAACAACCCCCCCGGAAATTTTTTTGATTTACAGAAAAAGTTCCCGAAATTTGGATTTTTGCAAATAACACCCCAAAATTACTTTGATTTATAGAAGTCCCCGAAATTTAGATTTTTGCAAATAACACCCCGAAATTATTCCGAATTACAAAAAAGTACCGAAATTTTCTTATAAAACCCTTTCTTTCCTACTGTAGCCCTAAACCCAAATCGCCGCCGCCGCCGCTCTGCTTTGCCGCTCCCCGCGTAGCTGCTGCCGTCGCTACCCCGCCGGCGAGGAGATCGCCTTTCGGTCACTGGCCTGCGCCCCCCACGCCGTCGCTGCTCTGCGCCACGACCCCCACTCCGTCGCAATCGGTGGTCGATGCTCTGTCATTCGTCCTCGGCCCCACTGCCCCGCCGGCGAGAACACCGCCGTCCCATCGCTGCCGTCGCTGCCGCCATCCTTCGTCCTCGGTAAGCCACCACCTCCTTCCGAACCCCCCCCCCCCTCCCGAACCTGCCCTTTCCTTCGCGATCGAGGCCGGTGAGGACGCCCGGCGGAAGAAGGCCGGGTGGCGAACATCTGCGCATAATGGCACCCTAGTGCGAACGCCGGAGGCCAAGTGGTCTCAGCCGTTCGCACCGCGTGCCCTCGAGCCGGCATCTGCTAGTCGCCCGTTGCCGGGCGGCCTAGGACCCGTCCCCGCCTGATGGCCTCGGACCCATGCCCCCAGACGACCTCCGACACCAGCCCACCGCCCCCCCACCCACCCCCCCCCCCCCCCCCCCCCCCCCCAAACAAACACCCCCCAAGCCACTTGCCACAATTTTTCTATCTGTTGTTATATCTAATTTTTAATATTGTGTATTTACAAATGGCTGATTCGGAGAATTTGGTACGATTAGTGCTCCGTTATGGAGGATATTGGAAGGAAGTGGAACATACTCAAAAAAGAAAATATGTATTTGATAGACAGAGGTCCTTACTGGTTGATACAAGAAAATACACATTTGCAGAATTATGAACTGAAGCCTGTAAATTGGTCGAAACAATGACAAATGAGTTACTTGTGATTAAGTATTTATATCCAAACAACAGTCCTCCAATTTATATGTCAATCAGCAGTGAAATTCAGCTAGAAGCAATGTGGACAGTAATTCAAGACTTAAGGCATAGTAATATCTATATATCAGTGGAGGACATAGGCGATCCTTTATCAGCGGTGTTTGCACCAAGGCTAACTCCTTTGACAGGAGAATCTTCTATGTATCACAGTGTGCAAAAAGATGAATATATTGATTCAGATTTAGATGATTGTCCTTCTGATTCTAGTTTTCAAAGTTTGATGTATTCTTCTGATGATGATGAAGATGAGGAGGAGGATGATAATAATGATGAGTTAGTTGCTGAGCAATAGCAAGAAAATATAAGGCAAGGCGAAGAAGAAGGAATAGAAGACAGAGCGAAAGATGATTTACTACCTTTACTTGAAGGTAATTTGAATGACAATGTTTTGAAAATAGGAGACATATTTGAAGATGTACATGTATTCAGATTGGCTCTTAGACAGTACTGTATTGTGCACTGATTTCAGCTTTTGTTTGTAAAGAATGATCGTAACAGAGTAATAATCAGTTGTGCTTCTATGAATTGCCGATGGAGGCTTCATGCTTCAAAGAGATCTGATAGTTCAGGTTTTCAGATAAGGAAAATGGAACCAGTTCATAATTGTATTGCCGTCAATACTTTTGAAAACAAAATGGCAAAGGCTAAATGGGTAGGCAACTAAGTTTTGCATTGGATGTGTGTTGACAAGTAAATCACAGTCAAGTAAATACAGAATATGATGAATGAGAAATACAGTCTCAGAATGACTTATATGCAGGCATAGAGGGGAAAAGACTATGCTTACAGGATTATTCATGATAATGAAGAGAAATTTTTTAATTTGTTTCATTCGCTGCAGGTAGAGTTAGAGATGAGGCATCCTGGTAATATTGTGCACATTGCTCAGTATCCAGATATGTCTTTTCAAATATGTTTTATGTCACTACATGCTTGTAGGAGAGTTTTTCTTACTAGATGCAGATCTATATTGAGAGTTGATGAATGCTTCTTGAAAGGAAAATACAAAAGCACATTGCTTTCAGCTTGTGGAATTGATAAGGAGAATAACCTAGTTCCAGTTGCATTTGCAGTTGCAGAAGCAGAAACATACCAATTTTGGTTATGGTTTCTACATACCTTGCAACGGGTTATTGAAAATTTGAATATCTTGGCTATTATTTTAGATAGGCAAGAGGGTCTTTCTGATGCTGTGAAGAATATTTTTCCATATACTGAGCACATACTGAGCACAGAACTTGTATAAGGCATGTGATTGTAAATTTCAAAAAATCCTACCCAGGGAAAAGGTTAGAAAATTTGGTTTTTAATGCTTCAAATACATTTTTACCTACTGAATTCGTGAAGTATATGGAAAGGATTAAACAACTATCCATACCAGCTTGGCAGTACATGAAAGAAATAAATGATTTTGTATGGAGTAGAAGTCACTTTGATCATTCAGTGAAATGTCATTATGTGACTAACAATATTTCTGAGTCATTTAACAGTTTTATTCAGGATGGCAAGGAGCTCCCCTTTCTTGAATTACTTGATTTCATCAGGCAGAAGATAATGGCAAAATTTGCTACAAGAAAAAATGAAGGATCCCATTAGTCTGAAAAGCTAGTGTCAAGAATAGAAGCTTTTATTAGGAAAGTTTCACAGGCACGGGGTGGATATCGTATTTGGAGGTCTTTTGATAATATTTCAGAGGTCAGTGATCCTGCACCAATGGATTATGGATATAAGGTAAAGGATTTGTGACTGTAGGCAGTAGCAGCTGACAGGAGTGCCTTACGTTCACGGTATTGTTGCTTTCCTTGATGTTCGGCTTGATTCTATTGATTTTATTGATGACTACTACACTCTGGAGACATAAAAAAGAGTATATGATGTTCCTGTCACTCCATTGCCAAGCAAACAACTTTGGATGTCTGTACCAAATGCTCTGCAAGTACTTTCTCTACGTTCAAGGAGACAACCTGGTAGGCCTAAGAAGAAAATGATTAAGGATAATGGAAATATCAAGTAGAGCAATATATACTTACAGTAAATGTGGTCAGCTGGGACACAACAAGAGAGCGTGTAAAGAGCCTCTTGGACTACAACAACAAATTGATGTTTCTGGATCTAGCAGTAATCAACAATCAGTGGGAAACCAATATGTTGGAGGATGTGGCAGAGGAAGAGGAAGAGGAAGGTCTACCGTAATGACTTCAAATTTTAGTACGCATTTACCATGTGAGTTTTTCTTGTAAAAAATTGACAATTTTTTTCTTATTTTATATGATTTTGAAATAATACATTAATAAATGTCACTGTGTTTTTTTGCAGGAAGTTCGTCAAATCCCTAGGATCAATTTTGATTGGGTAAGTTGTCTTCTCAAAAATGATGATGATGTCATGTACTTGGTTAGCATAATTATGGGTGCATTCTGTTTGTAAGTACATATTTCTGCTAGATAGACTGCAGAGAGTTAGATGGTAAGGTTTTGGATTGGCGATTCAGGAGGAACTATTATATCTTTTATCATCCACCTCTCTTTTGTTGAATGAGAAATGAGGGGTGTTATTTTAGACATTTGTTTCATTAATGTTCTTCAAATTCTGATTTATAAGAAATAATGGAAGGTTTCCTTTTTTGGTTGAATAATGGAAGGTTTTCTTTTGTTGGACAACAGAAGAACTTGTTATATTGATTTGTGTCTTGAACTTTCTAGCTGTTATTGCTATCTGATTAATGATTAGGCTATATTGTTCTAGCAAGCTGCAAGCTTCTTTGCATTAATTTATTCCTTTGTGCTTTCATTGCTTGCAATTTTATGCGCTGAGTAAACATATTGCTACCATCTGCAAATCCATCTTTTTCTTTTTGCATATCCAAAGAATCTACAAATCTATCTTGTATCTTTTCATGAAAAACTTATGCAGTAAATAACATGTAGTGATCTTCAACATCTATAGATTGGAAATGTGCTTCTTGTAACTGCTCAAGTTTTTTATATCATTTGGTGTACAAGGCAAGGCATTCCTGATTTCTATTCTAGACGCATCCTTATTCTATTGTCTTAACACTTTCAAGTTTTTTTCTGGTGTGATAGGAGAGAGAGATAGCAGAAGCTGCAGAGAAGCTTGCAGAATGCTAGGAAACCATTTTTCTTCTTAGCAAGCAGCTGAAAGCAATGTGCCCACCAGCTGAGCTAATGGGCTCCTCTCCGAATTACAGGCACCAGATGATCGATGGCTTTTCTGAAGATGAACCGAGTGAGAATGGTGTTCACCTACGATTTATGCCTAGCCCACAGCAATTTGATCAGGCCAAGGCAGAGAAATTCACGCCCGCAAATACACAGAAAACCCGATGTGAGTCATCTTTGGATGGGTACAACTCATATATAAGCCCGTCTGATATTGAACAAGCTCCTTCCTGAGGTCACCAATAAGCTCCAAGCGCCAAAAGCAGCAGTCATCTAGATCATCCTCATCCTCTTCTGTCTCAAGCATGATGATATCTGAGAAACAAGGGCACAATTTTAGTCGGTTTTCTGTCTTGAACTTTTTAGCTTTTATTGCTATCTGATTACTGATTAGGCTATATTGTTCTAACAAACAGCAAGCTTCTGTTATTGTTCTAGTAGGCTATATCGAAAGTAAAACATGTTATAAAATCTCAGGAATGATTGTCATTTACTAGGAAGTGGCTTTCTTTATCATTTCCAGTTTTACATAAATAGGGTTTATCCTTTTGGTGGGAGATCTGAATCTAGTATGATTTTTCTCCGTACTCTCTCTTTAGTTGTTTCAAAACTTAAAATTTAAAATTACAAGTTTCATATTGTACATTTAAAAATAGATCCCTCGATTTTTTT